>QAOC01000351.1:91149-221565 GCA_003255005.1 Begonia fuchsioides
ATGGTTTGACCTAAAAAAACAGACTTTCTTTGTCACGTAAGCCAATAGAAGCAAAGACCACTTCTTCTTCCACTTGATTCGACGGATTTCTTTTTTTTTTTTTTCATTTTTGTTTTCTTTTTCACAAATACCATGTTCAATTCGAGTTTGTAAATCTTCTTTTTGATACCAATTAGTTACAATCAAAGAATAATAATTACAAAAGAAAATGCAAAAAAATAGATACCAATTTTTAAGTGTAAAACTATAACAAATCAAAGTACAATAAATTCCGTAACTCAAATATCAATAAATATAAAAAATTTAAAATCTCAATACTAATATACTAGTCCCAAATGCCTCATTTAGAATTAGGGCCACCAAATTTTGGTGTCTTATTTTGTGTTTAATTTTCTTTCTTGATTGTTGTTGTTCAAAAGAGAATGAAGGGTGTTTCAAGAAGGACGAGAGAGAAGAAATGGAAGGAAAAGGATAGAGAGAAGGGGAAATGCGAGAGCGGCAGAAGAGAGAGAATGAGGGGCAGGAAAAATGAAAAAAATGAATTGATGAGTATCACTCTTGAAATCCTTTTTTATCGATCACATCTATTCCAAAATGGATACTAATTTTCAGGACCCTAAAGTTTCGTGGAATTAATGCAACAAGAACAAGCTACACTTGATGATTTTAGTTCTTGGCGACCATAATATGCAATGGAGCAGTGAAGGATAGTCTTCACGCACCCTCTGGCCTCTGAACACAAACACAATCACGTACATAAATAGTTAGTCTTTCTGTTCCCCTTTGATCTATAGCTAATGCTCTACATATGCTTTAATAATAATCAATCACCATTTTCTCTCTATTCTTTCTTTCACTATGATAGTGCTATTGAATATGGTTTTGGCTCTCCTATGGATTATTTGTTTTTCAACATTTCGGTACGAGCCATTTAATTATACCCATTGACATATTAATCAGAGTCGCATCACAAACGGCATATTTGTCAACGGAAAATCTTTTTCTGCATCCCATTCTAAAAGGGGAGTCTCAAAAAGAAGGTATAGCTTGCATAGGATGATTTCTATTGTCTGAGGAAGCAGGCTCACATGGGGATAGAACTCAAACCAACATTAACTTAGACTATGTAGAATTGGGTCAATTTTGATGAAAATGAACATGTTCAGATGCATGAATATGTTTGGTGAGTTTGGGGAAGCAGACAAGACAAGAAACCAGACAGTCACATGACAAGTAAACAAGCTTCTTCTTTCCTTTTCTTTTTATGTTTTTTTTTGTGCTTTTTTTTTTCATGTTCTCTTGATCTGATCCAGATAGAAGAAAATTTACTAGCCTCCCCAAATTTTCTATACTTTTAGGTTTCATTCAATCTCACCGGTAATGTTTGTTTCTTGATGCATGATTTTTTTTTTTTGGGTTTGAAGGTGGACACATGGAGCAAAGTAAAACTTAGATAGAATTGTGAGTAACGAGGATGTCTGCTAAGTAAATCAAATACTTAGTAAAACTAAACAACTTCACATCACTTAAAAAGAAGACTCCAGATCAAGAGAGATTAACTCAAAGCACACAAATTGTGCTATCTGCGAAAGTAGCTATGGAAACATGACAATTTAGTTTCAATGAGTGAACACAATCTCCCAGATCCCAATTTGAGGATTTTGTGATTATTTTCTCAGTTAAATAAAGTTAGATAGAGAAATTATTGAAAGGACTATGTGTTCTTGTAACTAGATTTGTCGGCAAAACTAAAACCCTAACCCTAGTTATCCTCTATTTATCATACCAGCTAGTGTAGAAACAGTACTATTGAATGGGTTTAGCCAGGGTTAAGAGTCGCATTATGTGCTGCTCTTTTGCGACAAAAGTAACGCAATTTGATACTCCCCGTAGCTTAGCTTATTCAGCACATGCTTAGCTTCGTTCCACCACCAAACTCCATTAAATGGTCTAAAACCCTGTCCCCCTATTTAATGTTTTTGGAAGGGGAAAGAATTGCTTGAGATGGATGGACCCTCCTAATAAATAGGAAAATTTAATTAATTAATATATCAATGTTTAATTGATTAAAATCTCAAATTTCAAAGTAATATTAAGGTAGTGATACGTTTATTCTCTTATTTTACATTCTTAAAATGTTAATTGGCATATCAGCCAATGATCAAAATAATTAACATGCAATTAATATAACAAATAATAAATATCTAATCTGATGTATTACTTATGCCAACCATTTTTTGACGCATCACGTATATTTTAATAGTAAAAAATAAGAAAATAAATGTAGTAGTATTCGAAATGTTATCCCATAACCTTTAAATTGTATGGCATACCTCAAATGACATTTCACTGCACTTATGAAGTTGATTGAAAAAGTGGTTTGTCTATAAGATTTACCCATGAGATTATGAAAACCTGGTTCGATCATACATTTGTTGACATAACCCAATACTTTCTACTAAACTTTCTCTACATTTATCAAAAAACCAAAGTTTCAATTTTTTATTCTAGATCTTGAAAAATGAAAGTTAATTTATTAATGCACAATTTATAGATTGAAGACTTGGGTGACGTTTAATATCTTAGACAATCAAAATCTGGTGCACAATAGTTGAATTTTTTTATTTTACTTAAACAAATTGTAGATTAAAGCAAAGAGGATTATTGTGTTAAATTATTTTAATAATTTATTTGTGACCCATGTAAATTTAAAAAAATTGATGTTAATTTAAGTTGTCACAATAAGATGGCTATTATGCTTAAGGAAACAAACTAATTGGGGTTACATATCCATATCCTTATCCATCTATAATTTAGATGATTGTTATAAAAAAGAATATGGATGAAATGATGTAGATAAATGAATACGTATGAAAATATACCTAGGAAGAGATACACATGGAGTAATATGATGAAAAGATAACGAGTAACGAGACATACATGAAGAGAGACGTACGAGAGATATGTTTGAGAAGGATTAAGGAGAGAAAGATAGAAAATCCCATTATACTCTAATCATAGAATAACATTAATATATTAATTTCTTTTGATTGAATTAATAGATGTATTACTTACACTACATCTTGGTCATTTTAGATACTCATACATGCTTTTGTAGCCATTTTCTATTTTATAGGAATATGAGATTGCAGCTTTTACTTAGTTGTCTTCACTCTATGTTTGGTTGATTATGAATGTCCAGCTTCTACTAATGAGGATACATACAAATTTTGTTATAGTAAATTACTTTAATCTAAGTTGATAAGTTACAATTTCTAACTAGAGTTTGAAAAGAAAAATAGTGGACAACTTCGTGGTCTATAATATATTTATGCAATTATTTAGAATTTAAATCTAATAACTTCACGTAAAGTAAATGTAATTAAAAAAATGGCTACAAATTTGATGGGAAAATAAACTAGCATAATTCGATAACTCAATTTTTGTTACATGATCAAAAATTTACGATGAGAGAAGGGTTGACTAAATTATAGATAGATTTATAGTACGAATCAAAATTAAGACAGATGTTATGAATTTCATTGTCATGGAACCCAGGAATTCCATTTTTGACATAATATATTCTATTTTCAGGTGTTTTTTTGGGGAGAATTCATCGTTTATCGTGTGAAATGTTTTTTTGTAATTGACTCAAAGTGAAACGACCTTACATGGAAGGAGACTAATTAATTAGATAACATGCTCTTGCGTGCTTCCTCTGACACAGTGAGGCCCGCTCATTAGTCGAATAGACAACCGAAAATTCTCTAAGACACAACTCTCTCTCTCTCTCTCTCTCTCTCTCTCTCTCTAAACATCCTATTAAATGAAGGACATCTGCCCATTGCTTCAACCCATGAACTTGTCCGCTATTTACACCACAATACCATATGACATTCAAAGCCTTGCGTTTTGGCCATCTGATCAGACTGTCCATAATTCATGTCTCACGCTCTCACTCTATATAAACACCTCACCCCCTCATCTATCCCTCTCAACTCATCTTCGCATTCCAAAAACACACAGAAAAGAGCTTCTCATTTCTCTCTCTCTCTGTCGTCTCTCTCTCTCTCTCATTCGATCCTTTTTTCCATTCTATGATAACAAACCCTCGCTCTTACAAATAATTTCTGAACAACTGAACATAATGTCTAGCAGAAGGTCTCGTTCCGTTCAGTCAGCGGGTTCTAGAAATATAACAGATGATCAGATCACTGATCTTGTTTTCAAGTTACAGCAACTCATTCCAGAGACTTGTTCTAGGCGTCCCGGCAAGGTTTTATCCTCTCTCTCCTCTCTCTAACTACCTATATTCAAATATATATATATATATATCTACATGCTTTTATGTATTGTAATGTTCTTGTGCGTGAAAACGTACGGTATACTAATCGGCCAAAAAACTAACTAAAGGTAGTGTTATAATAAATAATACTCTCAAGTTTGCTTCAGTATGCTTAAAAGTCATTCGTGTGATTACTTGTTACCCGATTCTCTAATCTACACAAGACTAGAAATGATTTGTCACAAGACGAATCATTTCTAGGTATTAATTTGGGGACTTGTGTGGGCTCTACGTGCATCCACCCACTTTGCTCTAGCTGAGGCATTGAATGAAGCTACAAAATAATCTTTTTGTAGCCGACTATGGCTAATCTTAAGCAAAAATAAATAAATAATAATAAATGACAACAGAGAATAGAAGAAAAACACAAAAATCTGGGCAAGCAAAATCCAGATATGAAAGCCTAGAGAAAGTATCAGTTCTATATTTCTTTTTCTTCAAATGGAGCTAGGCCACTGAACTTTCAACTTAAAATATAATCATACCTGCAGGTTTCAGCCTCTACAGTATTGCAAGAGACTTGCAACTATATAAGAAACTTGCACCGGGAAGTGGACGATTTAAGCAGCAGGTTATCTGAACTTCTGTCCTCATCGGATGTTAACAGCGCTCAGGCGGCTATTATTAGAAGCTTGTTCATGTAAACCATCCGACAAAGTTTGAAAATATTTGCTCTGCATGTCCCTAAAACCTAGTTAGGGTTTGGTCGCTATTAAGCCCTGAGGTGTTAGCCAGAGTTTTATGTGTTTTTTGGATCGTTTTCAGCTTCAAGTTCCCTAGGAATCTGTGCGAATTTTGAATTTCAGAAGTTTATGTTCTTTCTTATGTGTATTGTTCCCAGTGTAAATGATATATTTATAATTCAGACATTTTATCTAAGATTGGACTGCACTTTTAACGTTATCCTATGATGGCGGCAACAAATGGGTAGCTTTGTTTTTTTTTTTTTTTACATTCTAATTTCTTTTATTAAAAAATTTGAGAATAATAAATAATAAAAAGAATATTTATTTCGAGTAGATTTATTATGAACTTTCATTTGAACAAATTTCATTCTAATTTAAGAAAAAGTGGGCCAAACCAAAAGGGTAAAGGGGGGTCAAATGTTTTGGCTAGGTTTTGAGGATAAAATTTGCACAAGCATTGACTCAATTAACCAACATTGATGTAACAGAGTAATAATGAACTGTACTTAATATGATTATCGGGAAGATGTCAAGTTGATTATGGGCCCAATTCCCATTAATGTCGTACAAAAAATAATTCATGCATTATTAATTTTGATATTAATTGCAGGGTTTAGATTATGTTTTCTATAAGGAGTGCTCATTTTTTAGAAAAAGTAATGATATTTCTCTCTTATTTTATTTCATTAAAATACTTGGTTATGGGTAAAAAATTGATTGGTATAATTACAAATAGTTAATCTCTTACATAAATGCACCACATGAAGAAATATTTTAAAATAATAAGATCAAAGTGTAAACATAGCATTATTGATTAGTACATGCTAAATGATGAAAAATCGAACATGATATTAAGAAAATGATAAGTTAATTAGCACTAAGAATTACATGAAAATCCTAGAATGAAAAAATCACGGACTTATTAAAGAAAATTAGTAAAATTGGTTTTGCAACTTAGCATTAATTTATATATGAAAAATCCTAATCGTAGTGTAAATTTGACATTACATAGTGGAGTTCACTAAAGTGATTGATACAATCTTAGGTTATTATATTTAGAGATCGATGATTTTGTGAAATATAAATTACTTTCTAATGGAAAATTGACAAAAGTGCAACCAGTGATTTTATGTATGCATAGTTGATGTAACGTCTATCGTGCTCCTAGTATAATATTGTTCGTTTTCGGTAAGAGTCATTATCATGAATTTATTCTTAAGTTTACAGCTCAAAAAACATTATACTAGATAGGGAGGAGAACATCACTTATATACAGGACAAATATCGCTTTTCCAAACACATAGGTCATCACAGTTACCGTACCTAGATCAAACCTTTTTCGTTTGGTTCAATTTTGCATCAATTTATAGAACACAAAAAATGAATTTTCTATGAAGGCAAACTGTTAAATGAAAACCCCCAACTTTGTTTTCTTTGAAGTAGAAGTAAAAAATAGCTATCAATAATAGAATAAAGATTTGGAAACAAGAAAAAAACATTAATTGGTGATCATGATAGCATATTAACATCGATAAATTTAGAGTTTCACACATAGAAAGCGATGCAATTAGCTCTCGTTTATTTATTCATGGAACAACAAATGTTCAAACATGTGTTATCTCTATCGAGAAAATCATTAAGGGCCCCCTAACTGAAATCAACACATCGACCCTCTTCGACAAACTTGCTATTCTTCTTCCTCTTATGTGTCTAACGATACCTCCGTCTAACCAAAGTGTAGGATTATCGCATAGGGGCATATTTTGAATCTTCTAGGACAACTTATGCATAGAACTGTAAAGCATAAACTAACCTTGAGTAGTCTGATGCTTTTCCTAAGTAGCTGACAATATTACATGGTTAAAAGCTAATCATATCATGTATTGTCCATCCCCTTGAATCCTTTTTTCATCTTTCTCTTTTTTTTTGTTAATTTTTCCTTTTTATCTCTTTTTTCCTTCTTTTTTCAAGAATGAAGAAAAAACATTTTTTTGAAAAAATAATAAAGAATAAAGATATATTCAATATGATTAAGAGTTTGATTATGAGAGCTTCCTCACTAATAATAGTTAGATCCAATAAAAGTAACGAAAATCAATTCAAACCAGTTTTGAAAGAAACGTGAATAGTGGACCTTGACATTTATATGTAAAGAGATAACAACGAAAGATATGATATTTATTATCAGAATATATCATATGAAGGTAAGAAGCATTCACTATGAGAGCTCGGCTCATGTTAAAAGTGTTGGGAATTTGGAGTTCTCCTCGCACGGAGGAATCAACGGTGTTCGTAACACCGATGACGTGCGAGTTACATGTTACATGAAAAACGTTTAATCATTAATATGAAAAATCGTTGTTATGATATAATAATAATTATATGCTATAGAAATCTCATTTTTATATTGACAAAATAAATTTAGAGGATTTACGAAAATATACACTTTTTCAAGCTTCAGAAACTTTAAGGTTTAATCCTTCTTCCTCACCTCGAATAGTAACGTGTGGCGTGATTAACAAATTGATTCACTTCATTTATGGTAGATCGTGTTCTCAACACTTGAAACGATCTATTTGAATTTACAGAACTTTTCTCTAAAATCAAATTGAGAGATTTCAAAAAATTAATTTTCACTCAAGAGAGTTTTTCAATTTGTTTCTCATTTCATTGGTTCAGTTGTCAGTTGTCATATTAGATTTTTAAAAAAAAATTATTTTCCTAACAGTTACAAAAATCTCTCTCATTTAAAATTTAAAATCTAATTTTATAAAATATTTTAACGTTTAAAATATTTATAAAATCTAAACTGATTTTCAAAATTCAATCTGAATATAATTTCATAATATATTTTAACATTTAAAAATATTATCAAAATCTAAATCGACTTTCAAAATCCAAGAAAAAATTTGATTTCATAATATATTTTAACATTTAAAATATTATCGAAATCCAAACTAATTTTCAAAATTCAAATTGAATTTGATTTCATAATATATTTTAACATTTAAATATTTTCAAAATTTAAACTTAGTTTCAAAATTCAATTTGAATTTGATTTCGTAATATATTTTAACATTTAAAATATTATCGAAATCTAAACTAATTTTCAGAATCCAAAGTGAATTTGATTTCGTAATATATTTTAATATTTTAAATATTTCCGAAATCCAAACTGACTTTCAAATTGAAATTTGATTTCGTAACCTCATTTTAACATTTAAAAGGTTGTTACGAAATTTAAAAAAAATTACAAATATTCAATCGACTTTGAATACACATAATCAACTTAAATAAATATTGGTTGAAAATAATTTTCAAAAATAAACTTTATAAGTTTGTTAATTAATGGAATAACCAATTATTCAATTATTTCATTGAAATAACAAACTTATTATTGAGTGAATTAAATAATTAATTCGTAATTAATTATTCAATTTTATTTTTTTTATTTTTCTATTATTTAAATAGTGATAGAAAGTGTTAGAGAGACCGATGAACCTATAGCT
Organism: Begonia fuchsioides; assembly: GCA_003255005.1. Taxonomy (NCBI): domain Eukaryota; kingdom Viridiplantae; phylum Streptophyta; class Magnoliopsida; order Cucurbitales; family Begoniaceae; genus Begonia; species Begonia fuchsioides. Next base: position 99,690 of record QAOC01000351.1, read on the forward strand.
TTAAGCTTCAATAATTTTTTATTAATTAATATAAAATTTTTATATCAATTAACATAATTATTAACTCTAAAGTAATTCAACTAAATACTTAGAGTTGTACTCTTAAAGACTATATACTATATTTACACAAAAGTAATATTCATTTATATAGTCACTACATATGTATAGACCTTCATTTAGATTTGTAATAGAGCTAGGTTATATCCGTCAATCTCTCATATTACATCTTTATCATTGACTACCATTAGTTTTTAATTGAATAATTAATTCATACAATTATGAATTGCAGATTAATTATTCGATTCCTGAACCAACAAACAAGGAAATCTATAAAATGGATTTCATTGTATCGATGTTAGCATTCTCAGCTATTTAGTCTAATTCATTCCCAAAATACAAAGTTTGAGAATTGTATTCCATACAAAATTGTACCGAGTAAATCAAAAAATAAATTAAAACAAAATATGAATTTACTAAATACAATGAATTAAGTCATACATATATGATCATCATTATGATAAAATTAATTGTTCTATATTTAACGGAAATTATCAGAATAATATAATTTCATCTTGTCAAGTCCTATATAATCAAATTAGATAAAACATATTTATCTTATTCCACCACATATATAGTCGGGATAAGACTATACATTCTCAATGAGATAAACTATGTTTATGACTATGTATAACTTAAAGATCTCGTACTTCAAATATTAGTCATGGACTTGTTTTGATTATTTCTCTTTATATTTTATCTACACATATGTACAATAGATATGTTAATATAAAGTTTGCATAAATAATCAATGAATTTTCTATGAACTTTATAAAAATATAACAATAATCAATATTAATTTATTCAAATGTTCAAATATATTTGCTTGTTGGGCACACCCTTCCAACAAAAAGAAATCTACCGAAACATGTTTTAGACTAGAATTAACTTAAAATAGACAATTTTGTATTTAGAGAACTACAAATATGGCCAATAGCATCAAAGTTAAAGTCTAACAAAAATTGTGGTTGAAAGCGTTATCAAGCTCGGAGGGAGGGACATCGTGATAACACACCATGCTTAGGCAAAAAGAACCCAAAGTTGGAACTAAGGAGTGCAAAATTTTTCATTGCTTGGAAAAGTAAAAAAAAAAATACATAATTTACGAGTAGAGTACACCATTTTAGGCTAATCCCGGTAACAAAATTGGGTGACTAAGACAATTTGTTTTCGAAGGAATTGTGATATTACATTGATGACCTATTATCGATAAAGAGAAAAAACCTAAAGATATAAAAATATTGCACATGTCACATTGAAGAAATATGTTACTACTGTGAGTGATAAATCTAGAAGGAAAATTCAAAATATTCTCAAATGCCAAACCTAATTATCTCGCAAAGCGACTAACCCTAAGTTTATTCGTAGTTTTATCAATGGCAAATTATGAGTAAGACACCCAAACGTAATTCTATAATGGTGCTACATCCACAAAAGCAAATGTGTGGGACAAATCATAATTGTATCTTAATAAAAAAAACATGTCGAATATTAGTTTAAACGAGCAAGTAAGTTTCAAGAGTTATAAAATAGGCTCGGAGTCATTTTAAGACGTGAATAACAAATCATTGAAAAATGTTTTTTTTGTAGTCGGCATCGTTCTTGGATAGCATGTCGATCGCACATGTTTTTCTTTTGAAAAACAAGATCTGTGTTTAATTAAAATTAGGGTTAGACAATACTCAAATAGATTATTATTTTAATATTTGCATGGCTTATGGTCGGCCGAACAAGGTCGACCAGAGCTGACCCTGGAGTAGAAGATAAGTTCATTTATCTACCTTTGCAGATGATGTTAGAAGTCGGCCATTGTCTGGTAGAAGATGGACAAGACAACAAGTGTCACGGAAGTTGAATTCTTCAATTTTTTAAATTTAGTTGGATAGTTTGAATTTGAAAGGATGTTTTTATTTATTTTTCTTTAAATTTGAATTATTTTTATTTTTATTTTTTGAATTGAGGGGGCGAGATAAACGTTTTAGTAAATATTTATAGAAATCGATTGGGTATGTTTGAGGTTCTTGGGACCATAAGAAATTTTTAATTGGAAGACATGTTTGTTGCCATAAAAATGAATTCGAGTTATTTTAATCGTGACAGGAGAATCGAGAATTTGATTTCCTTTGATTTTTTTAAATATATAATTAATGCTTCATTAATAAACAACCGCATCACCCAGCACAATATTATTATCAAATCATTAACACTAAGACAATTTCATTCAATAGAGTCAAATCGTACTGATTATTGCGTTCAATGGTGACTATTAAACAAATTCAAACTAACGAATAAAATTAAAAATTGGGTAAAAATTAAAAAAAAAACTTGAACTATTAAAAGAGAGGTTGAAAAAAATTGGCCCTTTAAACTAAGTTAACAAAACCTGATAGTGAGTGAGTTTCCAAAATTACCAAAACGCGGGAGGCCGCAACCCTCATCCGAAAGAAACCCTAGAGTGAGGGACCTACACGCAGCTCTTGTGCGCTCGATAGGTGAATTATTTTTAAATTTCAATTTTTTCACAATTTTATCAATTTCTTAAGATATATTATTGAAATCACTTGAATTTTTATCACATATTTACACTAATAAGAAAATATTGAGAAAATTGTTATGAATTTTGAATTATATACGTAGTTTTAATAAATTATTTCTTTTTTAACGATATAAAATTATATTAAGTTGTGTAAACTTTTAAAATTTATGAAACTTTATATAATATTTTCTTGTAATAATCAAAATATATAATAAAATTTTAAATCATTTTGATAATATATTTTTAAGAATATTGATAATTTTGATCAAAATTAAAAAAAAAATCACCATGTCATTGAGACGAAGGGTTGAGTCTCGTGTGACCTACATGTAGCCCCTTCTGTGTAGATAGCTTTAAAAAATTACTCTCTTTTAGGGTTTAATTGACATATTTTTGACTTATTTTTTAATACTTTAGGGTTTTATCTATTTTTTACCCTTAAAAATTTAGGGTATTAATTTAAAAAGAGCACTCTAACAATATGGTGTCTTGAAAATATTATTCAAGGGAAAGGGTTGATGTAACGCGGGGCATTGCTTGGTGGGCTGCCCTTGAATTATCCGGAAGAACACAGGATGAAGCCCGAATGATTCCAATTGAAGTTTTGAAAGATCCAGACCCACTATTCCCAGGCTTTCTAAATTACCTTCTTCCCCAGTTGGAATGCATCAGCAACAGAGTCGGTTGCTTGATTGGAATCAAGAGTCGGTTGCTTGATCCAGACGCTTCTTCCAAACAAAATGACTTCTTTCCTCACTTCTGAAAAATTCTAGTTTCTACTTCCGATCTTAGTTTTCTTCCCGAGTTCAGGTCTTGTTAATCTCTCTCTGCAGCTGCTTGGAAGAGCGTTCTACGTTTTCTAATTCAAAATGAGTAACTATGGATATACCGTACAAGTCACTGGGTTGTCTCCTAAAGCTACCGAGAAAGATGTTTATGATTTTTTCGCTTTTTCCGGCGCTATCGAGCACCTGGAGATTTTCGGGTACTTCTTATTTTTGGAGTTCTGGTTACGAATTTACAGCGTTTATTCTTTTTTCATATGTTCATTTCTTGTCTCAGAATTGTTTCTGGTTTTTTGCAACAGATCCGGTGATGGCGCGTGTACAGCCTACGTGACGTTCAAGGATTCTTACTCTCAGGAAACAGCTTGTTTGCTCAGTGTGAGAATTCAACTTGATTCTGCAATTTTATTCGTCGTTGTGGAGTGTTAATCTTGTGGACAATTTGTTCTTCATTAAATTGGGGAATTTTGATCCCTTTCATCGTCTTTCTAAAGCTTTTTCGATCTTACAAATTAACCTCGTCCTCTAGCTGTGTCCTCAAACAATTTTGATGTTGGAAATGGTATCTATGTGCAGTCGATGTCTGTCTTGTTTAACATCTTTTGCTATATGATCATCAGCTAAAACATGGTTGTGCTTACGACCAAGGACAAATTAATGATACCATTAATATTTGACTTTGCATTTATTTTTTACTTTTCTGTTTAGACTATATTTGTAGTTTGCATTAGTTTGAAACTTGATATCTGGTATTGTTGGATAAATCTTTGGCGTTGTAGAAGTGTGCGAGATAAGTATCGGTATCTTATACGTGTGTCTGGTCGAATATGCTGACTAATATAGTGTCTCTGCTACTAAAATCAGCACTCGTTTTGTGAAATTGTCTGCGATATAAAGAGATAAGTACGTTTTTAGTTTGTTATTCCATGATGCAAAGTGATTGAAACAGCATAGATTGTTATGTTTCGATACTTTTATGTAATTTAAAGGTTTCCGGGTTTATTGTTTATGTAATATTTCACCCATTTATTTTACTTACTTTTTGTTACTGTAAAGAGAGAACGAGAGGAAGTTTTGGTTTCCTTTCATTTTTCGTGGTATTTATGAGCAATTCGACAAGTGTTTGATCCCAGTTTTTCTGTCATCCTAAAAGATAACCGCTGCTTTTAAACTAAAATGGTTCTTCGGTTTCTTATTGTCTCAAAACTGGATATTTGAGAATCTCACGTCTTCAAATGACCGTCTCAGGGTGCCACGATCATAGATCAGCGAGTCTGCATTATACGTTGGGGGCAGTCTGAAGACGAATACGATTTTTGGAACAGGCCCTCTTGGAATCATGAGGATGAAAATACATCTGCATATGTAATCATTCCCCTGTTATTTTCCTTCCGGCCGTTAGATTTTGCAGATAATCACATTAATGCCACTATTCTACTGTCTCTTCATGCAGTACACAGAAAGAAGTCAGTTCGTTCCGAGTGCCGGAGAAGCAGTAACCATGGCCCAGGAAGTTGTAAAAGCCATGCTGGCAAAGGGATACGTATTGGGCAAAGATGCATTGGCCACTGCAAAGGCATTGGATGAATCTCATAATGTATCTGCAACGGCAGCTGCAAAAGTAGCCGATATGAGTAATCGAATTGGTCTTACCGATATGTTTTGTGCGAGTGTGGAAACTGTTCGATCGATGGACGAGAAGTACAACATAATGCAGACCACAAAATCTGCTGTGTCGGCTACTGGAAAAACAGCTGCCTCAGCTGCAGATTCTGTGATGAGAAGTAGCTATTTTTCAAAGGGTGCTCTTTGGGTTTCTGATGCCCTTAATAGAGCGGCTAAAGTTGCATCTGATTTAGGGAATCGCGGGGCTGAGCATTGATGGGATTTCGACCACAGTAGTTCTGGTAATTCACTTGATCAGTCTTCTCGGTAGTGGATCCGATTCCGGGTAAATAGCCTCTTGTTTTTCTTGACCGTAATGAGTTTGACATGTGGCATGAACGGTAGGAAAAACTCTGTTTTGGGCATTTAGTTTCTTTTCATGTTTTGCCAAATTGGGGTTTATGGATTTATTTTTATGGCTCAGGTTTGTACCAAATCTAAGTAATTGTTTGTGAAACTTTCTTCAGAAAATTAGACTTGCATTAGTACAGTTTTGTGTGAGCACCGTTGAGCATGGAGTTTTCCTCGGACGCTTCATGAGTCATGCCATTGTGCATAAATTTGATTAGATTGCTCCATATAATTTCAAACATTATGAACTGTAAAGTTGGTCGACATGGTCGAGCCCCAAATTTCTGCAAACCAAGAGCAAGAGGTGTTGACTGATTTGTCCGTAGATGGACTGGTGCTCAGCTTTCTCCAAACTCGAGAGCAAGGGTGTCGATCAATTTGTCTTTATGTCCACCGGAGCTCAGATCTGTGCAAACAGAGGAAGAGGTGCAATTGATTTTTCCTTTGGTCAATCGAAAAGAATATCACGAGCTTGCTATTTTTACATCGTATGCTAATATTTCTTCCTTGATTGTTTATAAGGTATTTATTTAGGGAACTCAAAAAGTTCTACAATCGAGGTTGGAACTCCGACCAGACAACTAATTTCTAAATTCTGATGAAGATGCAAGTGATGCCGGGTCATAATAAATCAAATAGTTCGAGTCAAAATAAAAAAAAGGCCAACTTTGCTTCTTTGTAAAGCCAAGCATGGTGACCAGAAAAAATAATAAAAAATGCTACATTATATATATATATATATATACACCCGCACAAGTTGTTTATGAATCGCTATCAACCCACACTACATAAATTTGATTTAAAAAAATAATACATGAAATTGGGTGACATGAGGAAGGAGAAGGCACTTGGGATTGAGAGGAGCTGAAATCAGAACGCAGCAAAAACATCATGTTCAATACATATGTAAACAAATTTTATTGATTTTTAAGTTTACATATTAAAATATTAATATAAATTATTTTAGGACCAAAAAGGAACCTGGCTGACTCACGGTTGGTGGCTGTGCCGGCACCGTTGGCTCGTGAGAGTTCTTTTAGGTGGGAGGACATGCATACCATGGTTCTATTTATCCAAGTGTTTCAACGTAATTTTTAACTTCTTTTACGATTTCTCAATCAATTTTGCAAGTTCGAAAGAGGTAGAGAGTTCAAAATGACGGGTGTTCTATTTCTCCCTTTCTGTGTATTCTTGTGTTTATTTACACGTTCAAATACATTTATTTATCGAGCAGATATCACCTAACAGTTATCACCCAAGATAGCATACATTAGTCGTGTGATGATTAAATAAATTCAAGTTAACAAAAAAAGAAGACAAAAAACAAGAAAAATAATAATAACAACATTGCTCCCACCCTAGTTCCATGGGGGCAGACCTTGAGCTTCCAACTGAAATAAGGGGCATGTGATGCAGCTGAGATACCTTTGGCCTTGTCTTGAAAAGCACTATTTTTCTCAATAATACAATATATATCACACATTAAAACTTTGTTATAAAATTATACGTCGCATACTATACATATCTGCTGCATCGAGTTCTGGCCCGTGTTCAGTTCTCTTTATTCTTTTGCACACTGTGGGGAACTTTAATTACGAAGTGGAGAAGCACTTCGGAAGCCATCTCTCTCTCCCCCTCCCTCTCTTCTTTGGGTGTTGTCAAGTGGAGAAACACTTGGAAAGGTATAAATGTCATTCATCAGATAAAGTCGTCTATCTATCTTCTCTGCAAACTCTCCTTTTGAACAGCCTTTTTTTCATTCTTTCACATGAACACCAAGATCTAGATGAAATGGCGTTTTTCCCAGCAAACTTTTTCAGACGTACATCTCAAGAACCACAACAGACTCTCACAATCAATGGAGTTCTTCCCGGTTCTCTCTCTCTCTCTCAATGATAATATTATAATTCCGACGCAGGAGTACCAGTTCCGTTTTTAGGAAAGAGATGCAGGCCGTTCTCTGGCGTGGATTTGGTAGGGGAAGAAGGCAACAACGGGGACGACGATCTGTCGGACGATGGATCGCAAATGGGGGAGAAGAAGAAGAGGCGGAACATGGAGCAAGTGAAGACGCTGGAGAAGAACTTCGAGTTGGGAAACAAGATAGAGCCCAAGAGAAAACAGCAGCTGGCTAGGGCTCTTGGCCTGCAGCCCAGACAGATAGCGATCCGGTTCCAGAACAGAAGGGCGAGGTGGAAGACGAAGCAGCTGGAGAAAGACTACGATCTTCTTAAACGACAGTTCGAGGCCATTAAAGCAGATGATGAGACTCTCCAGGCCAGGAACAAAAAGCTTCAAGAAGAGGTCAGCTGATGAATTTCTCTCTTTTTTGCATTTTGTTTGGACTGATTGGATAGAATCTGGAGTCGAACTCTAGTAACGTTCTAATTGGATCAATTGAAGTAATTAATCAACCTTTGTGGCCTAGTCAATCTAGGTTAGATTTTGGTAACAACGTTTCAGTCTCTATTAATCTCCAAAAAATATGACTTCATAGCTTATTCTATATAGTTTTGATTTGTCACGATATCTTAATGTTGAGTTTACCTTTTTATTATATTTTTTTAAAATATAAGATGTGTCAAATATTGATTGATACGATAAATATATTAATTAATTTTTATAATTTATAACATTAATTTTTTTTTAATTATACCCATAATAATTTGACGATGAACATGCAAAAGTAATAATTTTAAAAATTCATGCCGACACAGTAAATTATTTAGACTTTGTAAAAGATTTATAGACGGCCTTTAATAGCTTGACTAACATATAAATTTAATTGATTTAAAGAACAGCAAACAAAAAAAAATTGAACAATTATTTATTTAATTATGTATCTATTTATTTATTTGCAAATTGATTATTTACTATCAATACGTAGCCTTAGTACTTTACTAGATAAAACATTTCCTCACGCATGGCATTATGCATTGTTATTCTTACTCGATATGAAGATTACTCTTTATGGAGTTTTATGACGTCGAACACATCTAAAATTAGGTTGATCACATCGCTCCGGAGGATTGATCTTTCTCGATGCATTACTCTAAACGTCTCACAATGATGAAACCGTGACAACTACATCATATGTGATCGAATTCTACTAAAGTTCTTGTCTTTTGTGTCCTTTCAACAGAACAAGAGCACATTTAATGAGGTTCCCAAGTTTACCTTGACCTTATATTTGTATAATTTTAAGTCAAATGCTCTCTAATACAATAACATGTTACGCACTATCAAATATCTTAACAACTTTATCAAACATTTTAATTTTAATTTAGTCTCACGAGGAATCTCAAATGAGTTATGAGATGAATTTGAAGTTCAAATTTTACATTGGACATGTTGGGCTCAGCCCATATTTGGGCCGGGTCCTATATAAGGGTTTTGTTTAGAAGAAAACACTAAAAGTGAAGTTAGGAAAAGAAGAAGAGAGAATAGAGATTGAAAGAGTTCGAATTTTTCTGCAGTAGCCAGAGTCGAATTCAATTAACTCAAAATTCAGCCGTTGGATCGACGTGAAATTTGGACAGCAGCTTTGCGACATATAGAGGTACATTATGAACGGTGAAGATTGTGTTTTGTGCTTTCTAAGGCTATCCGTTAGGGTAAAAACAGAACTGTTATTTCGTTCCTAGTTTAATCATCTCTTGTTCTTATTGTGTTCCAAGATTATTGTTTTTATCTTGATAAAGTATGATATGCCTCTAGTTTGATAATCTAGAGAGAACATTTGGTTGTACCCATTATTTCTGATATAGTGGAAGATCGATTAACCGGCCTATGGGTCCCGTGAATTTTTACCCTATTTGATTCGAGGGTTTTCCACGCTAAAAGTCTTGGTTTCACTAATCTCGTTTCTCTAGTGTTTATCATTATTGATTGATATTGGTTTGCATATTTGATTACAAGTAGTAGATAACAAAATATTTTATCCGCTGTGCAATCTCAGTTTGAGATTTTATTGAGTATTATCAATTTCTCTACACCATATTTGTCAACAGGAGACAACTAAAAAGAATACAACATCTGCACATAATATGATAGTAGCAATAATCTTTTTTATACCCTTATTTATTAGTCATAACTCTAATACAAATTGTTTTTAATAACTATAATGGGTAAAAGTGAAAAACGACTAGATCTTATAAGAATCAAACTCGTTATCTAGCACTAAACCCTCACAATCATATTTCAACTTCCCTAGAGCCTCTGGTAGCACAGCCAAGACAGTGATAGGTTCCCTAGCGGAGATGGAGCGACAAAAAATTTTAGAATTCAAGAAAAGGTCATGGTGAGACGAGCTATTTATCACTACCATGGGTGTCAAGTGAAAGTGTAGTGTTGTACGCGACCGAGGCATCTTAGCAAACTGATATTTCTTCATGACCTGATCAAGTCGATTAAGCACTCACTATATTGTTCAATTCTTTGACAAAACAAAAAAAAAACTATTGTTCAACTCTTTGACAACAAACCAAAAAAAAAAAAAAATACTCGTGCCCTCCCTCTCTAATTATCCATTGGAGGGAGAGGGCAGAGGTCTTTGGTGTCCCTTCCAATCAAGAATTGGGGCCTCATAATCACTAGCCAATGTGTTTCACTCGTGTCTTTCTTTCTTCATGGTTTGATATTCTGGTGTTCTAGGCACAGAGCAACCACACCAAATTCATCACAAACTTGGTGGTTAAACTCTGCTGGGGTAATAATACTACAGGGAGCTTCCGCATAAAAATAGCTCGACGTCAAGATGATAAACACAAACAAAGGAATATTAGAATTAGAGTGAAAATCAAAACACCTTTGGGCTAAAACAAAGCCCAATGCAGTGTAACTCTATTAATCCTAATATTCAACTTTGTCCAAAATAAAATTACACTATGATAGGAAACAACCTTAAAGTAATGAAATGAGTTGAACTTGAAGTTATAATGTCATTCATATGCATATAGAGGATGGCGATGGTGATTGGAATAAAGAAAAACAACTATGATTAAATTCAACCTCAATAATCAATGAGTCAATACGAGTATACATGATCTCGTCTAATCTTATTTTTTTAATTTTTTGAAAAAAAATAAGATTAGACTTATATATTTTAGTTTTCAAATTTTAGGATCAGCAAATAACATTATCGAAACCAGATCCGAAATAGGTTAGAAATTTGATCTTTGTCCAATTTAGTATTGATTTTTCCCAATAAATATAATAAAACAACTTCAAATTAATTAAATATGATGCTATTTAAATGAATTTATATCATACAAAAGACAAAAAAAGCGTTCTTGCATGGTAATATAGATGAAGAACTCTAGATAACCCAACCAGAGGAATATGAAGACAATGATACTTCAAATGTTTGTCTATTACATAAATCCGTGTATTGCTTGACGCAATCTCTTTCATTGTATAATAAAAAGTTTGCCACTTGTATGAAAGACATCGGACATATGAAGAGTAAATTCGATCATCGTGTTTACACAACGATGCAAGAAACATCAACAGATTTAATACATATTATTTTATATGTTGATGATAGGTTGATTGCAGAATAGTTCAAACTCAAGTGATCGAAAGTAAACACCCGGCCTGAAAATCGACATAAAGGATTAGGGGGATGCAAAGAAAGTGTTGGAGGTTGAAATCACAAGAAACAGACTACATGGTCAAATTACTCTTTCACAAAAGGAGTATTTGAAGAAAGTGTAGAAAGCATTTAGCTTCAGTCACCTAAAATCTACTAAGACATTGGGAGGTCATTGTGGTTGAAAGGGTTAGCTAGAAACATGAGAATCCACTTAGTAAATGTGACAGTCTTCTGTGACTATCAAAGTGTTATTTACTTGATGAAACATCATGTGTTTCATGACAGAAAAAAAACACATAAATGTTATGTTTCATTTTATACGGGATATCGTAGCTAAAATTAGCGCAGATAATAATCAAAATGATGTCTTAACAAAAGTTCTTAGCTTTATTAGGTTTAAACAATGTCTAAACTTAGTAAATGCGTTTACGAACTAGATCTATGCAAAGGGAAGGCAAGTTCATACCAAGTGTGCGAAAATCCGCTAACAGTGGAGATTATGAATGGCTAAGTTTAGATAATCTATCAACCTCAACAAAGAAACAGAAGGATCTTCTAGGTATTGATAACATCTTTTAGTATTCGAAATATCCACTTGGGAACTGATATGATGATGGCTTTAAAAGGTTGAAAGCCGACAGAATCGATCAACCTCAACAAAGAAACAGAAGGATCTTGTAGTAGTAGAAGTGAGAACAGCTCCAGTATTAGGCTCGATATCTCCATGAAAGCACCCATCGACAGCGCTTCTTTCGGGCCGTTATTTCCATCGTCTTTTTCGAAGCCCCCTCCGGCCATGGCCCACCTCTTCGGAACCATCTAGAGACCGGACAACCACCTCCAATGGCAGAAAATCGACCAGATGGTTAAAGAAGAAAGCCTAGGTAATATGTTTTGTGGAATTGAAGATCAGTCTGGGTTTTGGCCTTTGTTCGAGCAGCAACAGTTTCATGGATGAGTTTAACTTAAGAACAAACACATTATTACATGTGGGGAAGAAAAACTCAATTTATAAGCTGTCATGAAAGTATACTTGTCGCTAACTTGAGACAGATACTTGCAACGAAGGTCATCTCAATGTCAATGCAATATAAAGGCCAGATTAGGGTTCTGAAAAGGGAATCAAAATGATTGGCGAGTGAACTTTGCAAAAATGGTGTTATTTTTTATAGCTTTAGGGCTCCCAAAATTTAGGGTTCTTATAGCTTTTCGTAACCTCACACATCTTAGGTTTAGTTCTCAACTAATTTAACCCTGCTAAGATTCCTTGTTCAAAAGAACAACAATAATGTCTGGCTTCAATTAAAATATTTTTATTAAATTGAACTGAAAAACATTTAAAATATCGATTATAGACACAATGTATATGTATGTTCTTTCACTATATGGATAGAAACAGAAAAAATACGGTAAATAGTAAGATTGAACTTTGAATAATGTCCACCCGTGCTTCTGAGAGACACGTGGCACAATGATAGGTTGTGCTAGTGGATAAGGTAAATGATCATAACAGTAAAATGGATCAAAAGAGAGAGAAGTATGCCAACCAGCATGGGGTGGATTAAATTAGAAAATGTGACATTCTGTGAGGCTTGAAGGATAGGTCACGAACATGATCATGTCCACTTTATAAAACCATTTTTCCGTTTTCAAATTTTTGAAGCAACTGCCCATTCCCGAACAATTACAAGCTTCACCCCGCTAATAAATTGTCACTCGCATGGAAAACTTGGAAACGAACTCTGTTTTTATTCGTGTTGATGAAGAAATTACGTTGTCTCGAGTGATTTTCCAATTTTCCGAGATGGAAAACTCGTTATAAGACGGTTTGGGCGATCACCCGTGTCGAGTTTTTGACTCGTTATTTCTGAAATTAACGAATTAAAAGGAGTGGAGACTCCTATAAATGTTAAGTCATGTGTATATTAATGTATTTGTTGACGTTTTTAGGAAGTGGGAAGATAGTGTATAGTTTGTTTTGTTCAAACTTGCTCTAATGGCCGCGCACTATCGCAAGACTTGGCTGATCTTATTTATGGTTCATGCCTTCGTCTTCACATCCTTCAATCTCTCTCCACTCTGCACTGTTTCTCTCTCTCTCTCTAGAAGATTTGTAACGAAAAGATAGTGAAGGAAAAGCCAGAGATGGCAAAGAATGGAAAAGAAAACTTGAAGAAGGAGCGCCATGTCGTTACATGGAGTCAGCAGGTTTATTATTCATTGATTTACGGGTTTTGTTGCCATGATTCTTAACTTTTGGGAAAACTTTGACGTGGGTTTTTGAGTTGCAGGAGGATGATGTTCTGAGAGAAGAGATTAGCATCAATGGGACAGAAAAGTAAAACTTTTTGTGTTTTTGTTTTGTTTCCATTTCTTGTTCTGATTCATGCAAATTTCGAGTGTCTTTTTTCATGTTTGGGGATTCATGATGTAGTTGGGCAGTCATTGCTTCGAAATTCAAAGACAAAACAACAAGACAGTGCAGAAGGAGGTCAGATAAGCCAAATGATTCTAACTCTCGTAACTCAAAGAAATTCCACTGATTTTTAGGCCTTTGTCAGATGGTACGCCTACTTGAATTCCGATTCCAAGAAAGGAAGTTGGTCTCCAGACGAAGATCTACTCCTCTGCCAGGTGATTAATGCTTCTCTATGCTCAATAATAGTCATTGGTCGATGATTATCAGCCTAAACTCAGTCGAATGAGAGTTCGATTAGTCCGGGCCGAGAAATGTTCTACCGATTTTGATTGTATTGTGCTCTACCCTGCAGGCTCAGATAATGTTTGGAAATAGATGGACAGAAATTGCAAAGGTGGTTTCAGGCAGGTACATCAAGATAAGGCTTTTCCACTAATATCATATATGATTTTTGATAAAAAAAAAAAAAAAATACTTTGAGTAATCGATAGTATAACGATTAGACCAGTCGATATTTGGCGATAATACAGAACGGACAATGCTGTGAAGAATCGATTCTCGACTCTCTGCAGAAAGAGAGCAAAATATGCAAATTTAGAGAAAGAGAATGACAATCCACTCACAAACTTCAAGAAGGAAAGGGTGTATACTGATGGTTTATCTGAAGTGCAGATGAAGAGCACAAGGTACCTACAACCGTGAAACTGTTACTATCGTGTTCCTCTCTAAAAATAATAAAAATAACATCTTTTTTTACCGGATTCAGCCGAGTCGATAGATGCACGATCCAGCTAAGAGCTCCATTTGCAGAGCTGATTCAGAATATTCATGACAGTGGAGCGGACAAAAGTGTCAGCAAGACCAAGAAAATCTCGAATGAGGAGGATCGAGAGAAGTTCATGAAAGAAGATGATCCGAAGATGTTTGCTTTAATGCAGCAAGCAGAGCTACTCTGCTCACTTGCAGCAAAGGTTAACTCTGAAAAGACAGAGCAAAGTCTAGAATATGCTTCGAGGGTGAGGAAAAAAATAAAAAATGAACCCGAAAAAAATTTGACTGGTTGATTTTACCCTCTTTGTTTTGGTGTGAATCTAAAACATGAAATTCAGGTCCTCCAAGAATTTCTTGACAGAAACAAAGAAAACAAGGCGATGGGATATGACATCCTTGATATTGAACTAGAATCGGACGATATTGGAGATTTGATCGCAGCTCTACGAACTAGCAATGATAATGACCAATTGAGGTAACAAAAACCATCGAGATTGGTATCGAAATTCCAATGTTTTCTTACTTTTTCATCGACAGTCTTAACTTTACGTTCATTCTTTCAGAAAACCAGAAAACATTGCGGGATCAACTCTGCGATTGTTGAGAGCTCGCGACAACTCAAATCGAACACAAACCGAGACAATCACTAGACATCACGACTGCATAAAAGTTTTTGGGAAATGCAAGGATGAAAATCTTAATCGATCGGCCTTAAATTCAGGTAAAATAGACCAAATTTGTTCAGCCAATTGCCTAGAATCACTGACAGTTGCATTCATCTATACATGCAGGAGACATTTTTCAGTGTGCTAATGGAGTTCTTCATGGATTCTCAAACACAAATATCGATTCCTCTATTTTATCAACTCCGCGGTTCAAATCCTTGGGAGCGGGAATCCAAAGTCCCCAATTCTCAGAAAGTGTAAGTAACATTGAATTCGAATGCATATTTTAATTCAAGATAAAAACCTAAATCAGGCTTGACTTTTGGATAAATAGCTCAAATCAAGCGGACGTGCTCACCCTCGTTCGAACGTACGAGGAGTCCGAAAAATATTTTTTTTAAAATCAGGTCCGATTTGAGTTATTTATCCAAAATTTGGCCTTAGTTGGATTTTTATCTTTTCATTTATCTGGTGATGGGACACTCGATTCAAACAAAACAATTTCTTAGACCAAAACAACGACATGTCAGCAGATAGTTCTAAGATGTTTTGTTTGTTGGTTGTCAATATCAGGAGAAGAAGTTTCTGCTAAAAACATTAGGAGTGGAGTCTCCTTCAAAACCACCAGCTTGCAGAAGAGCCCTCCTCCAAACTCCCTAACCAAACACAGCTTTTTGTTTTAATCCTAGTATGAGTTAAAGCTGTCTTTTCCTTTTATTTAGTTTTAAACATATTGTTTGAAAAAGAAAACGTCTAAATATCAGTAGCTCAGAAAGAAAGAATAAGGCAATCGATAAAAAAATAAAAATAAAAACCAGGGTCAATATGTTTTCTTTTAGAGCACACCGCGTGTTCAAAGGAAGAAACCGGGTGGCAGTGGATGAACCTGGACGACATTGCAGGCTAAATCAGATTGAACGACTTCCACTTTATCCCTTTCTTCTTTCGATTTTCAGCTTCTTGGGGATGAACCCATTTGTCAGCACAAATCATGTCTCAAAAAACGACCAAATGGGGGTCTAAAAGAGCCGATCTTTTCAGCTTACGACCGGGAAAAGATGTCATCAGAGGAAATGGTCCAACTAGCTTCGTCGTTGAGCATATATTCGTTTCCAAGTGGGGTTTTCTTTGCTCATTTGGCCCATTCCTGCGAGCTGGGATCGTCCCAACGCCATTCCTCCATTAAAGACCTGCTTTTGAATGCGCCTGCCATCACGACCAGGTTCATTTTTTGCTGATAACACTCTACGCATCGTCTTCTCACAGCCGCAGATAGGGTTTTCATTTTTCAGTATAAAAGTAGGGTAACTGGTGGAGCTCAGAGGCAAGATAAGAAAGACAAGATAAGAGAGAGAGGGGGAGAGGGTTTTTTTCAAGAATAAAAGTAGAGTTAGTGGCAGAGTTGAGAGAGAAGATACGGAGAGAGAGAGAGAGAGAGATGGTCTCTGGAGTTCTCCTGAACCACTTCACTGCAGCCATGGCGATTTATTAGTTGAAGCCAATGATCACTGAAGTGTTTGGGGGAACTCCGGCTGCCACCTCTCACCACGGTGTTACTCTACCAGATTGCTTGTGCACGTTGACTTCTTTATTTCATTTATTTTTTTAATCTTATAGTAATATTCGTCTAATTTCATATCCAAGCCCTATTTTATCATTCCTAGCAAAATAAAACGAAGTATTTTTTTAAAAAAAAAGTCCTCAACTTATTATAGCCTCAACACTTGTGTTAAAATTCATCGAGTGGTTATTAGGGAGCTCAAGTACAACAGAGACGCACACTCTCTAAGCTTATGATGCATTCAATACTCTAAGGACTTACCATATTTGATTGTAACTTAACCTTTCCAACTTCTGTCACGAAACAATTGATGTCACGTGGCAAATAATCTTCCCAAGTAATTACCTTTCATGAGAATGGAACTCGTAATTTTTACTCTGATACCATTAGTGCAGTCTCAGCCATAATCATTCTTACCAAAATTAATTAGTGATAGTAGAGGTGCATAGTCGAATTTTATACTACATTCAGCACTCCAAGCGCTCAAAATATGACAAAATTCTTAGAGCATTCGCTACGAGATAATTGTTGTCACCTAACTAATAGTTTACCTGCTTCTTCAATATATTTAAAGCATTCTCCAAGTAACCTAGAAATTCTAAAACATGGCAGCTTAGTTCAACTTCCCATGTTATATCCATGCCCATCTTGCCCATTTTCTTTTTGGAATTATTTATTTTGCTTACTCTCTCGTCTACCTTAACATTATAAATATCATCATTTTTGTTGTGGAATAAGTTTATATTAATTAACGATTTTGGTCAGTTTAAATTTTTTGCTTAACCTAAAAAAATCAAACTCAGTCTGATAATTAATTTTAAAGTAAACATAAAATAAAAAATTTAATAAAAAATAGTTCTTTATTTATTTTTAAAAATTTTTGAATTGAATATAGTAAAAGATCTTTACAAAATAGTTTTATTTATTTTTAAATTAAAATAGTAGACAAATGGAATAAAAAATTATATTTTATTTGAAAATTTTAAATTAAAATACTATTACTTAAGCTCAAATCGGATCAAAAGTTTTAGGGTCGAGTCAAAAATTGATTTATGATTTTAGATCAATTTTTTACTAACCCAAAATCTACGATCAATTAGATGATTCTTGCAGGTTGCCCATACCGTCACTAACAGTAATGCTAGATCTTTGAATTATCTAATATATATATATATATATATATATATATATAAGTTATCTGTCATTTAAAATATATTATACTACACACCAAGCATGTTGAAAATCAATAATAACTAATGGTCGAAACAACTACAAAAGTCGGTCGAAAATAATTACCAAGACACTGCTAGAATATAAGTCTTGTCACATTCTCATTGCATACTTTATTATTAATTAACAACTTATAATAAGGTGTATTTTCTGTAATTGCATTATCCTAATATAATCCTAATACTTCATAAATCAATTTTTATCCGTCTTTATAGTTTTATTTTCGTGATGTTATTTCGTCGGAGTAGCGTGGCATGGCATTGATCAGGACTATGCGATCAATTCATTTATCATCGCCTGCACAAAGAAGCTATCTTCTTCGTAAAGACGAGACATGGCGGCAGTTTAGTTCTCTTTGGCCTCAGCACTGCCGATGCAGTCAAGGTGTTCGACGAAATTACTACGTGAAATTTCTTCGCGTTTTTGAGTAGTGTTTTCTGGGTTTTCGTTGAGTTGGTTGCGTGGGTGGGTGGGAAATGTTAAAGCTGAAATTGCATTCCAGTTATTGGAACTTTCAGAATCTGGAGGAGACCCGACAACGAAGAACACAGAAATCTACCCGGTAATCTAAGACAGCTAGTACCTACATCGTTAAGCAACCGAATTTCGATACTTCTATTCGGCTTCGCCATTCAACATTTCTTTAACTGCAAATCCAAAGTTCTCCTCCATGTAATTGGGCGGCTCGTAGATGAAGCAAGAAATCACATCTCTGAGTGTAACGACTCCAACGACTTCACCTTCTTCTCCGTCAATCACATGAATCCTGTGAACCGAGTTGGAGGCCAGACTGTGGATCACAGACCCCAGTGTCGATTCGAGTTTGCAGGTAATCGGTGGGTAAATGTTTCCTTGTTGCTTCGACGATATGATTGTGTTAATAAATCCCATCACACTCAGCTTCCTGAAAAAAAATGGCAGATAATTTCCCTCAGCTGAGATAAAGGGTAGAGTTGAAGCTGCGAGAATTGAAAAAATCCATGCCTGAAATTGGAGAAAAGCTCGGGTTTCAGCAGTAAATGTCGAATGTCTCTTATGCTTATATTCCCCACTATCTTTTTACTCGTCCCCTCCACAACTGGAAGACCGCCAATTTGATTCTCTCTCATTCTCTTGAAGGCTTCCAGTATAAGATCATCGCTTTGGATACTAATAACCTGGAAAAAGTGCAAAAGACGCATTTGGATTCGAGTTTTATCCATCAGTCCCAAGATTTTTGAGTGGATATTGATTCGTTTACCTCGTCGGAGGACATGAAAGGAAGGCCGAGATCGGAGATTGGTTTGGCGGATATACAGTCGAACCAATCCCTTCCTCTGCACCCTTCAAGACCCTGTACCACTGCAGATTGAGTTATGAAGTTCTTGATGTCAGGCTTGCCTGGTTCAATAACAGGCACGTTTCTTAACCGGTATTTGGAGAGTAATAGTAACACGCTCAACATTGAACTGTCGGTCGTCACCGGAAGAAACGGAGCCCACCGGAAAGTTCTCAAAATGGTCCTCACCTGTAACAGATGGTTAACAAAACTGCTGAAAGGGATCGAAATTTTACATTTGTGAGCAATTTGGTTCTGTTCAGCTTACTTTGGTCGATTTGAAGGGCTCTTCTCGAAGTATTACTTTGTAAAAATCCTCCCCCAGTTCATCAGCCGCCGTCGGAGCATCTTTGCCCATCCCTTTATCGGCCACCATACCTCCGGCGACTGCAGCCCCAACTGCCGCTGCAGTAACTCCGGCGACTGCAACCGGACCTGTCATGCCAAAAGCCACCGCTCCGAGAGCGCCCACTGCACCGGCACCAACTCCGGCCGCGGTTGCGGAGCTGGCCGAGAGAGCCACGGCTGCAAGCTCTGCATTCTCCAACACCCACAAGATAATGTCGGAATAGTCTATTATTCCCAGGTATCTCTCTCTCCAATTTAAACTCGTTTCTGCTTCAGGGTTCTTCACCGGAGCTGATAAAATGTTGCATTCGGATAGAATTTTAACTGCATCAGCTACGGTTGTGTCCGCCAGAATCTCAATCACTGCCAAGGGTAGTTCAAATTTAACCCATTTGAGTAAAATCTGGCCAAAAAAATTATGATTTCTTGTCGCTAGTTCTTTGTTACCTTTGCCTCCAGGAACATCAGGAAATGATGACACCGGAATCCTCGAAAATGCATCTGTCAGAGTCTCCTGCAACGATTGTGGTAATTTCTTCCTCGATTGGATGGTTTGAAAGTATAGATCACAGTTTGAGAGCGTAGAGCTTCTCTTTGCCTCCTGTTCTTGTGCCATGTGTTCTCTACATTCATAAAAACAATCAATATCTTCTTAAAAATGTCACCCAGAAAAACATTCTGAAAGAAGAGGTAAAAGCTATTCAATCTGAGAAAAGAACTTTGCCCTGAATCTATGATTCCCACAGAACTCATCGAATTCAGGATATATTTCTTCAGATTGTGGTACAAGATTCAGAAAATAAAACTTAGAACAAATCCAGATTCTTATTACTATGAATCTGTCGGTAAATTTAGCCAAAACTACGAAGAAATTACCCGAAAGTTCGAAGCTTCGAATTGTTTCAGATTTTCGAAATACGCTGACAGAATAATGGGATCCAATGAACGATGATTATGAATCTGTTCTTTTTTTGTGAGAAATCAAACAACTTACTAGAAAGCTGGAAACTTGAAATGGTTGCAGGGTTCTGAAGACAGGACTGTTTAAGAAATTCCGATTTTCCTTGGAAGGTTGTTCGAGGTTCGAGGAAGGACACCAGTTTGTCTGCCACGCGTATGTGCAGGACACGTGGCGTTTACCCAGATGCCACATAATGCATCTGTTTTGAAGAAGCCTAGTTAAATTAATACTCCACCGTGCGAACTCATATGCTTAGTTGCAATGTCTTTTATTGGTTAACTAATTTTAATAGTTATTATAGCCATCAAACTAGAGTGACAACTGAAAGTTTTTTCTATTTTATAAGAACATAACCCAAAATTTGTTGAGTACATTGTTGAAGTCGACTAGGGTTGACAACTAACGGATCCGAACCGACTATTCGAGACTATTCTGTTCAATTTTTTTTTTAATTTTCAAAATCGCAAATGAAACTGTGTATAGACGAAATTGAAACCGACCCTAAAGAGAAGATTCCATTTGATCTGAACTAAAAATACAAATGGGTCGAGGTCGGTTTCCCCGTCGATGCACAAGAGCAAAAATGCCTAGCATAGTCTCTATATGGCTTCTCTTACTGTGTGAACGATGTTGATCTGTATTTGTATCTCCTGGCCCAGAATAAGTAATGCAGGAAATTCAGCCCACTAAGAACGCACATGAGCCAGTAGAATCTATCCAGGCGATACTCATTTAGGTTGTCGCCGGAGAGCCAGCCCTGGTGGGTCGAGTCGCCGGTGACTTTGTTAACGACGGAGACTATAACCGAGCTTAGGTAGTATCCCACAGCTAATGAAGCCCATGACAAAGAAGTAGCTAAAGATCTCATACTTTCCGGAGCTTCTGTGAAGAAAAACTCCAATAATCCGGCCAACGTGAAAAGATCAGCCGACCCCAGAAACAAGTACTGGAAACCGATCCACAAGAACGTGATCGGCAATGGCTCCGACGAGTGTAGGGGGTCTACGTCGGCTGCTACTCTCTTTCGCTTTACCTCGATTAATGCGGCCACCGCCATTGCGATGATCGAGAGGACTAACCCAAACCCAATTCTTTGGAGATGAGTGATCCCTGTTTCTGAATTCCTCAATTTCCGAGCAAAGGGTATGATGAAGTGGTCGTAAATGGGCGCCAGAACGAGGATGAAGATGACCGGGAATATTGGAAGAGAAGCCGGCGGAACTTTCAGAGAGCTGATTTTGGTGTTCATGGTCGAGGCTTGTTCGACAGAAAAGGTAGAGAGCTGAGCTAAGCAGCAATTGAGCATGATTGTACTGACGAAAATCGGCAGCATTCTGATCACCGTCTTCACTTCTTCTATCCGTTGGGCTGAGCAAACCAGAGACGGGTGGAGAGAATTGCTCATGGCAGCTTTGCTGAAAAATCCATGGCTTTTCTCTTCGACTTCCTTGTCTGTTAGACCCGGAGACGACGGGCTCACCGCCATGCTTGAACTAGCTCCGCATGAAGTGGAGCTCTTGCAGCCATTAATGGCCGCAGATACGAAAACCTGCTAGAAAAGAGTTACCTCAGAAGGGTCTCGATAGACCGAAACTTCATTTACGCAGATTACCTTGAAAATGGTGGTGAAAGGACTTCCGGTGGGTATTTTGTTCCGATAAAAAGATGAACCGGAGAAAAAAACAGGAATGGAGAGGAAGACAACGAGAGTGGAGATGGCGAAACCCCATTGCCAGCCCTTGTTGTCTTCGATCCAGACGACCAAAGTGACGGCGATCAAAGCTCCAAACGAAAGGCAAAAAACGAAGTAGTTGAAGAAAGTTGATCGGAGATTTCTCCCTGCAGAACTGCTCCCGTCGAACTGCTCGGCGCCATGGGAAGGTAGCGAGCCTTTGATCCCCCCAACGCCCAGCGCCACCAGATACAGACCAATGAACAGCATTCCGGCCTCCCCACCTATCACTTCCTCGCATGTTACATTTGGATTTCCTCTGTCACAGACCGGTGGCTTTAGAGAACCAACTGTAGCCTGAACCGTAAGGAGAATCAATCCCTGAACAAAAAAGGGTCTTATCCATTACTCGAGGTCAACTAAGACTCACGAGGAACCACAGAAAGACTCTTCATTTTGTCCTATTAATGTTCGGAGAAAGGAAGAGAGAAAATGGCGATATTTTTTTAGTTTTTGATCTTCTGCTGACCAAATCAACCACCTTTGTGGACCCCGATGATGTTTAATAAGCAGAATTCATGGAAGAAATTGAAGGAAACAACCAACGAAGGAGGTGAATTACCAGAAGCTCGACGGCGGCGCTGATGAGGTAGATGTGAAAAGGTGGAAAGAAGGCGTCGGAGAAGAAGCCTCCGAGAAGGGCGAGAAGGAAGGCCGTTCCCATGAAGTCTGTGACGTTATTTGCTGCTTTCGACGGAGAAAAGTTCATGTAATTCGTGAAGTAAAGCACCAAATTGCTTGCGGTTGCTAGATAAGCCAGATTTTCCAGCACCTCCACCACTGTTTCATACAGATTTCAGAGACGGGTGGTGTTTATTTTTCAAAATCATTATCTGGGTTTGTGCTAGAAACGCAAGAAATGAAGTGGGCAATGAAGATAATTGAATAACCTAGAACGAAAAAGGCAGCTCGCATGCCTCCATGGATGTGCCTCAGTGCTGGTCTGTTTCTCCAGTCTACGTAACCTTCCCATCTGCTTAACTGGCTGCCTTCATCCTACAAGAACTCCATGGAGATCAGTCTACACTCTACAGATTGTGCTTTTATGGGAGAGAGAGAGAGAGTACCATTTTCTATGAACTTCCGATTCTTACTTTCAAACCTAGGACGAATTTGAGTTGGGTCTGTCGGGAAGAGCTGAGATGATAAGAACAGCAGTGATAACTCGTATTTAAAGGAGAGAGGCGTCAAATTCAGCAGCAATAATTCAAAATATAAAATAGAGAAAAACCAAAAGGGGACTGGATTCTTCTTGCATAAGTTGCTTGGTCCAAGCCAAAAGGCACATGTATTTCCCATAAATAGTGGGGGGATTGACCACAAGCATAAACTCCTTTCACAAACAATAAAATTTCAAAACCATCACTTCCACGTGAAAATAATCTACAAAAAAGTTCAACAAATTGAAAGATTCGATCACTACACCGCCCTCGCTCCGTCGAGAATGTGGAATTCGCTATCCGGGATTATTTCTTACCACTACAAGAAGCGAATTTCTTAATTTTATTCATTACTTTTGTCGTTCCTTTGAATCTCAAACCGAGCCGAACAATTTGGTAGACCAAACTAAGAATTTTGCTGATTTTTTCTTTTGTAAGCATGCGAAGTTGGTCTCTTTAAGAACCATACACACTCAAAGGCGTTGTCAGCATCAAATTCTCAAAAATTTGAGAGAGAGAGAGAGAGAGAGTTTGGTTTAGAAGGGAAATCCTTTTTATGAAAGTCATAAAGGGGGGCATGGGTGGCTTAAAGGGAGTCAAAATGTTAGCTTTAAAAGCTACTTTTTAAGAACAAACGAACACCCATCTTCCACTACCCTCTCCTAGTGGCAGGACCGCGGACTTAGGGGAGAAATTCAAAGACCTAACTTGCCGTCCGATCTTAATTTATGCACCTTTTAGGGTTTCATATTTGTTGGTCTCAGATTTTTGAGAATATCAGAATCCAAATTGACCGACGGACAAAGAAGCAAGGGCTTTGATCCCTAAGGAGAACCATTGACATAGTATCTTATGTTTTGCTCTTCTAGTTGTGCAGAAATGTTCGAAGTGAAATCACACGTGCACGATTCAAGTATTATATAAAATAACGATCCTACGAGGACAAAATTTCATTCTTTAATCATTCGTGAAATGTAATAAAAATCGAAACAAAAAATTGGGTTTTGTTACATTGGTTAAAGCGTGACAAAATAAATTGGCGAACGTAAAAGATCAAATATTGAGTTCGACTTGATTTCTCACTGCAAATGTTAGGAATATCGTGACATCGTATTAGTTGGTCAAGAATATTCTATCAAAATTAAAATTAACATTGTTTATTGGTTAATTCTTTTTATACCTACTTTATAGACTTGTGAAATATAAATTAATTTACATAATTCAATCACAACTCAACTCTTTAATGACCATATTAGCTAAAGCAACCATAAGGGTGATACTTCTGCTTAATTTTCCGCGACATAAACTATCCACTCATACAGTTCAATAGACAAATAACGATTTGATGTATTTTAAATAGCATCTCAAACATTATTCATATGACGTTCATGAGATAAATTAGATATTAAGCATGTTGAATTGATTAATATTAATGACTCCAATGGAGGCAATTGACTACAATTGATTAATATTAATGACTCTAATCTCGGGCGTTATTATAATTTAATATTTATAGTAAAAATCACATATTTGATCACTAATGGATAACAATTTCAAGGGAGAGTACAAAGAGAAATACATACGCCATCGAGATTAGATCTACCTAATACGAATTTATTAAAAAAAATTGAGATTTAGAAGCTAAAAATAAGAAAACCAAAGGAGAAAATCCCGAGAAATAAAGTGGTTATGGCAATTCAAATATTCCATGAGAGTCCAAACGAGATTCTTCAGCGTTCTATGAGAAAGGAGCAGCCTTTGCAAACAGAGGAGATGAGAAAGAGATCAAAAGATCCAAATCGGGTGCAAATTCGAGACCCGTGTGCGATCGACGGAGTTCACAAACGGCAAAGACGACGGTGATGAACAGACCTATGCGATGAGCGGAGTTCCAACAGTATTGAATACCGGATTCTTCTTCCTTTGCAAACTATCTTTTTTCCCGTGAATCTGTGTATTTTATTCTGATTATCAATTAAATCACTTTTGGCTTAGATTAGAGAGTTCCAAACCTTCGCTATTTTCCTAAAGTTGATTACTTTATTTCAATTGAATAAAGGCGATATGTTCTTATTGACTAATCTATCTCATGGGATACAACGTGAGATGCATAGGTGCCATTGTTAGACGTCTAGACAATAACTTGGACTTGTGTTAAAATTTGTGAATAGTTAATTCGAGTGACACGAATCATTTAGAAATATTAACATTACTAGTGTTTCCAATTCACATAATCAATTAGTATTTATGTGATCAACATGGAGGCATGTGCACTTGCATTATTACAGTATTAGTCTAAAAAATCTAGCATAAGAACCCCAAGAGGTAAATAAGTTGGCTCAATGAGCCATTAAATCCGAATTAGTTGTGACTATGTGAGCCTTAACTAGCCTAGTTAGCCTAGTTGGCTCTATGAATATTTTTCGATCAACGTTTTAAACTTGTAATCATATCAGTTGTAGCCTTCGTTTTCATGGAGGATGG
The DNA here is from genome assembly GCA_003255005.1 of Begonia fuchsioides. Lineage (NCBI taxonomy): Eukaryota > Viridiplantae > Streptophyta > Magnoliopsida > Cucurbitales > Begoniaceae > Begonia > Begonia fuchsioides. The sequence continues at coordinate 125,326 of QAOC01000351.1, forward strand.
GGAAAAATGGAAGACGACGATGGGGTAGCAGAGAGGAGCAAGCAACTAATTTGGAGTTGGGGAGCAGGAACGGACGGTCAACTTGCCACCCGCCGTCTCGAAGACTGCTACTTTCCCCAACTAATTCGCCTCCCCGATCCCATTTCTCTCCTCTCCTGCGGCGGCGCTCACGTTGTCGCTTTAACTTCTGGTACCTCAATTTACTCCTCTCCATCCATCCATCCATCCATCCATCCATCTATCCATCCATCTATCTATCTAGGGCTTAGGGTCTTTCGTTTTCTGATTTCTTTTGCAGGTGGGAGATTGGTGACATGGGGAAGAGGAAGCTCTGGGCAGCTAGGGCATGGCGATTTGGTTAGCTGTTTAGATCCGAAGCCTGTTATGGCCTTGAATTGCGTAGTCATTACTAATGTTTCTGCTGGATGGGGTCATTCTGGATTTGTTTCAGGTTACACTTTATCCATTAATTTCCCCTTCATTGAAGTTTTGAAGATGAAACACGCATCTAGTTTCCTGAATTTTAAATTCGAGGTCAACTTTCCTAAATCATTCTTCTCTAAGGAACCACAACTATTGTGCAATGGCCTATACGTCTGGTGGTCATTCCACGTCTAGTTTGGATGTTTATTTGTTGGTTTTTTTTTCCAGAGATTTTCGGGTTTATATTCTTTTCTTTTGATAATTTGTAGTTTCTACCTTTTTAGATGATGGAAATCTTTATACTTGTGGGGATGGCTCATTTGGTCAGCTAGGGCATGGTGACTATAAATCTCACTGCTCCCCTGCTAAAGTCTCGTTCTTCGATGATATGTTTGTTGAACAGGTTGCATGTGGTATGCGCCATTCTCTGGCCTTAGTGAAAGGTATTATCTCAATAATCTTATATTCTGTTAAGCCTGTTTATACTACATTTTTAAATGTTCTTTGGTTGAATCCTTCATAAACTACAATTAAAGTTTATATAAAAAGTGAAATAAACCATGAGATGTGGAAAAGAAGATATGTTAGCATGAATAATCTGCTAAACTCAGTTGATTAGCTAGATTAGAATTGGGAGAATTAAATGAGAAGAAAGAGAAAGAGACTTGCGAAGAAAGCTTTTTTTATTCACGGCAGGCTTCGATTGTGAAGTTCAATCTGCCGCAGGACATCAAGGAAGCCAAGTTTATGGATTTGGAGCAGGGAAAAGAGGTCAATTAGGTATTTTCAAAGGAATCAAATCAAGTAATACTCCGATAATTACTTCCGGATTTGAAGATGCAGAAATTACAAGCATATCTGCAAATGGAGACCATAGTGCTGCCCTATCTTGTGAGTTACTTCCTATCTCATAATCATTGTAGCTTTATAATGGACAAGTGAATATTTCTCTCCAGTTTAATCTTGTTTGTATTGCTTAGCTGATGGGAATTTGTTCACTTGGGGAAGAGGGTTTGGAGCCCAATCAGATGCTTACTCGCCAATGCTTTGTTCTTCGTCGCTGTCTTTTTCAAAAGTTTCCCTTGGATGGAACCATGCTTTAACTTTGGCTGGTTTGTGTTTTATATTTTATTTTTCTATCAATTTAGTTGTTGGTTGTATTCAATTATGTTCTTAATTCCTCATTTCTACCTTCTCGTTTGACGACTTTACAGGTGATGGAGAAGTTTATATGTTAGGTGGTAATCACCATGGAAATCTGGGTGATTCTCAGAGAATAAGACACAAGGGTAATTCACTTTCCTTTTTGTTCAATCCGTAATTGTCTCATTTTGTAAAGTTACTCTTCCGTGCAAAAATTGGATTTGAATTGATAGTCAACTCAGGAACTTGAATTTCACTGCTCGAAAGTTCTACAGTTGTCTTGAACAGAAAAGATTAATCTTCCTTTTAGTTATTGATAATGCTTCCTTTCGAATCAGCCGATTCAAACGATCCCATTCTTGAGAGAGTTCATGGTCTTGATGAGAACAAAATTTTGGTCATTGCAGCCGGGGCCGAGCACTTTGCGATTATAACCGGTATAGAATTCCTCAGCTGAAACATTTAATACCTAGCGTCTCTGGTTCATATGTGTTTTTTGTTGTTGCAGGGGATGGTGTCATAAAATCATGGGGTTGGGGGGAGCATGGCCAGCTTGGCCTAGGTAATACCTGCAATCAAACTATTGCACAAACAGTGAATTTAGGCCAAAACTTCCACGGACAACCCTCTAAGTTGAAGGTTTTCTGTGGAAGTGGGTTTACATTTGCCATGACAACACCTTTTGTTCCTTGAATCTATCGAAACGACTTGGAATCGATGATTCTTTGGTTATTTTAATATTCTTTAATGTTTGATTTCAAATGAGTTTATTCCATCTCGTCACAACTTAGAATTGAGTACGCTCCAAATCCTGGTCGAGTTTGAGCCTCAGATGGTATCACTTGCCCCATTTCGACATGACTAAGTGGCTGATTTACGCCTTGGATACCAAGATAGATTCATAATCAAAAATCAGAAAATTCGACTCAGAATCCAACCCATAAGTCTAAAATTTGATTTTTATATTGAAATTTTTTCTTATGAGATTCCTAGAAAAATGTCTTCACAAGCTTTGTATTCAGTTGACTTTTATGAATATGATGGCGTCATGTGACATAAGCATGATTTAGAAGGAAAGAGAGTGCAACCCTTTTGGTCCAAAGTTCCAATCCCAACATGGAAGTTTATTCAATATTTTATTGGCACGAAGATATTAATGCAATTTAACGAATATTTTATCGTTATAATTTTTATTAATTATTTGGTCAATTTTGTTAATGAAATCGTTATAAGAGTCGAAATCAATATAAGTTGAATGTAATGGAATCTATATAACTGGTAATTGAAATCATGATGGTTGGATGTCTGTTGAAAATATGTTAAATTCAAGATGTTCGTTAGTAAGAAAAAATTCGAGCTATCTATTGCAAATATTCTCATATTTTATACGTAGATAAAAACCTAAATTATACCATTTGCAAAGTATATCATGAGGCACGCGGTGGTCCTCAACTTGAAATCACAGGCGTATTTTCCTTTATTTTTGTGCGACAAAAATTAAAGTAGAATGGAAAAATTCTCAATGTAACATAAAGTCCTTCGCTTGGAGACACAAATTAAATGTCCTCACATTCTCAAATGCAATCGAGGGAGGACCACGAGAATGCATGACAAAACGCGTCAACTAAATTTTAAGAGAATGAAATGATCTGATAATCTTCAAGTCAATGAAATATTCTAACATGCGCAGGATCGTTGGCTAGCTTTGGGCACCCATAAGATCGAAATCATTTTGAGGTCCCCTTGAACTTTAAAAATAATAGTGATTAATAGATCATGTCATTCTAGGGTTCCAAAGGAAGTACTATGTTGTTTGGTCATAACTTTACAACTATACAATGCATAATGTGATGAAATGTGTCGCAGTACAAGTTGATGCCCAAAGACTGTCATGTCACATTGCCTTGCGTACGATGAGCACTCATGTGCTTAGTTGTGCACCCTTAGTGCTTTCCTTTCCCTATTTTTGTTTTTATTCGAACTATGAATTTCTAATTTTAAGCAAAAAAAAGTTATTTTTTACATGGTTTTTAATCGTGGAATCTTTTTGTGGAATGTGGTGGTGGTAAATACAAAAGAATGATACTTAAATGTAACAATCATTTTATGTGAAGGTGATACTCGCCGTCTTACATTTATAATTATTCGACAACTCCAAGAATTTTAGTCGTTTAGATCAATGAATACGGCCTTGTAATTGACGGATAAAATATCGTGAAGTATGCATACGAATAATATAACCCACACAATGGGTAATGTTATGTTCTTCCTCTGCATTTATTGTTATCGTTATAAATTGGTTCAAAATTAGATTTGTCGCGCCATGACGTGACAATTGCAAATGAGATATATGAGATGAGCATGGTATTAGGCTTCTATGGTTAGCATGAAAGTGTAATGTTTTAATATGGATTTAAATTTGGTAACATAGTCGATTACGAATTTGATAATTTAAATGGCATGTTTGGCGTCACTTGGTGTTGTTGTTCAGCCATATCATTAAAATATGCAATTTCGTTGCAAAGAAGTATGAGCCTGCATTCACAATTTTGGGCTCTCCATGATGGTGTGCAACATGTTATCGTGTAATGCCTACTGATTCCGTGTGCTTGAAGAACATTTATTGTGGCCAAAATTAACCAAGATTGTTAATTAGGATAAGTTTTCTTCTAATCAACGTAACAAAGTTGCTCACTATGACTAAGTTAAATCTAAAAGTGTGACAGATAATGTTAAAATGTTGGTCCACGAAATTTGGCTTGCTATGTCTAGGCATTGAACTCTTTCTAATGGGTGCTGCCCCACCTCTCTCTCTCTCTCACTCTCTCTGTCTCTCTAGTAGTCACAATTTTCAAACCATTTTCGCTTCTCCAAGCCCTAACCCTCGTCTCATTTTCTATAAATAAGCCTGCAATTTCTCATACTTCTTCTCACGAAGAGCTTGTTTTGCGAGAAAAATTGTAGAGTTTATGATGAAGAAGATGAAGTTTTCATGGTTTCGAAGAAACTCCCGTCCGTGGGAAGAAACAACGGCCGTCTCTCCAAGTGAAATTGACGACAAGAAAGATGCTAGGCCAAAACATGGAGGATGGAGGGTCATGCCTTACATATTAGGTCTCTCTTCTTCTCTATCTTTCGATTATCATCTTGATGAGGTTACTAGCAATCCATGTATTATGAATCATATTTTGCCGTCTCAATCTCGACCGAGGGAAAATAATGGAATCCAATTATTGATTTTTCGCCTCTGATAAAATTTTGGATGGTGTCGAAGGTAACGAGACGTTCGAAAGGCTGGCATCGTTCGGAATAATTATGAACTTCATGGTGTATCTAAGAAGAGAGTTTCACCTCAACCAAGTTGCAGCTATAAACGTTATAAACATATGGGGTGGGGTTGCGAGTTTTACACCGGTTATCGGTGCCTTTATTTCCGATGCTTATGCCGGTCGCTTCCTCACGATTGCTTTTGCTTCCTTGGCTGCTCTTCTGGTACTCTTCCCTTTTTCCTCTCTTTATAAAAACATTATTTCTTTTCTCAAATACCCTGAAACAGAACGAGAAACGACTTGGCTCGAAAAGTTTCGTTTATAGACTAATACTCTCTCTTAGATGCACCAACATTTTACCCTAATTTTGCGTTTTATGAACTAATTCTTTATTCGAAAGATATGAAAAGAGAATCTGACGCGAGGAAGAATGTGCCCAAAAGTACCTAATTATCGTAAAATAATAGAATTCGAAGGTAAATAAAATCCTTGTTTTGTTGTTTTATCAATAATATCGAAGACTTGGACTGGCCACTTCTTCGTTTGATAATTAATTTAATTTACCCAATTCTTAATTTCCTGAAGTGTATGGAGTATGGACCATTCGATTGGGTACAAGAGGTCATGTCTTTGTCTCTCTCAATCATTGAATCTACACGAGTTGAATGTTCAATCTCGGCATATATATATATATATTACAATTATGCTACCAAAAAAATGAATATATTTATTTACAAGTTGGGAGTTGTACAGTAATTCATTCTGTCCATACACATTTAATAATTTTTCAGCATTTAATTTATTTGTCAGTATGCTAGACATTTCCATCTAGGTGGCTAAGTGTCACTTTCTTTATTTTGTCACATAGCTATATTGTCTTGTACAGTAAATTATTGGGATGAACATTAGCATAACTTTTTATGCATATTTGAGATGAACCTTTTCTCTTACACGTCTTCTCCAATTTATTGTTTTAAGCTTAATCATAGCTTTAATTACGTATCGGAACCATAACGTATGATTTTTTCTCGTAAACTATATGGTGTATTACTCGTAACTCTAAACATTGAGTTCAAAATGTTGCAATTGAATTTAAGAAGGAAGAACATGCTCTTTTTATTTGAGATATGTTAATTATTATTTGGTATATAGTCATGTGTATTCTATGAATTTATAATAAAAATATAAAATCTAACCTTACTTTTTAGTATTTCGTTTTCTTCAAATGCTTAAAATATTAGTTTATTGAATAAATCATTTAATTTTTAATCTATGATGCGGGGGAAAAATATTGATCTAAATTATTTTTGGTTTAATTTCAGGGACTAATGTCAATGACACTAACGGCATGGCTGCCGGAGCTACATCCTGTTCCATGTATTCAGACAGCTACCAATCAATGCGCCGGTCCTTCCACGTTGCAGCTGGGTTTTCTCCTCCTCTCTCTCGCCTTTCTGTCCATCGGCTCTGGTGGAATCCGGCCGTGCAGCATCCCGTTCGGCGTCGATCAATTTGACGCCACCTCCGATGAAGGAAGAAAGGGAATCAACAGCTTCTTTAATTGGTATTACGCCACTTTCACAGTCGTGCTGATTCTCTCTTCGACCGTCGTGGTCTATGTTCAAGATTCAATCAGCTGGACTCTGGGGTTTGGAATTCTGGCGGCTCTGATGTTCTGTTCAGTCATCGTCTTCTTCGCCGGAACTAGGGTTTATACCTATGTTCAACCTGAGGGGAGTGTTTTTACCGGCGTTGCGCAGGTGATCACCGCTGCATACAAAAAGCGGCACGTCGATATCTCCTCTGGCAAAGATGGTCGGAGATTTTACAATCCACCATTGGAGAAGGGAAGTAACGTTATGGTGAAGCTTTCTCTCACCAACCAATTCAGGTCTCCAATCCTTCGCTTACTGCATGGGCGCTTACATAGATCTTAAACTATCACACGTCCACAAAATAAAGATTCTCGCTTGATTAGCCATCAAATCAAGAATTTATTTTTTCTCATATGAGCTTGACGGCATACCAAATGAGAATGTCTATTTTGTTAATATATACAAATATATTACTATTTTTAGAATTTCTCTGAAAAATCTTACACAAAATTGTATGAATTTTACTCAACTCAACCTGTGGCGACTAAACGTAGCGATTGTCATGCCTGCAGATTCTTGAACAAAGGAGCAGTAATATTAGAGGGAGACCTAAAGCCAGACGGCAGCAGGAACGATAAGTGGAAAATCTGCAGCGTACAGCAAGTCGAAGAGCTCAAATGCTTTATAAGAATCATCCCCATCTGGGCTTCTGGTATTATCTGCTTAACTTCAGTAACACAGCAAGGAACATTAATTGTCTCTCAAGCTCTCCAAATGGACCGCCACCTCGGCCACTCCTTCCAAATCCCTCCAGGCTCCATCGGCGTCCTCTCCTTCATCACCGTCGGGCTTTGGATCCCATTTTACGACAGAATCATCGTCCCTTCCCTCCGAAAGATCACCAACCAAGAGGGTGGAATCACTCTCCTCCAACGGATCGGGATCGGGATCGTGTTTTCAGTTCTGTCGATGGCCGTCGCCGGAGCAATCGAAACCCAAAGGAGGGATTTGGCGATTTCTTCAAAAGTCACCCCATTTTCGGCCTCTCCCATGTCGGTTTGGTGGTTGGCTCCCCAACTAGTTCTGATGGGGTTTTGCGAAGCATTTAACATAATCGGACAGATTGAGTTGTACAATAAGGAGGTGCCGGAGCACATGAGGAGCATCGGCAATTCTCTATTGAGTTGCTCTTTCGGTTTATCAACCTACTTGAACGCTCTTCTCGTTAATATCGTGCATCGAACAACGAGGTCCGCCCAGGGGAGGCCCGATTGGTTGACCGATGATCTCAACGCCGGGAAGTTGGATTACTTTTACTATCTTCTAGCTGTAATGGGTGGGCTGAATCTTTGCTACTTCTTATATTGTTCAAAGAAGTACCGTTACAAAGGGAGTGGTGAAGAGATGGCCGGAGAAGGTGCAGCCTTTGATGTGGAGCTCAGTTCTACGTCTACTAAAGTGTAGGGAAGCTCAATTATATGAGATTCGCCAGTAATTTTATAGAGAAAATAAAAGATTGCCCTTAAGCCTAGAAAACGAAGAGAAGAGAGAGCTACAGCTTAGTGCCGCGACCTTAGACTTTAATTTCATGTGTGATGTCAAAAAAATCTTGCACTACAATATTATCAATCTTATAGTCGACGGGGAGTGAGTTGGAGGCCTCGCTTTTTACGATTAGGGTTTCTTATACATATATTTGATTCACATGTAGCGAAATCGTATTTGAACTTTGATTTTAGTAGATATTCGATTAAAAGATTCGCTATTACAATTCATGCTCGTAAAAAAAGGGAAAATTTCGATGGGACACTGCCAAACAGGTAGCTTAAATTTATTGTAAACGTAAGAAAGTGAAAACTAAAACAAGGATACAAATAGTCGAATCAAATGACATCGAAGGTTTGTTTCTAATTCGATCAAAGGGATTAATCAAATTACTCAATGTTGCTACGTGCAAGTCGAGATGTTCTTCTAAATGGAGCTGGTCATATGATCTAGATGATAAGGGAAGATTTACCTTTATTTTTTGAAGCAAATTGCAAAGCTGATGGCGAATGACAGAAGAAGCTGATGCTTCAGAATTGATATTATTATCTTTAACAAAAGGAGTTTATTGGGTGGAGCTGATAATTTAAATAATCAGCAACAGGAATATAAATAAGCAAATCAGCCGATACAACAACAATAACTGGGAGAGAATTCATACATTCACAAGGATCTTCTGGCTCGATACTCCACCCGCTACAAGTAATGATCTAATTTCCTGCCCAAAACAAATTATCGGCTTGTTAACGGATCATTCTTCGAATTTGGATGAAATTTGAACTTTAGCTATAATATAGAATCTACTCATCCACCAAATATCATTCACAGTTTCTTCGGTGAGAAAGCTAAATGTGTGTAGATCATATTCAAGCTTCGAAATCTAAAGTAATCTCCTCATACAGTTAGGGACCCGTTAAATTATTCAAGGAAGAAGCAATTCTTCGTTATATTCTTTCATTTCTTTGAATATAACATCAGAAGGCAAATAGAGAGGACTAATGAAATCAATGAGACACAAGCACAGAATATTACCTCGGTCATCTGTCTACATCCGCAAAGCACTGCTCCAGCAGAATGAGGATCAAAGATTTTCTTTGCTCTCACAAAAGCATCCTGCAGGAATTACCATAAAATAAAATTGCTCGTTTTGCAGAATTAAACTATATATGAAGAAGAGCACAAGCAAGAATGTTCAACTCTACCTGCACATAACCACTTTCACCTCTCCAATTATTATCAGGTTGTGACAATACAGGAACGATTTCAATGCCAGTGGATTCCCACTCTTTAAACCTATCCTATGAGAGGTAGTGGAACCATAAAAATCTAGAAGATGCATTTTCTTAAGCTGGAAATATATTCTCAGAATTACAAACAACGTTCAAACCTGATATGCCATTCTCTTAAGGTTTCTAGCCCCGTAATAAAGCCTCACATCACATCTTTTATTTGCACTGAACCCTGACTCGATGAAAGATCGAATTGGGCTGCATGAAGATGACAGAAAAAAAGTGGGCACTGAGTAAATGAGGTTTACATAAAACAGTAAATAAGTTAAAGCCAAAAACTAGCGTTTACTGCTGCCAAAATAAAAACATGGGGAAAATGAAATGCTAAAATTAGTTTTTAAGAATTAAATATGATCTAAAAAGCACTCAAGAAATCACAAATCAATCTTCATATTTCGAATTAATAGACATGGAAAACAAATCCCATTGATCGTAAACATGGAAAGCATTATATGTTAGCAAAAATTTTGTAAATTAATAACGTAAGATTTCAAAAGTGCTCAAGAATACATAAAACCAATCTTAGTGTTTTGTATTTGCAACTCATTCAGGAAAGCTAATAGACATAGACGTGGAAAAGAAATCATGGTTAAAACTAATTTACAGAGAATGAGAAAACTTCAAATATCTACTGAGATGTCAACTATAACATCAATATCCTAGGGTGTAGACTACCTAAGCACTTTGTGACCAAAATAAATATACAAAGTCATTAAAACCTTGACTTATTCACAGATTTATCACAAAGTAAAAAATGGCACACATTCATTGGTGGAAAGATTTTCTAAAGAGGCAAGTTGTTTTGATGTCAGGTTGAGAAGACAAACATTCAGTAGATTTATCCCTAACAATAAAATTAATAAAATAGCAAATTAACATTCTTCAACACTTCAATAAACAAAACATGCCACAATATAGTCATATTGAAGTGCTGTCATTCGTACAAAAAGAGTTGGTTAATCCTTATCAATAAGCACCAGACTCGTTAGTGTCCTGCCCTAGCCACATGTTTCCTATCAAGTGGGGACACTCATGTTCAGGCGATGCTCTTGCATCATAATATTTACAATCAATGTAACAAAATGCAACTTCAAAAAACCATTTTCAAGCTTCATCCCTTCTTTTAATCTTTAACAGCATAAATTATGCTTCAAGGTTGGAAGAACCTAATGAAACATCTGAGAAAAATATAAATCAAAATGTGAAGAGTGAAACGGAAAATCATAGGCCAACTTTCCCAGTCCTTCATGCTACAAAATTATGTTCATCTAATAGTTTTTTCCAAGTACCAGTTGTCATCAACGCCCGTTTAAATGCTTCTTACATGCCTCTCAACTAAACTCACAGGACTCGTCCAATGTCACCAAACTTTCTTTGTTACATAAACGATGGGCATGACCCTAAAGATCTTTGTTGCACATAAAGGTATTCAAACTTTATACATTGAGAGGAGTGCATCATCAAGGTCAATTACTTCACCAATAAACATGTGATGAGCTTATGAAAATCTTATTGTCAGCTTTCCAATTTCACAGTTTCTTATGTTCGATCAGAATCTTCAACAAAAACCAAAAGCCTAATGATAAGCGAATAACAAGACATTCCAACGAAAGGGTACTCTGCGTTTAGACCTTGAAAGAAAGTTCATTCCTATTCTTGTAACAGAGAAATCTAAGAGCGACGCCAGTATTTGCTTTCCTATCTCACTTCTTTCTGCGTCCAAAATTTCCGAGAAAAGAAGAAAGGTTAATGATTTCATCATCATTTGTTCTACATCCGTCATTGGAAAATGAGCAATTAACAAACCAACATTTAAACTTCTTAATTTTAGAAAAAAAAAACAATTCGAGAAACAAAAGGAGAAGAGTGTTATTTGTATTCAGTGAAGAGGATCAAACACTAACCTGATTCCCGATCCAGTGGCGAACATCAAAAGCGTTTGATAGTCACGAGAAGGTTCGATCTGATCGACCTCGAATCCCCTACCAATAATTTGACTGAGCTCCACAACATCTCCTCTATTTAATCCGCATAAAGCCTCCGCCGTCGAGCCTCCCACGCTCTTAACCAAAAATTCGAACACGCCATCCTTGGAGGCGACTGAAGGCGGCGAAGCGATGGCGAGGAATGTTGGTCTAGGAACCTCCGGGACACGAACTTGCAAGTACTGACCCGATCGGGAGTACGACGAAACCAGGAAAGGCGCGTCAGACACGTCAACGGTGATATGATAGAGGGACTCAGCCGCCGAAGAGACTCCAGATATCGTAGCTGGTGTCCAGACCGATGTGTCTCTGCAAACAACCGCGGCAGCGAGGGAGGAGAATCGGAGAGTCGATCGACGGTGGTAGGCCGGCTTCAGGAGGCGTAGGAGAGACATGGAAGAACAGAGAAGGGGGCGGAAGAAAGCATGAGGAAGCGACGGCGCCCGGCGGAGGAGGGATAGGAAAGGGATGAGCGGAGAGATTACGATTCGGTTTTTAATTCCCGGCACAAAGCGAGGGGCGGCGAGAGAACTCCTAATTCGATGCCATGTGGAGCGAATCTAATGAGTTTCGAAAATTCATTTGATCCCAACCGTTGAAAATTTGTTCATTACGATTCGTTTTGTTCAGCAAAAGCAGGAGCCTCCTTATCCCCACTGAATTCATCCGTCATCTTTCCTCCTCCGGCAAAGCGGGAGATCGGAGAAACTCAAGAGCCTTCGTGAAGCCATCCTGATGGGGCTTCCAAGATAAGAAACCATGAAATACCTTACAGTTTTACTTCTGCTATCCTTAGTTACCGGCCGCGAAAAGAGGTAACACCCTCTTCCACTTTTTGCTACTTTTATTTCTTTGATCGTTTACTAGATCAAAGAAGAACGAAGATCGATGAAATATGTGGTTTCGCAAATGATAAGCCTTTTTATCCTACTATAACATGTGCATTTACATGATCATAAATCAAAATGTGAAGTTGGATTATACATGTTCATACCTTTGTTCACCTACCCGTGATCTTGACCATCCAAGCACCTCCAAAGTAAAGACCGAGCAGCGGTGCAGCCAGTAACACTTGGGTCAGCGGGTCCGTGGAGGGAGTCACTATGGCTGCAGCCACCACCGCACCCACCACCACATATCTCCAAACCGACAGCATTTGGTCCCCTGTCACTAGACCAACTTGTCCAAGTAGAAATTGTATTACGGGAACCTGTACAACAAGAGAAACTTATCAATCTAGGTCCATAATTTTAATCTCTAATGCGTTCCTCTGTCGGGGTCTGTTAATAGATGACCAAAGCTAAAATCATAATCCAAGCACTTACCTGGAAAGACAAGCCCGTACTGAACATTAGAACAAGTACAAACTCAAAATACTGATCAATGGACCACAAAGATTCCACTGCTCCTTCTGCGTAACTGACGAAGAAATTTAGAGCTGCAGGCGTGAGAACCAAATAGGAGAAGACAATGCCCGCATAAAATAGAACCGAGGAACCTAAAACAATGGGCCCCAGAAATCTTCTTTCTGCTCTTGTTAAGCCAGGAAGAACAAATGCTATAACCTCGTAAAGAATAATTGGGCTGCCTACTAGAAGTCCACAATAACCCGATACCTGCAGAAATACTTGAGCTAAACTTTTAACACAAAAGCCTTTCTTAATCGTTCAAACTTCAGATTTTAGACCAGTGTTAATCTTAAGTTTTTATAGATATGTGTGAAGCCTAACCTTGATTGTTGTAAAGAAGAACTCTCCAGGAGCAAGCTGCAGAAATCGTACACCTTGTTCTTTGACAGGTGCTTCGAGAATCTTTATAAGTTCTTTCGAAAATGCAAAGCATCCCATGATTGCACCTCCAACTCCCAAAATGGATACGAATATCCTCTGACGCAATTCTTCCAGATGATCGAATAGACTCATCTCTTTGTCATCGGGGAGGAGCTCTTTACTGGGGTATAAAAAACTGTAAATTGGACTTTGTCCATCTTCGTTCTCGAAATTTTCTGCTGCTTCATTTGACCTTCCTGAAAGAGTTTCTCCAGTCAACTAAAGAAGAAAAGGAGGAAAATTACACCTATAAATTTCATATTCTGAAATAAATAACCTTTTGGTAGCACATTAGGCAAACAGTGCTTACTCATATTTGCCATTTCATTTCACTAATCAGCATAACATATTCCATTATTTTCGTTGAAGGCTTAATCAATTCATTTATATTGATTACAGGTACAAAAAAAGGGGAAGTCAAAACACTCGGAAACATGAATTCCCTCTTGAAAGCTGACTTCTCCCTGTTGCAGCTATAATAATCAAATTCCTATCCGCATGCATTTTCTTCCTGAGTAAATCTAGGAGGAACCCTCACTTTTCAATGTAAATTTATGCCCCAATGCAACAGTCCATGTAGAATCCAAAAATCATAAGCTTCAAATTGAACAGTTGCTAGGATTGTTGAATGCGGATGTAAATCAAGAAGTAATTTCAACATGTTCAGTTACTCTTTCTTTAGCTGAAATTATTTCCCATTTGTTCTATCACTGAACAACCTAGCCCTTGAGATTAACTATTACAAACAAATTCTATTATCATCCCAATTGAACAGAAAAAATGAAATCAACAAATAATCACCGCGAAAATAGAGAAAAATAAGCCTACGAAAGCATGTTGAAAACGAGGTTTCGCAAAAATACCAAGCCTGTCTTCGACGATGGTCGAACCAATCCCCCCACCCATCTCCTCATTCTTCTCTCTCACGTCATCATCGACCGCTGAACACACAAACCCACCAAACCTCGTACGACTGCGCAAGCCGCCATAGCACAATTTGGGTCTCCTAAAATGAAACTGGCGCGGCTTAACAGAGTCGAGAATCCTGAGAGAGTGGCAATGTCCGAGCTGCACGTGTGGTATAAGAGCACCGCTACTGCTTCCCATCGCTCCGCTTACTCTCCGGCAATCAAATTGTTGGCTTTCTAAGACAGGATTCAGCTTCATACACCAGAAACCTTTAATCGTTAGAGGGGACCAGGGACGATATTTTGCAACAGAAGAATGGAAGCGTATTTATTTCAAGGTTTGCTCAAAAGTAGCTACAAAGCCTATTCAATCAGCTTTAGGCCCACCTCGCTTTCAGCCCATTTGACTGTATTTTTAACGTGCATTTAATCTGTCAAATATTAATTGGTTCAATTATATTATAATTAATATATTATAATATAAATATTTTTTTTACATTTACTGTTGGTTAATGCGGAGGTGCCATTCGTAGCACAAAAAAAATGCTGGTAAATTTCGCAAAATTTGTAGTACTAAGCTTTCTAGTTATTTTATAAATTAACGACACCGAAGAAGTTAAAGTAGTTAAGGTAAGTCCCGACGTTTAGATCAGGCCAAGTCGAGAACAATAATCCTTGATTCAAGGAACCAATTTAATAACGCGAACCGGCTTGGCATGGGAATGGACCCGGATGTAGGGCCGAATGTTATAGGCGGGTGTAAAATTAAAAAAAATAAATAAAAGAGGAATAGAAGGAAAATAATAAGAAGGCCATAAATTATTTAAATTGAATAGATAAAGCAAGCAGATGATAGGTGTAAGGGATGCATAGCCAGCAGCAGTACTTAATAACGACAGCAAAATTCAAAGCCAGTGACCTCTTTGAGCTACCTCGTATGCATCTCTTACATCCCATGGTTCACTACCTTAACTAACCAAACTCACCCAACAAACCAGAATGCACCCAAAAAGAAGACAGCTTGGACCTCTAAACTAAATACAAGTAATAATCGGACCATTACCCTCGATTCCCCGCGATGCAACAATAACGATCTCCTAATTCTGCCCTTTTTTTTTACTCTAGTAAGAGGCAAGAAACGCAGGAGAGTGCAATTGCAAAGCTTTTGTTTCCATCTCCCTTTCAACCTTGTTTTTTCACTACCCATCTCTTAGAAACCTCCCTTCTCTGGCGTGGCTCCGATGCCGGCTTCCTGCTCTTCCTCCTTCGCCGGTGACAGAGGGAGGTGAAGACGCTTGGGCTCCGGTGGCTGCGAAACATGGTTGGACTTGGTCACCCAAAAACGGAAGATAATGGCAGAGAAAATGGAGATTTTGGGTGGTATATAAAGGCAAGTATAGTAGACTTTAGTAGGGTTAATCTTTTCGGGATTTTTAAATAAACTAATTCAATTTTTTTTCACTGAAAATAAAAAATTAAAAGCTGGGTACAGTCCACTAACTCAGTTTCCAATGCTCTTGGAGTTTTCATGCCATGTTGTATGGAATGAAAGCTGTTAAATTTTTTACCATTTTGATGGATTTGAAATTATTATTACACCTTTTAATGCAAATTCCTTTGGTTTGATCAATGATGCACTCTAATCCAGCACTTAGTCAAATAAGATTTGCTCGATCAAGTCGAATTATAACTTTTTCTATGATGAATAGATAGACATTTGATTAGAATTTTTATTCGTAAATCATCATTGGATCGTTATCAAACTTTGTCACTACTCGTTACAAATTTTAATATTCTGCTAGATATTTGCAAATCGGTCGATCTTAGCACATACTTGAACTTAACCTTAGTGTAACAACCATGATAGACTCTTAAGCACTCAAATTAAGTCGTATATAATTATAATTATGTTTTGAGGTTGGAAAGGGAAGAATGTGGAAAAAGAAAAGGCTGGCATTTTGTCAAACTAAGGAAGGGCAAAGCACGTGTTTGGAATACACTTTCAGGTTTCACCGAAGAGGAATCAAATCTATAAAGCAAACCAAAAAGAAAATAAAAATAAAAATAATTAATTAAAAAAAGGAGAGAAAATGGGGTTAAGTCAGCCATATTTGATTCACTCCCTTCCATTATCTTTAGTTGGTGGAATGTCTCCTTCGCTTTCACCCTTTTTCAAACACATTATCTTGAACTCTTTCCAATTCGGATACCCTTTGATCACATTATATAATTTAATCAAACAATTGTGTGAATTTTTCAAAAGATTAGGCATGCAAAATCCAATAATACGACCCAAATGATTATGCATGTTACAGAACGTGACTTGTGTATTGTGGAAAAAATAACAATAATAATCGAGAAAAAAATGATAAAATTAATTTTGTTAATAAAATAATCAAAATATAACAAATTTTACTTTCAAGCATTAATATATTATTAAAACATAAAACTTTAATATGATAAATAAATTAACATTTTACCTTGATATAAAACATTTATAAATTATGACGTCATAAAATACGTGGGTTGGGGGAATATTGTAGAAAATAAATCATTGGGTAATCAACGGCGCAAATCTTAATCCGGGAAATAGTTGCCACCTGTCTGTCTTGTCGTGTTACTGGCTGACATTGTCGTGACGCGTGATCCTCGATACTGCGTTTCAGCTACGGAGCCGGGACCCGCTGCCCGATTCCCATGCTCGTTGGAATCACTCGTGGATATTATTATTTTTATTAAATATTTATGCTCCTTTTATAATGGAATTTAATACAGTAAATAATTGTGATTTTTTTTACGCCAATGATGCACTTTTCAAATACTATGTTGCTTTTAAATTAAGACTAAGGTTGGTTGGAAATAACCCAAGGTATTGGTTTAGACTTCGAGGAACCAAAATTGAACCAAGGCACTATAGCAAACCAAACAAATCATAATTTCTCAATTATGTTTTGATTTAACATTAATTTTTATGTTAACATATAAATTTATAACTATTACAATAAATAATTATTTATATTTTATAATTATACATTTAATTAAGCAATGATGCAAACGCAAATGTTTTTATAGAATTATAGAACAAGAAGACAACTTTATCATTATTCATTTCCCTACCAAATCCAATACCAAAGAAGATCGAGCACCTTGATCTAAGCTCGCCCAAACATCGGAAAAGAAACTCAAAATACAAATGAATCTCTTGGTTCTTAATCTCTAAGCGGTTGGGTTGAGTCCAGAATCAAGAACTAAAGAAAAAGATGGAATGAAGAACAACTCAAGGCACAGTCACTAGGGGTGGGCAAACGGGTATTCGAGCCGGGTATCGATGCGAGATACCCGGCCCGAACGGGTATCGAGTAATATACAATACCCGATACCCGGCCCGGCCCCGGTAGGACGCACTGCTACCCGGGACCTTAAGGTTTCGGGTCGGGTTCGAGTAATTTCGGGTATCCTGAAATTTATTAGTTTTTTTTGTTTTTTTTGAAAAAAATAATTAAAAAATACAAAAAATTATAAAAAAAATATCAACAGGGAGGTAAAAAAGGAGAGAAGCTAAAAAGGAGAGGGAAAACAACCCTTTGACGATGTCGGCGAGAGGGAGCAGATCGGAAAAGGTGAAGAAAATATTCCAGCAATTCGACGGCAACCGTGACGGAGGACTCAACAGGGAGGAAATGGCGAAGCTCGTTGTTGCCGTGAACCCTAGGGTTAAGTTCAGCGACGAGCAAATCAACGCCATTCTCGACGAAGTGTTTCGAACGTACGGAGATTTCATCAATCCCGACAACGGACTGACCTACGAGGGGTTATTGCGGACCTACGACGACGGCGCCGGCGACGTCGACCGGGACTTCGATGCGCTTGGCCTGGAGCTCAATCAGGACGACAACAAGGGGATTACGGTGGCGTCGGAGGCTTCCTCTTCTTCCATTGTCGACGAGCGAGCAATTGATTCACAGAAGAAGCAGAGAACGGCGGCATGGGCATTGTCCCCAAATCACGGCATAGTTTTCGACGAAACCTGGAAAATCGTCGACGATTTGGAGATTCTCGTGAAGCGTTTGAAGGCCAAGCAAGGTAAGGATGGGAAACCCAAAGGGGACAATTTTGACGCCTGTTCCGACACCGGTTGGTCGAGGGAGGGGGTTACGGGGTTAGGGCAAATCCACAAATGGATTTTCAGCAGTTTTGTATTATCCACGGGTATT
The DNA here is from genome assembly GCA_003255005.1 of Begonia fuchsioides. Taxonomy (NCBI): domain Eukaryota; kingdom Viridiplantae; phylum Streptophyta; class Magnoliopsida; order Cucurbitales; family Begoniaceae; genus Begonia; species Begonia fuchsioides. Next base: position 143,526 of record QAOC01000351.1, read on the forward strand.
AAACGGGTATCGGGTATTTCCACAGTACCCGATACCCGGACTTAATACCCGTTTACCCGAACCGAACACCTAAACTTCTACACGTACCCGAACCGTACCCAGCCCGGAGCTTAAGGTTTCGGGCCAAATCTTAAGGTCCGGCCCGGGTTGCCCACCCCTAACAGTCACTGGTCTTCTACAGGACTAGTGCAGAAGAAAAACACAACACAAGACCTAAACTCTTCTATTGAATATCAGGACTACTTTCGACCATTCTGTACTGAGACATCAAAGAGAGTTTTCAATACTAAAACTGACTCCAATCACACTGTTTAGATTTCAATAACACCTTCATCGATTGTCATCGCCTTAAAAACTTCATACAATCGATCCACAATAATAGTATCATAAATGTTTCATCTTAATATTACTCTGTATCATGATAAGGGGGATCAATATCTAAATCAATGAATGAATGGCAGCATGTAGACATTGTGTCATAGTGCAATATCTGAGTGTATTAAGTCATCAAATAGTCTACATTAGAATTCGGAGAAGATGCCATTGATTGCAATGTAACCTCCTAGAGAAAGGTAAGATCATCGGTATTAGGCAATTACTCGTTGAGACACTTTGAAACAATTGACAGAAGAAGAAAGATTAACAAAATTATCAATGCCAGAATATCAAACATCAATGCCAGAAATAACAATTGCTCTCATTGCATTAGCCGAAAAAGTTGAACAGAAAATAAGCAGAAAGTTAAGGATTTGAGTCAAGTACCTAAGCTATAATTTTCACGAGCAAAGAAATAAAGAGATGTGTAACAGAGCATCTTCGTGTTAAGAGCTGGCAAAGACAAACATCGAACATCTACCTGATTGTGACGAATTTGTTAGTCCCGTGTCTAGCCCAGTAATTCTTTAAATCAATTGCATTCGCAAAATGGTAACCTTCAGCTGCCAATTTCTCAAGAACCTTCTTAAATGCACCCTGACTCATTTTTCGGCCAGCAATTCTTGATCCTCGTCTTTTGGTATTCATGGGGAGAGGATATGTAGATATATTTGTTGTACAACAAGCTGATTGCCACCCTCCACATCCCCACCTGTAGCATTGCTTAGGAGTGCCAGTACAAGAGCAGACTGGAATTGGAATGCCCGAAATGTCCAAATCTATCCCATTTATCACCAATTCCATGCTCTTCTTAGGCGTTTTAACATGCAGAACCATTGGAGAGCTCTCCTTTGGCTTTTTCGCCTTTTTAGCTCTTGGGACTTTTGGGGCAGCAGGAGCCCTGCCACCTTGGCATTTTCTCGATTGGCCGCCTTCTTTTCTTGCAGTTGGCTCCTCAACTCTACCCACTATTCCTTCCTGTGATGTAATATTAGTCGGTGGGTGTGGAATCTGTAGAGAATGAGCACCTGGAGTTTCTTGAAGAAATGGATTGTTGGGGTTGGGAGGTAACATGAGAAATTTCTCCCTATGGTTTATCCAACTATCCCTTGGATAGTTCATATGAACTGGTGCTTCAGGAACTATGGAGTTTCGAGGATGGAAGACTCCATTTGAACCGAACAAGGTGTGGTGATCACGACCATGAAGATAATGCTTTGCATCACGGTCTACCATGGTTGACATGAGTTGAAGGCCGAGATGACTCTTCGAGGATGGTTCATAGTAACCCCAATTCCGCATGTTCAGCCCATCATCATCCATGATATAACTACAAATTATGTAAAGGAGCAATAAAAGTTCATAACTTTGTCTTTTTGGTTTGATCCATCAACAGAACTTGAATAATGCCAACGGCAACAGCCTTTCAATAACCCACCCCCTCAACGGAAAAAAAGGCAAGAGTATTCCAGACATAACAAAAACAAATGATGAAAAAATAATACTTGACGATTGACAAAGCTAATGGAACACCGAATACAAGAACTGTAAACGAAGCACCCATCAATCTTCCAATCGTCAAAGTTTAGATTTGCTTTCATTATATGGCAGAAAAAGAGTACAATAAAACCCTTCAACTAGCTCAAATTCTGCGGTTTCTAAAACTCCGTGCCCCAATCCTTTGACAAAATTGGGCAATCTGAGATGCCGTAGTCAATTTATACGAGCCCTAGAAAAGAAGGTTGCAGTCGAAAATAGAAACGATCAAAGACGGGTAAAATGATTAAAATTTGGTAGAACAAAACAAAATCGACGGCAGGTACATTAAATCGACGACGCATTTCTATCGATGGTAGATCTACACATCAACGGTATAAAATCCAGGATCCAAAACTCCTTGAAATTACCGAAAGCAAGGTTTCAAAAATCAAATACTAATTAAACGCAGATCTTCTAAAGCAACAAGAGAAATCTAAAAATCTCAGTTTGGGAATTCTGCCCTCAACTATGCACACGAATATGTAAACTTCAGGTGTAAAAGTACACAGCATGGACCCATACATTCAAAATTGACAGAGAGAGAGAGGAGGGGAGAGAGAGAGAGGAGGGGAGAGAAAACTTACTTGGCTAGGTGTGGACGACTCTTTAGGGTTTTGCCTTCTGGAGTGAGGAGAGAGGAGAGAGGAGAGAGGAGAGAGGAGAGAGGGAGATCTGATAAGGTATCCATCAAAGGAGTAGTTGTCGCTTTATATAAATAACAAAAGGTAAAAACTTTGAAAAATAACCATTTCAAGGGGCAGCAATGTACTTTCACTCTCTATCCATTTCTTTTTCATATTTATGATGAACAATGCTAAGCTTATTATGGGATAATGTTCTGATTTCTTACTCTAGAACGTGACAAACATGTAAAATCCTGAGATTTCCTTACATGGGCTACTCCTAAGCTTTTGAGTTTGATAGGAAACCCCACCACTTTAGTTCTCCCAAGACCAATTACGCAGGAGAAAGAGATTAGAATATCTTATGTGCAACAAATACTTATATAATTAATGATTTATTTATATTAGTCTCATTCAAACTAGATCCAATGACTTTAGTTGATGAGAAAGGAAAGGAATGGCAAAACCAACAATGTTTATGTCCAAAAATGAATTGAGGAAGTCAATTCTAAGTAATAGACCACTAATTCTATTGTGTTTAGAGAAAGGATTGAAGAGTTGAGTGAAATTCCCAACGAAGTCCAAGCACTCCTAGCTGAATTCGAAGATGTCTTTTTAGAAGAACTTCCATAAGAGTTGACCTTGGGGAATCGAGCACCAAATAGATTTACAATTGCGAATTGTACTGAATCGAGCACCTAATAGATTTACAGTTGCGAATTGTACTTCCTAACTAACCTGCTTATTGAATGAATTCAGAAGAATCAAAGTAACGGAATAATCAAGTACAAGATTTACTAGAAAAGAGCTACATTCAAGAATCCATGAGCCCTTGTGTTGTACCCACACTACTTGTTCTAAAAGAAGATAGAACTATGACCTTTACTAATTGTTAGAAATGCCTTTTTAGACTTTCTAATCCACCAAGTATGTTCATGAGACTTATGTGCATACAGACTTCTTGGTTAAATTCACTATGATATTTTTTGATAATATTTTGGTATATAGCTTTGGCTTTTCTTTCCATTTGGATCATCGGACACTTCAACATTCTTAGAGATGTCAAGCTTTATGGAAACCTCAAGACTTTGAACAAGAAATGGTCCATTTTCTTAGGTTTATCATTTCAAAAAATGGCATTGGTGTCGATGAAGCAATTAAGGTTATGTAAATCTCATGTGCTCATGATGCCAGATTTTAATAAAGTTTTTGAAGCAGAATGTGATGCATCCCAAAATAGGATTTGGGGCACTACTCATGCATGAAGGAAAATCACTTGCCAATTTTAGTTAAAAACTAAAGCAGACCACCCTAAATTATTCTACTTATGATAGAATTTTTTGAAGTGATAAAGGCTCTTGAAGTATGGCAACATTATCTAATTCCGAAGGAATTCGTCATACATACAAATCATCAAGCTCTCAAGCACATTAAGAATCAAGGAAAACTATCGAAAACATGCTAAATTGGTAGAAGTTTTGGAGAGCTATCCATACATTATTAAGTACAAGAAGAGTGACACAAATATTATAGTTCATGCTCTCTCCTCGATGTATGTTCTTCTAAACATAGTGAGTGCTAAATTTTTTGGTTTCGATTGGATTAAAGGAACATATAAAGGAGATAAATATTTTGGTCATTAGTATGAACTCACCAAAAAGAAAGTTGACTATGGTTATTGCATCTCGGATGGTTATTTTTTCAAGGTAGGAAAATTATGGATATTCGAGAATCATTGATACACGAGGAGTATGGCGGTGGATTAGCAAATCCTTTCATAGAAAAGAAGACTTTGGAAGCACATCAATGAATATTTTTACTGGCCTCATCTATTAAAGGATGTGCATAAGGTTTTGGAGAGGTGCATAGTTTGCAAAAAGGCAAAGAGCTACGTACTTCCTCAATGATTGTATCTACTTTCCCCCATTTTAAATCACCAATTGGTAGAAATTAGTATGAACTTTGTGTTGTGACTTCTTCGCACGGTAAAAAGAATGTATCATGGTGGTAGCGGATCAATTTTCCAAAATAGCTCACTCTATAGCTTGTTCTAAAATTGACATCTAATCATACAGCCTACTTGTTCTTTAAGGAAGTAGCTGTATGGGTGGAATTCCGAATACCATCGTATTAGATTGGGAAGCTAAATTTTTTAATTTTTTTTTGGAAAATATTGAGGGGAAAAATTGGTACAAAGTTGTTATTTAATACCTCTTTTCGTTCGCAAATTGTTGAATAAATCAAGGTGATAAACAAAACTTGTACGATAATTACTAAAGAGTAGTGTTAGCAAAAAAAACTTACAGATTGAGACTTACAACTTCCCTACATTGATTTTTCCTACAACTCTACTTTTGAAGTTGTGTACAGCCCCCTCACCCAGATAGATTTATCCTATTACCTATGAAAGACACAACTAATACTATGAGGCTAGGCTACAAGGCTAAACTAGTACAAGTAATGCATTAGCAAGCGCAAAAGACTATCGAAAGAAAGAATGAAGCTTGTGCTAGGCAGATTCGAGGAAGGAAAGAAATTGTTTCTATATAGGGAGATCTAATTTGGCTATATTTAAGAAAGGAGAGGTTTCCGAGGTAGATCAAATAAAAAATTCTTCCTAAGGCCAATGTGCCCTTCAAGGTCTTAGATATAGTCAACAACAAAGAATCTAAGTTTGAGTTGCCAGGAGAATATGGCCTTTCGACACTTTTTAATGCCAGAGACTTATCATCTTTTGTTGGAGAAGATGAAGAGCAAGAGAAGGTGACATGATATGGAGGGCCTGAAAATTCTCTTGCCATGAATGTTTATCTAATGTGTTTTTAAATTTTGTAGATTCATATATCATTGAAGAATTCAACCTTGTTCAGCTCCAATTCTTTCCTTTGAAGTCAAAGTATGGAGATAATACTTGGTTCCGGCACAATTTGACCTCCGACACTTCCTCCACCGTTTTGATAGCCCTCCAGGCCTCCACGCAAGTTGATGTCATCATGAGAAAGGTGGCCAACTTCTCAAAGTTTCCAGAGAGTGGTAGAACATTAAATTTGGACACTATTTACTAATATCCACCGAAATGATAACAGAGAGGTCAGTGCAAGAAAACTGCTCGGGAAACTACTTACCTGGTTTGAAGAAATTGGGTCAACCGAGCCACCCGGTACCTAAACCTTGCAAGGCACATGCAAGTTCATTTTAATTACAAACTTTACTCATGGTTTAGGTTTATTTCATTGCTGAATAATTCTCACATGGGTGTGACGTGGGTATTGCTGGGTATGACATGGGTTTTGTGGGTTTTTAGTAGGTTTTTGCATGGATTTCATAGGTCTCATGCAAGGGGACCACTTTTGATTTCCCCAAGGAGCTACCCCAACATTGAGGGTAACAACTCTCACACTAGGGCAGCGCAGGATTCGAACCCAGGCACTTGAGATTTCTTCCCTCTCTCTCCCATGTAAAGTGGTCCCATTTTTCTTGAAGATTTCGTGGGTTAGCTGAAGGATAACTAGAATTAATTTTCATTTAAATTTTAGAGTCATGCATATGTCATTTTGTTTAGGGTTTGGTGACTCAACCAATTGACATATTTTCTCTTCTTTTTGAGATGTGTTATAAACCCTCTCCAGGCACTTTTGTAAGCAGCTTTGGTTAATAGAAACTTTGAGTTTTCTTGAATTCTCCTCAGTTGCTCAAATCTCCTCCGGCACCGTTGAGTTATATCCGGCCAACCGAGATCCTTGGTTGTTTGCTTCTCTTCCGAGCTAGAGAAGCTAGGTCATGCTGCAACGCTCCAGCCACTCCTCGTGGTCATTAGGGTGAGTTTGCAATTCATTAGCTCTTCATCCATATCGTTTTTCCCTCCATTTTTCATACCATTCCTCCAATCTCCAGTTTTCCGGCAGATTTGAGTCACATCCACTTTCTTCATCATATCTCCCTCATCCGTGATCCAAATCCTCTCAAATTTGGAGGTTATCTTCTTCATTCATCCATCAAAGAATCCTCCAAATTTCAGCCCCTGCTGCCATTTCTCCAATCCAAAGCCACCTCCACAATATAGCCTCCAAACCCTCCTTCTCGGTTTCCCTCCTTTCCGAGAACCCCCTCCCTTATTTTCTTCCTTCTTCCTATTTTCCCCTACTTGAATCGTGTCAGAAGGAGAGACCATTTGATCTGAGGATGAATCTCAAATCATCCGAGGAAGATGGCGTGCCATGGGGTATGACTTGCCAATGTAGAAAAATTTTGTCTAATTTGTTTACTTATTTTGCAGGGGTTTCTATTTTATGAACAACTAGATGATGAACCAACTACCAAAGCCAAGGAAAATTGAATAGCATAATCCATAACTTAATGAGGGATCTATCTTTTAATTTTAGTTTTTATTAATTGTTAAGCTATTTTGAGTTAAATTTAATACCAATAATTGGGAGGGCAAGTAGCAAATTAATTCTCAAAAAGGGGAAGCAAAGGTCCTAAAATTGGATATAGGAAACATTGCTAAAATTTAGGAATGTTCTTTAAATTTTGCTACTATTTAAGGCAACACCAATTGACAATCTTGTTAGTTTCCAAAGTTAGGTCTTCTATTACATATTTGAATCAATTCAATTAGCCTATAAAATATAGTACTTGTTGTAACCTTGAAAATCCCTTTTGAACGATAATTTACAGTCATTGGCCTTTATTCTTTAGTTTAATTACTAAGTTTTACTTTTATTTGTAATTGATGAGTAATTTCTCAGTGAGTTGGTTTTCGAATTCACCACATGCTTCATCCATCATTTTCGTAGGTGGAGTTCGACGGAAGGTTGCAACTAATTCTCGTTTCTTGATCTCGTTCGACACGAGTAGCATGGCACTTAGGGTATGGTTACCTGCAATTCATGTTTGAAATCAATGAGTAGAAAGAGAACTTCGTTGGACATTAGCATAAAAGAGTTGGTTTTGTTGGGAATATATAAACAAATAAAAAAATAATTATAGAGTTATCTTTTTACCTTATTTTTATTATATAAGCTAACGTGTTGAAACGATACAATAAATATGATAAATAATTATTTAAAATTTGATACATTAAATATAATTTATAGAAATCAACGTTTGACGCATCAATGTGTATAGTAAAAATACGTTAAAAAGGTAAATCATCAATCAATTACTCAATAAAAGAACACAAGGATTTTTATTTATTTATTTATATTAAATCATGAATTACTGAAAAACAAAACACTTGACAGCCTCCACAATAAGTAAACAATCAAAAATTCAAATCCAAAGGAAGATGATCAAATGCTTACATGCTCCCCTCTTGGGAGACTCTGAACAGTGTCCGACCATCTTTTAGGAGAACAATCACTGCCGTTGGACGACGCTTGAGCTTCTCCTCTTGCATCTCTTATCACCTTCAACACCTCCCTCATCGTCGGCCGATTCTCCGGCGCCACCATCACACAAGCCATGGCGATGTTCAAGAGCGCCTGCAATTTATCCTCGGACGCCTCATTTCCGGAAGCTAGGTCGTCGCCGGACACAGTCTCTTCTTCTCGAACGGACCTCACCCACGTCGGAATATCCGAGCCGTGCTCTTGGACGAGGTCTTGCAAAAAAAAATGCAGTGCTTTTCTAAAAGCATGGCATTGACCCATCACTTAATGATCCTCTAATGCATAAAGACGATAACATCTCTTAATCTTTGTCTAGATCCATCTCTCTTTCCTTCTCCAACATGGGTCATCGCGGCTTGATTGGTGATTATGCTCTAAATTAATCTTCACGTCTATTAACATCCTTCAAAAGATGTTGATATAGCAGCTCGAAATGCCATCCATGCTTCTGTTCATCTCTTTGCGTTTTCTCTATCTTGACGTCTACGGGGGGACCTTTCTTTCTTCTCTAACACTAGTTACAAACTCGATTGTGAGACATCACATGCCATCTGACATTTTACTTTGATTGCTAAATATTGAATTTCTCTCCATCCGTAATGTTTTCTTATTTAGGTGTTTGTGTTACCATTTCCTTGTTATTAGAATAATTATATATATTAAAAATAATAAATTATATCAATTAATTAATGATATTAACAAATTAATATTATTTTATTAAAAATAATAAACTGCAGTGATATTTGTATTAATAAATTAACATTAAATTATTAAAATAATAAATTACAAGGTATAAAATTCGAGATATGCCGTGCAATTAGCCTTTTATCCTTGGTACAAAAGATTGATTGATATTATATTAATAAAATGACTAAATCTAATTGTCATAATTTTGGTTAAGTTGAGTGGTCCATCCCTGCAACCCAAAAAATGAGAGACAGAAGGAGTTTGCGGTTGAGAAGAAGAAGAAGAAGAAACGAGAGTCCTGATGAGGATGATAAAACACATCTCTCTCTCTACGTCTCACAGAGAAACTGCTTTCCTACACTTACTTCTGTTGACTGCTAGTAATGATTAATGAGAGAGAGAGAGGGGCTTGTAATCGACAAAATTAACAAAAAAATAAGTGCAGAGTTTCAAGTTGTTTGAAATTTTGAAGACACGAGAAACATCCTATCCAAATCGACAAAAAAAAATGAGCAATCGATCTGTTGATGCTGGTTTTGTTCCCATGGGTTCATACCCATTTTGAACCACACCTATCCACCCTCCTAACCAAAGAGAAGCTCAAAATCGAACCCAAGAAGACAAAAAAGACCCTTAAAAAACCAAACCCAAAAGCCGGGCTCGATCTTCGTGGAGTTCAGACCTTTGCTCCGCTGGAATTCAGTTCCAAAAATGGCAAACGGGTTATTGGGTTTGAAAAAAAACCGAAATAGTCCCCTTATCAAGCAGTGTATTCATTTACATTGCCTTCAAATTACAACATAATAGGCAAGGGAACAACCACTTCTGGTTTTATTTGAATTTACAGCAACCAATTACTGTGACTCCAAATCATGTCCCTTCATCATGATATCCACTCAAGCGCAACCACCGCAACTTTTAATTTTGCTATTACTTATAATTTAAATGTATGACTTACGTGTCGGTATGGCAGCCCTGCGATTTTTTTACATATCAACTCCCTCGTCGAGGCCTTTGGAACTTATCATCACATTCGCGTCAATTTGCTTGTTGAATTTCTTCTTCCTCCTCTCTTCGAACTCTTCAAATCCTTCACTCTAGTGGATTTTTTTTTGGGTGAAAGGTTGAATATGATTAAACATGTAATTAATCAAGTTGATCAATGTAGGGGGGTTTGGAATGATTCAACTGAAACTAATCTCACCAGCTGAAACTGATCTGCAGAAATTGGATTGCCATGCAAGGATATATTCTGAAAAGCTTTGCAGTCTTTCAATAGATTTGAAGGAATCTAACAATATTGAGAAACTAAATTAGCAATAAGAAAGACACCTAAGTTGAAAAGTTAAGATTAAAGTAAGTACAGAAAAAATGGAGAATCCACAACAAAATTAAAGACCATTTTATTATTGATATGATCTTCTTCCGACGATTTAGCCTTGGATCGAGTAACAATTTCTCGTCTCATCCATTAGAGAATCGTAAAGAATTTAAAAGAGTGAAGAGGAAAAGATAGAACAAAAATTAAAAATAAACTTTACTTATTAGTCATGTCTTTTCTCATACTGTTACAACTTCTTACATAGAATAAATTTAACTTAATTTAAATAAAAAAAATATTAAATAAAACAACTAACCATACTACGAAAGAAGAAATTATAATTACTTAATTTAAATAATAAAATATTAAATAAAAAAAAATTAACTATATAAGAAATTATAATTAAAAACTACTAATTTTGTTTCTTGTAATATTGTTTTTCAATAAAGGAATCTACGAGATTCACACCCGTAACAATTATCTGCATAAATTCTTTATACACGATAATAAAAGAAAACTTTTCAATCAAGTGATTATTCCTCACTCTCTGTTTTTCAATTTGTTGGGAAGTAAATTAGGAGGGTAATTTATGTATTAACATTAAGGGATGATTGTAAGTATAAGGGAGTGAGACTGAGATTATTATAATGAATGTCTATTCTCGTTCTTAATATTTCCAAATTTAATATAATATTGTTGCTGAGATCTGTTGTTAGTTTCATGATTCTTCTTCCCTTTTTATTATCATTTTGATTTCTATACTGATCACAATTCGATTTGGATATCATTTTCCAAACAATTGTGATAGAAATATCTAATATCTACCAAACTGAAAGTGGGGAGAAACAAGGAAATTCGTCTGTATATAAATAGGAGACCTTGGTTATGCGAACAAATAGAAGAATTTAAAAACATTAGAAATTTGCATGATATACCTGGTTCACATTATTATTGTCCAAGCAAAGTGACTTCAAGCGCAAAAGATTGCAAACAGATGGAGGAATATCTTCAATAACGTTATCTGAAAAGTTATCCCATGATTTCAGTGGTCAAATCCTAAGAATGATTCACCCCCATAAAAATGGCGATGGTTAAAGAAAGATAATGGAATACAATACACTAACAAGTAACAACCATTTTCAATAATTAACTAAAAAAATTCCGTAAAAGAAATTGGAACAGTAATGACACGGTCAGTAAACTAAAAAATGCAAAAAATAATGAATTCTGTGGAAGTGTCACTAAAGATATACTAAATTTGGAAGGTACCATTGTAATTCTTCAAGGGAGAAGCAACTACCAATTGATTCAGGCAAAGATTTCAGCTTGTTGTTTGACACATTTATGAGCAACAACTGCACATTATTAACGCACACATGTCATATCATATAAGTCATCCAGATGAATACAAAAATAAAACATTGAGAAGATGGAGAAGAAGTTGTGCAACAAATACAACCTACACTGGACACTCAACAAAGTATTAAATCTACAATTTAAAAGATTATACTGAAACACAAATGCTCTCTTGAGTATTCTGACGACCAGTGACACAAATGAGATCAATAATAATAACTAAACCAAATTAAAACTTCAAAATCTTCTTTCTAAATAGAAAAAGGTTAATGTTTGAATAATGCAAGGTGAAAATGCCTTTTACCCTGTGTAACATGTACTTTCCCTCTTATTCTACCTCCCTACACAAAAAATAGTTTGTTCTTACATTGCGCAAGCTCCCAATAGTCTCAGGTAAGTATGTTAACAAATTTCTGGAGATGGATAGGCGTTCAAGTCTCACTAGCTGACCAACTGCATTTCAAAAACTTTTATCTAGTAAACGAAGCCATAAAACAAACATTTTGCATGAAAGATAAGAAAGAAAGGAAAACTTAAAAAAATCAACATATATGCATATGCATGTAGGTGTTTGATTATAATATGTATATTTACTATGTAAAATAAGTATCACCTTCATCAGGCAAGGCAGTTATCCTGTTTCCATCTAAAATCATAAATTTGAGAGATTGAAGTTTCCCTAAATTAATTGGCAGTCGCTCAATGAGGTTTTCTGCCAGCACCTGGAAAAAAGAAGTAGGAAAGAGAATTTGATTTATTTTTCTTCTCTTAAAGCTTGTGTCACAAGCTTAAATACTGCCATTTACTAATAGTTAAATGGAATATCCACAATAAAAAATGTTGATTCACTAAAATTAGTTAGAACTTGAAAATTATATGATCAAGAAGTACAAATGAGAGCCCAAATACATCTTATCCATGTTCAATATTTACAGAACCATGTCCAACAGTTATTTCCTAAACAAACCAATGTGGTAAGTGCAGTAAAAGAGAATGAATTTATAAAAAAAAACACCTAACAGAACTTAAAAAATGTAGATTAAGAGTATTTTCGTGTGCTCTTAGACAACTAAGGTGCAAAGTATTGTCGCAACTTCTTTCTTCTTCTAATTGAAAGAGTGTTTCTTCACACAAAGATAATTTGTGTGATCGACGGACGGAAACTTCTAGGGTGAATTACATGTTATAGTTTCCAATTGAGTAAAAATATGTTTAATAATATGACAAGAAAAAAATTATAATTCTCACCAGGCGTTGCATGTTAATCAATTTGCTTAGTTCCACTGGCACATCCACTGATTTAAGACAAAGGATAAAAGGAAAACATTATAACAGGACCCATACAGGTTTTAAAAATTCAATAATAAGTTCAAAATTGAAGGTGACTTCTACAATACTTGTCAAGAGAAACAATACCATTTATCAACTTCAAATGGTATGTTTACCGAACTAAGAGTCAAAATATGTTAGAAAAGAAAAAGTAAATACCTATCTTATTGTGTGTTAAATCCAAAGTTCGCACAGATCTGTCCAGATCAAGAACTTCAACTGGAAATTTCTTTTCATAAACAATAAATAAAAACCAAGTATGTTAAATGGAAATGTATAAGTACAGATTTCTTGGAAATGGAAATAATGGCACTTCATTAAAAATATGAAACTTCTCCATTGTTTCAATTTGCTTTTCTATACAAGCACAAAATGTGTATTAACCACATACAGATCGTTTGAGTTAACTTTCATGCGGCTTAGAAAATTCACATTGTTAAAAGATAGTTCTGTACATAATATTACGAGGAAAGTATAAAACATTGAAACCTAAACTACATAATAGACCAGCATTCACAATTCTTTTTCTTTGGGGAAGTACAAAAACACAAAGAAACAGAAAACATTTGGATGACCAATGTATATCTTAATTAATCCAAAGCTACGCAAATTCCTTTTCTCATCATAATTTCAATACCACAACCCACATAACCTAGAAAGTAAGCAAATATTGTTTTTGAAGTAAATTTTCACAATAATATCCCCAATAGCTGCCAAAAATGCATTAGTGTATGGCACAATCACGGATGCAAAGCTTCAACAGCCAAGGGTTTTTCTTACACCAGAATCAGAAATTAATGAATTTTTCCATGTACTATCAAAAAGCAAATTCAGAAAATGATAAAAGATTTATATACGAACTTTAAGCAGGCTTTCAATGAATTGTGAATATTAAATACTTTAATCCTGATCTTACATATGCAAGTCAACGAATGAACAATATTAAAAAATTTATGCCAACGGACGAAACTGTTAGGGTTTATAGCCAATACTCAATGAGTAAAAATTTGATTAAGAGCCTAAATTTGTTGAAAGCCTATGATTATCAAACAAAATATAAAAAACCTATATTAAATAGAAATAAAAATCATTCTGAGATTATATCTGGAATGATGAAATCAAACACCGAATCCATATGAGAGCATTTATGAGAAAGCATAGTTAATACTCAGAAATAAAAATGTAAACAACTAAATCAATATATTTAAGGAGGATTTGATCAACACGCCCATTTTTTAATCAATGAAACATATATTTTTTGTAATCCAAACACGTGATCAACAAAACATAAGAAAAAAATTCAAACAACAAAAAAGTCAAGGAAAATAACCTTCAATTTGGACTCGCGAAGAGCGACAATGCCAGTGGATCGCCAACGGGAAACCCTGCTCGCTTTAGAATTTGCAGTCTTGCTAGGAAAGCATCCCATGCTTCAAAACGGGAGCCGATCAAAAAACCAAAATCAAAACAAGCGTGCAGGCTCCCCGAAGCTTGAAAATTCAGAGTTTCGAGCAGAAATGCGGAAGAATGGAAAGGGAATCATTCGTCGTTTTCAAAGACAGCAAACTTAATTGAAAATCTTTTTTGTTCGTCGCTTTTACTTCGTTCAGGCGCAGACGGTAATGGTCGGTCCGGTTTTCAATGACTGGTTTAGTTCGTTTCATGGACAATTTTGACCGACCGGGCCGAAAAACCTTTCAGCTGTCCACCTTGATTAGTTTCACGCCTTGGTTTAAAAAGTCCCCGTAATCCGTGTACTTCTCTACTCTTAAACAAGATTAATTATAGGATTAACTTATGTATAATTTTATATCATGAACATGCTTGAGAAGGATAGTGAGCGATAAATCGTCGTTAAAGAAATTTTAACGCCAAATGTGTTGTATGACATTAAATTGTTAAAAGTGTTGGTTATAAAAAAAATCATTCGAAATCTCTAGAAAAAAATACAAACGTTTAGGGTGTTTAGTTAAATTAACAATAAGGATGGAAAACTAAACCAAATCAATCTCTGTTCAACTATGCAAAACAAAATTTGAACCAAAGCGAAGCTTTTTACATTGCACATTACAATAGCGAGTTGAACGGTCGAGAGGCAACTCGTAGCCACCTCTGAATAAATCTAGTTAAAATCATCGAAATCCAAATTTAAACAATGCAAAATCGAACCAAAAGAAAAAACTAAAGACAAACCGAACCGAACAAACTGAAAATATTCGGTTCATTTGGGTTTAAATATAGTGTGGAACCAAACGGGACCTGGTAATTTGTCTTGATCAGCTTTTTTTCCTCACCGGATTAAAATAATATCATGTAGAAGAAGCTTATGACTTAGAACTCGAATATACGAGACCTTAGTTGTTATAACATATGACATTACATTATATGATAAACATAAGTTCATGTCTTGCTACTTATTGTACCTTTTCAAAATACAGTGATGATTATTAATTCAATTAATAAAATAAATAATTAAATTAAGAAGCCCCTGAGTGTTTTGAGCATATCGAAAGAGAGTTTTGAGCAGAAGTCAAAAGGCTTTTGAGAGGTCAGCATCCTAATCTTGCCCTCCTGCAGGGCTATTGCATTCATAGAGCCGACAGGCTTTTTGATATATTGGTTCATGAAAAATGGAAGTTTGGATTATTGGCTGCATGAAAATTTCGATGGGCCTTGTCTTTAGATTGGAACACAAGGCTCAAGATTGCTCAAGGAGCTGCAAGAGGGCTTGCTTACTGGCACCTGTCATGCGAGCCCCGCCTCCTTCATCGAGACATCAAATTGAGTACCAATCTTGTAGATGAGAATTTTGGTGCCCATTTGGCCGATTTTGGTCTGGCTAGGCTCATACTTCCTTACTATACTCATGTGAAGATTGTCTTGTCGGGACATTAGGGTACATTCCACCCGAGTATGGGCAGGCGTCGGTTGCTACTTACAAAGGGGATGTTTGTGGTCTTGGAGTGGTTATTTTGGAACTTTTGACCGGAAAAGGCCGATGAATATATTCAAGTCTAAAGAGTGCCGATGAAGAAGGAAGCCAAGGAAAGCAAAGTTTATGACCCCTTTGATATACGAAATGCAGCACGACAAGCAATTGTCGGAGGTTCTTGAAACAGCCAGCGTGTCTTTGTCTGAGTGAACATCCAAAGAATCGGCCTTCAACGGACCAGCTAGTTTCTAGGCTTGGCAACCCCAACTAGCAAAGTTGTAGCCTTCGAGGTCCCATAAACTGATGAGAGTTGTCCGACAATTCAGAAACCTCAATTGTTCATGAGGGTCGTAACATACAATAAAAAAAAAAAAAAAATACCTTCCAAAGAGAAAGATATGAGAGGAAGTTTCATTTCAATTCAATATTTCATCGTTCCAAAGATTGCATTTGAATCCTTTTAACTTCTAAGCGCTCTAGTTGAGTTCAAGAACACACTGTGGACTCTTAAAAATGCTTCAAAATCTCAACTCCGGGTTTTAAACACCTTACTTTTTAACATTCAAAGATGATTTATGGGAGCGTGAGAATTAGGGATACATCCCAACAAAAAAAAACTATATTATTAAAGTAGAAAATGGCCTGTTTTGGTTCAAATGAGGAGATTGGGCTAAATTCTAAGACTTGTCACAAAAGAAGACCTACCATTCAAAATAGGAGGTTTGAAATGTAGGAAGGTCAAGCCTACCATTCAAATGAATGGAATCATAAGAAGAAGATGAGGAACAATCTCCTCCTACCTCCTAACTCCTCTTCTTCAATGGTAAAGACCCTCTTGCAAAATCTTCGAGGTAAGTTAGAAGCCCAACTCTTCTTTTCTGCCCTTTTTCCTCATGAAATCTCGCTTATTCTACCATTTTACTTATGCCTAGTTTTTCATCTTTGGATCATATAAATCTAACCAAAAAATTGCCATGTATAGGAAGTACAATAGATGCTCAATCAAGGGTTTGTTTAGGAGATACAGTAGTTAGGGGTGGAAGTTTTAGGCACCTGAAAGATCAATCTACCAGAAGGTATCAACACCGGTTTATGCTTTCAATGGAAAGAAACAAGCATGTTCACTAATTCCCTGTTTGAGAATCCACACCTTCAATTCATCTATAAATACGTGATAACCAAATTGAAATTCCAAGGGAAACCCCGTCCAGAAGTACTGTTTATGGTAAAAATAATAAATTGACAGCAGGTCTCATAAGTTATAAATTCGAAACCAACCAAACCATTCAATTAGAGCATAGGATATAATTTTGTAATTGAACAAGAGTGAGGGGTACCTTTTATGATCTATAATAACAACTGGTGGAGATCGAATTCTACAATTCAAACATCTCATTTGTCTCTTCGAGAAGCTTTTTGAGCCATTGCCACTTCTTAGTTCTTCTTTCATCGCTTCATCTTTGACAAACGTTGTGACAGCACAGACCCCCAGAAAACACCACGCATACCATTCAATACATCCGCGGCAAACAAAATCTGATACGCCACTCTATTTTCAGACTGTTCAAGAGTCGTTTCCTTTCATCAACTCTCTACGTACACCTGTAACAATGTTTCTGCAGATCATGATGGTTAACAAGCTAGATTCTAGATTTGCAGTACAATCCAATGAACATAAATGTATCTTTTCATGTACCTTTGTTCAAAAGATACATCACAGTCCCTCTTAGCGTATGGGATGGTACTGAGTGATCCCACGCCTAGGGGGTAACTTCCTTAATATGAAGAGGACTAAGGAAGAAGGTAGGATCTCCGCCAACTGTGAAACAATATAAGGAAAATGTCAACTTCCATTTTTGCAGCTGAGTCACGCTTGCAAATCTAAAGTTGCTTTTCTTCCCCCTAGTTATCAAGAACACAGATCTTGAGCTACAAATTCTTTGCTCTCGGATCATAAAGTTTTTTTTCCCTAGTTCAGCTATCGAATGATGGCTAATATTTTCTAAATTTCTGAAATTGCATAACCAACAGAACAAAATAACCATAGATATAATAAATGATTATATATAAAAACAATTACTATGAAAATACCAAGTCAGAAGAGTTTACAACACTTCCAAACTATAATAGGACAGATAATCTTGTATGATAAATGTCTTTGAAAGCTACAACTAGAAGCTTACGAGATAATAAATAAAGTTTCGCACTGGATGATTCAAAACATCAAGATCCGCAGCTTTATCGAAAGCATTAAAGCACATCTGTCCCATCACACAAAAAATAACAATTAGAGAGTAAGTGATTTAAAAAATAACAAAAAGCACCCTGTTATAATTCCTATTTCATTTCATATTCATGTTTTCTTTAATACTATTTCTTTTGCTTCTGTGTTCATGTTTCATATATTTTAGTAAGCATCAAAGGAACAGTGAAGTATATCCTTGGTTTCTCAGTTTCATTTTAATATAGTGGAAACCGAATAGTAAAATTATTAATGATCACTATTCCCAGGAAAAAAGCAACTATAATTCAGTACACAAATGCAGGTTATTCAATCAACAACCACATCTGTCAGTTTCAAAAACATCAGTTAAGTAGTAACCTCACCATAACGCATCTGACAAGAAAACAACAAAAGCATATAGTGGTGACATAGCCGACCTGCAACAACCAAAACAGACAACAAAAGGAACAAACAAAAAGTAAAATGACAAAGAGAACATTCAAAATAAAAATCAAGTATAACATTGCTCGTTCCTAATAATAAGTACCTCTTGCAACTTCTTCCGCCTTCCTTTAGATTCAACTGGGAACCGCTGTAACATCAAGAAGAGTCTGCCAGGGGAATATTAAACAGTACCTCTGACGTTAGTAGAATAGCAATAGCTTATAATAATGAATTTGTAATAGTTGCTCATTATTAACATATCAGCTAAATCCAAAATAACAGGGTGTATAGCGAGTAAGCATAAGGTGACTTATTTTACTTCATCCAAAAGTTCCCTTTCAATTCGGTGGTAGAATTTGTACACGTCTAACCCTCATCCTACTAATTAGCAAGGCATTTGCTAGCATTTCCCGGCAAATAGCTGAAATTGTTGACATACCTTCCACCATAAAGTAGAAACCCAAGGGCAGCAAACAAAGATACACCTGTCAAATAATACCAACCATAAGCAACTTTTTTTAATAAAAAAATGAAGAAACAAACCAGAAGGATTGACGCGTATCTCTTTAACCTGCAAAAAATATCTTCGAAAGCATGACCAACAAAGGGATTGGTTTCCACCACAATACCAGCCATAGAGCAAACTGGATATAACAAATAGCGAAAAAACAATGAATTGAAACTCAAATAACATAACAAGAAGCGATTCTACCATTACTTCCAATTTTCAACTATTGAAAATTTACGGCCATAAGCAAGCTGGTTGTTCTCACCCATTGAAATTTTACAAGCGTACATACTACTACAATTTTTTTTCCTTTTATAGAGGAATAATGGTATGGTGATATTTCAAAAGCACCAAAAATACATCAAACACATATCCTTCTACTCTAGTCCCCATATATCCTTTATTCCCTTATCAAAATCTGCTGCCAGCATGGAATTAACCAACAATATTCAGCCAACCCCAAATGCACAACAAAAAGAGAAAAAAAAACTAGAACATGAAATGATGATTAGCAACTTCCTCATCTTGAAAACAAATTTATAAAATTTATTAACATGTGCCAAGCCACTTCTTTTTAGTTTTGAGATTATTCTACCGTAAACACTTCCCTGGAAGTTTCCCCAAAAGAGATTACTCTACCAACCTTTAACATATTTCTGTCCTCCAAACAAAAAATGATTTGGAGTAGTATCTTCAAAATGATTGGTTAACAGCGAAAATATGTTTTCACGTGTTGCAAAACAAGGCATGATTGACTTTATTTGTTCCCCATCCAAGAGTAGTCATACATTTGCTTTAGGCCACCTCATGCCACCCCATCAGTTTCCATGGGGATCATTGCAACTATTTCTCCAACAATGCTATAAATTCTAACTTCAAAGTTGTCGATATTGAGGCCCTCGTCAACCTTTGGAATAATCATTGTATAGCTCCAAACAAAATGAGCTTTCTTTCCTTATTCACGACCTCCCCAAGGAAATCTATCATCACGTGCTAATTGTCTTGGCAATCGTGGTCAGTATCTTACAAACTAAGAGATAATAAAGGAACCTCCAGAAAAGCAACACTATTTCCGTATGTCAATTTTTGTATTGTCTAAGGATTTCCTTGGATTCCAGAAATTACCAGAAAGGGGTTTCCAACGATTGTCGACCCCAGGTCAGCTAAAAGGCCACTTACCTTTTTGCATCCCCACAGAGAGTCTATTCTGTCAACATTCCCCATTTCTACATTGATGACCGTAATATCCTCATTGTAAAATTTTAGCGAAAGATACTTCTCAAAAATTTGATTACATCAATGAAGTTTCATATATCACTTTTTGTTCCAAAACTAAAATGTGTCATCAAATAATCTGTATGTTGGAAATATGCATGTTTTTAGGCACAAATGAAATCCCTCACTTAGATTGAAACTTGCATTCATTTCGAGCATTTTTCCTAAAACGTCTCCTTTCAGAAGAAAGACATAGGGTGATCCTAGAAGGTTCCATAGCTTTAATCACCCAGCAGCTCCAATTTTCCCCTCGTTTTTTCATTCAAAGATAACATGAAGATTTGAAACCCTTACACTGTGAAAGCCACTTCTGCCATCGTGAATCAAACTTATCACTTAGAAAAAAAAATCTAGAAGCCCTTGACAAGTGATAAATTCATAATCCAACTAGTACAAGGACATTTGAAGCGATACTAATACTAAATTGTATAGTTTTGGTACAGAGCAATCAATATTATAATATCCAGTAAAGAACAAGCACATATAAGTGCTTCATTTCCAACTATTACAGTGCCATTTTTTGTCAAAACCAAATAATATTTTAATATCATGTGACGTTCAAAAAAAGGTAGAATTGTAAATAATTTTGACTATTCAACCCACTATTTAAACAAATTTTACTACCATGAAAAAATCCAACTAATTAGGGCTTTGGACCAGCTAACAATCCAAAGATAAACCTCCGTCACATGTCATTTTACTTTATTTCCCCACCAGATTATTGCTATGGAATGAAGGTAAAGCGAAAAGGATGAGGAATCCTCTACAGACTCCGAGATTGAAACTCCAGACTCCATAGAAAAAACTGTCATTGGTGTAATTCACCAGACTGTCCGGAAGGACATAAGGTCGTGAAACCCCTGGCTTAAACCCCATAGATTATGCTTCTCAGAAACCCACTAGTAATAGCAATTTTCTCGTTACCCCGACTCATTGCCCTCCTTTGAGACTTACTAAAAGGGGTCTCAGAGATAATCTTGCCATAAACTATAATTTAGACTTGTAGAGAGATGAAAACAGTATTATGATAGAGAGGCCGCTATCATACTGGAAGACTTGAAACACTGAAAGAGAGAGGTTTAGCTACTCATGATAAGGAAAATTCTGTTCATTTTCCAATCTCCCCAATACAAGAAAAGTTATCCCCTTTTATAGAAGGAGAGGGAGCTTTGAAATATGAAAACACTCACTATTTACAATAATACATAATAATTAATATTCTCTGGTGGCCCCGCTGCTTTTGGCAGATGCTTTCTTCACGCGGGTTGAATTATTGTACGATTCTATTTCTTTGGCAGATGCTTTCTTCACGCGGGTTGCATTATTGTACGATTCTTTTTCTTAACCTGCTTTCAGTGGATGCTCTCTAGTGGCCCCGCTGCTTTTGCAGATGCTCTCTTTTCTTTGGTTAAAGCTGCTATAATTGGGACAGATCGTGTCGGTCATTTTGTTAGTTGTAAATGGCTTTTAAGTTTATGGGGTCTAGAGAGAAAATCAGCAACGGTGTTGTTTGATCCTTTGATATGTCTGACTTTAAACGAATATTGGGAGAACCATTCTGAAAGTCGCAGTAATTGTTTATTTGAAATTTACATCTGCTGAACAGCATTATCATTCAACCATAAAGGAGATTATTGCTATCAAAATGGCCATTACAAAATTAGAATTCTATCTTATTGGAGTAACCTTCACTATTGAATGCGACTTATCCTCTTTCCCCAAGATGATAGAATTCAAACAAAGAAGAATCTCAAATAAACAATTACTACGACTTTCAGAATGGTTCTCCCAATATTCGTTTAAAGTCAGGCATATCAAAGGATCAAACAACACCGTTGCTGATTTTCTCTCTAGACCCCATAAACTTAAAGGTCATTTACAGCTAACAAAATGACCGACACAATCTGTCCAAATTATAGCAACTTTAACCAAAGAAAATAGAGCATCTGCAAAAGCAGCGGGGCCACCAGAGAGCATCCACCGAAAGTAGGTAAAGAAAAAGAATCGTACAATAATGCAACCCGCGTGAAGAAAGCATCTGCCAAACGCAGCAGGGCCATCAGAGAATATTAATTATTGTGTATTATTGTAAATAGTGCGTGTTTTCATATTTTAAGGCTCTCTCTCTTTCTATAAAAGGGGATAGCTTTTCTTGTAGTGGGGAGATTGGAAAATGAAGAGAATTTTCCTTATCATAAGTAGCTAAACCCCTCTCTCTCTCTCTCTCAGTGTTTCAAGTCTTCCAATAGGATAGCGGCCTCTCTATCATAATACTGTTTTCATCTCTCTACAAGTCTAAACTATAGTTTATGACTACCTAGAAAGAGTCAGTTCTGGCAAGATTATCTCTAAGACCCCTTTTGGTAAGTCCCAAAGGAGGGCAATGAGTCGGGGTAACGAGGAAATTATCATTACTAGTGGGTTTCTGAGAAGCATAATTTATGGAGTTTAAGCCAGGGGTTTCACGACCTTATGTCCTTCCGGACAGTCGGGGGAATTACACCAATGACAGGTTTCTCTATGGAGTCTGGAGTTTCAATCTCCGAGTCTGTAGAGGATTCCAATCCTCTACGCTTTACCTTCATTCCATAGCAGTAATCAAAAGAATTACTAATGTTTATCATTTTACTTTCATATCAACCAATTATCTTAGCCAATTGGTTTCTTCATTAAACACATTTCCGTATCCCACTAACAAAGAAAACTATTTATGATTGCAGCATCTCAAACTGTTTGAACATGAGGTTTAATGCCGAAATTGACAAAATCAATCCCTTCAATTATATTTGTTAGAGCTGACATTTCAATAATACCATCGACTTGAAAGAATTGCAATTGAAATATCATTCCTTCACTGCCCTTCGCATCTAGTCATTTAATATGAAATTTTGTCATTTAAACTTTCTTCCTACACTTTTAGCGCTAAGTATCTTCATACAGGTTTTTTCGATCTATCATAGATGTTAAATAATGATAGTCATATCTTGGGCTCATCAAAATGCAATATCCTAACTATCGAGGACCAAATCATATCTTTTAAACTAGGATAAAAGGCCATATGACAAATCTTTCTTTAAATAAAAAATAGTTTTAATACCAGAAGGATTTTACAGATAAATTGTGATTATGTGAACGTATAACAATATTTTACTGACAGATGAATAATCAAATCATTTACACTTGCCACTCGGAATGGTGCCCAGATGAATGAAGGAAGAAAGTGATCTTTATGTCATTGGTTATTAAATTAACTGTTATGGAGAATCCATTTACTATTTAAGCACAATTGTTTTATATGAAAAGAAAATAGTCTAAAAAAAATAATAATATTTTGTTTTACTATTGTAACCAAAAAAGAACCAACTCCGAGACTACTTTTATGCCTTATTAGGAGACGTGACGAAGAAACAAAATTCACCTGGACAACATAAACCACTGCATTTATGGAGTAGAAAGTTGGCCTCAGCCCATCAGTAGAAACAGCACGGGCCTGGATACCAAAGCACAAGAAATTTGCATTACACTTTCTAACATAAGAACATTGAGCTTATATTCTAATAAGGCTGCCAAAGTGAAGGTTCTCCAAAATTTGAGAGGCTTTAAAAGAACCCACCAATGAATTAAAGCCCATAACGTTATCTTTTATGTTAGTTTTGGTGTTTTGTAGTATGTTGATGATGGGCTTAGGTTTAGGCTATATAAAGTAGTCTCTTATGTCGAAAGGACTAGCAAAAAATTTAGGATAGATTTTGGGGAGAGATGAGCCTCCATTAATTGCTCATCAAGGGGAAGAGGAAAACCCTCCATTAATTGCTCTTCATTCTATTTCGTTTTGCAATCTTGGTGTTCATCTTTTATCTATCATTTATCATGTTCTTCGTTCTTTGTTCTTTTTGTGTGTTCTTTCTTTGGTGCATTTGATAGGTTCTATCATATTCTTAATTTGAATAATTTCATAACCTAATTGAATTTTCAAAAGAAAATGCTTGGTGCATGAAATTTTTTTCTAATGAGTGGAGTATCCTTGTATTTACGAGCACGTAGCTACTAGGATACACTATGATAATAATTTAATATATACAATTTTATATCCTCATCAAGGTCTTTATAGTTTCTACACTATTAAATTATCCAATTCATTTTGATCATTAAATTTAACATGACAATCGTTGTTCTACATATTTGAGTAAATAGGTATTTTAACATGACAATAGATTTTTTCTGTTGCAAATCGTTTTAAGTAAGTATTTTAACTGAAATATATAAATAATAACACTAAAAAAGTTATGCTGTCACTTTTTCCAATTAGATAGAAAAAATATTAAAGAAAAAGAAAAGAAATTAGTTAGTATGTTTCGAGAAAAAGCAATAAAGATTGCAAGTCACAAAGATACGTAAGGCTGACCTGATAGTAAATCTCTGCCCAGAACAGAACCAACAGAGCATAAGTTGTGAAGAAAGCAAGGCTTGGCATATCAAGCAAGATATGCTGAACAATCTAATCAAAACCACCCAAAATAGCAAGTCAATTAATCAAATGGAAGAACAAGCATACGTCCAAGTAAAATGAATAGACAATCAAACCCTGCCTGAGGTTGTAACTTCTGAATGTGGCGGCGAAATATAAAAACTACAGATCGTACTGCAAAAGAGTGAATAGAAATAAATCAGAAAAAAACAGTATCTATAAGACTAATGTTCAAAAGAAAATGGCGGGCCGATACGAACCTCCATTAACCAAAAAATTAAGAAAGTGGAAGACCTTCTGAGTAGTCCAGCCATATTCAGGTACCCTCAGTTGTATCCGCACCAATTGAACCTAAACCCAAAAACAAGGAAGTCAAATTCCAACTGAAATCCCAAACCTTTACAGCAACTAATTTTATCTATTACAGATGAAGGCACTACAACAGAAAACCATTCACCACCCAAAGGGACGAGGCACAACTTTTGTTCCTTATTTCATTCTAAGAAATACACAAATATAAAACGTGAGGTGCAATTCAGAGACGAAATAAAAACCCTAAACTAGCATCGATTATTAACAATTCAAGAGATCATACTGCCTAGCGGCAGAAAATAATCAGCTGGATTGAAAAAGAAAGGAAAGTAAATAATAAACACAGGGGGAAGCGGAGGAAAGATGAAAGAGAGCGTACGAAAGCAACAGCAGCTACTAATGCATAAAGAACAGCGAGAACGTGAAATATACGGTCCTGCCAAACACGAGAATCGTTGATGTCTTCCCACCACGAGGATCCATTGATCATCCTGTTCGAAATCACCGTCGGCCGCACTACATTTGCGGTGACATTCTCCATCTCTCTCTCTCTCTCTCTCTCTCTCTCTCTCTCTCTCTCTCTCTGACCTGATAGATGGAAGGAAATTTCTCGAGCCGGCGAATATAGACAACGTTTTAGTCGCCGGCTCTTCTTCTGTATTAGTATTTGCTCATGGATTTCATGGTTATCTTTTTATTGGAATCATTGATAATTATCCATTTTTCCATTGAATTAAAAACGTAGTCGTATGACATACTTTTAATTTTTAAGTTCGTTAATTAAGACTTAAAAAATTTATTTTAATTTTAACGGACACCTTATCAATATATTTTTTTTATATATTGAAAATAAAAAGATTTAAAATATTATAACCTAATTAGGTTGGCTTATATGCATAATCGAGTTGAATCGAGAATTGAGTCGGATTTTAGGTGGTTAAAAAAATTTCAAACCCAAAAAATAATCGACTGAACCATAAACGAATAGCATTAAGATGGTTTTCAGTTAATTATCTTATAACCTAACTCGACATGTTCTATGTCTGCAGATAACATATAAAGTGATAACAAATTATTTTATTTTTTATTTAATGATTTACAATTCTAATTTATTTTATTTCTCATTTTTAATATCGAGGAACTCATAATTTTTTTATTAAAAAAAATTATGTTCGGGATCTGCACACGAATTGAATATATATTTGCATGAATTAAAATATTTGTAAGCATACATGACAATTGTAAATATGAAATTTGGATTGGAAGGTATGTTTTAACATAAGATATATATTTGAATAAAAAAAATTTCTATAAAGTGAATAACTCATCCAAGTGGACCAACCCGCCATCAACCTATACTCAACCCGTACAAAAACTAACACAACTAGAACTAATTAATCAAATCCAAATCATGCCCAACGAATTTGGGTCGGGTTTGCTTCGATTACGATAGTCGATCAGTTATGCTTTGGATCTAATATATCAAAAACTTAATCCTTCGAATCAATTATTTTTTATAAAAAAAATCAAACTAAACGTGTGAGTCACTTCTAAGTTCTTATATTCATTTATTATGTCGTCGTCTCCTTGTTGGTATAATGTTCCAGTGTCATGCCAATCATTCATGCAAAGGAGTGACTAGTCAAGGTCTGGTGCAAGAGTTCTTGGTCGATCATCATATATTCGTCACCTGTACTATAAGCAAATTCTGATGGTGAGCATGCAATAGCCAACATTAATAACATTAAAAAAAACATTATATATTAAAACACTACCTTGTTAAAATTATTTTTAAGGTAGAAGAGTAACGATGAAGCGAACTCGATATGATGAAAAGAGAAAAAGGATTGAGATTGAAAAAAGAGAATGAAGTGTTTATGAGAAAATGATGTTATTTCTAAAGAAAAATAAGAGGGGGAAGGAGTGAAGAATGCAACGGTCTTCAAGATCGTTTAATGAAGAAACAATGGTCTTATGACCCTTTTCTATGCAGTTGTTGCATGAGAATCAACTGTCTTATGACCCGTTTCTATGCTATGTTTGGCAGGTTTGCTCACAGTCTTTTAATGGTCTAGTCTGAGTTACAAAAATTTGAGACCAAAGTGGTCCAATCATAATTTTCAAAAAAGCTAGACCGGCCTCGAACCACAATCACCACTACATGTCAAAAATGAAACCAACATGCAAATTTGGATAATTATTCTTTTTGTTTATCCTCATATAAGGAGAAATTGGTCGACAAAAAATGGATTCGAATACTATTTTCCCTAAGTTTAGTCAATTTATCATCAAAAGTAAAAATGGTTAATTTTACCTCAAGTGTAGGGGTTTTTAAATGCATAATGCAAATTCCCTTCTGCATAATATAAAAAGTAAATAAATAAATTAATAAATATCATTTACTCATGAACAAAGGAGATTATGCATTAGATATGTAGAACTCTAAATATCGTCAATTTACATTGCTACTCGTAGATTCAAGAAAAGCTTCAGACATACTATGCATTTTTGACAATAAATCATTTGAATTCTCAGTTGACACTTCTTTTAGATTAAAAAGACATTGCTAGCTACTCGCAGAATCCTTATATTTCTACCACTTATATTTCTACCATCAATCACTAACTTTCATATTATTTAAAGTGGAGATCTTGAGATTGACAGACCCAGTCAAAGCCCGAGTAAACAGATTCAATCCTCTTATTGCCAGTAAACCAGTGAGATTAAGCAACAATTATATCAAAATCTGAGGACATAATCCTCAATCTCATTCTAGTTAGTCTTAGAATAAAAAAAAAAACTTGAGGCTGCTCATTTATAATCTCTAAATTTCAAACCTATCTTGCCAAATCAGAACTTTGGTTATGAGAAAGCTACCTGTCTAACCTTCTGGGATTTTCATACTTGTTCTTCACAATTACTCCAAGCTCACTGGCTGCAATAACAGTAGTAGCCATATCCAGAAACATTCCATGCTCAACAACACCAGGAAGCCTCAAAATTTCATCACTTGCGGCCTTCAAGTCTCCAATTTCCTTCTCCAAGTGCAAATCCACCACATAATTTCCGTTGTCTGTAACAAAAGGCTCTCCACTTTCTCCAAAAATTCTTAGCTTTGCAACACATCCAGAGCCCTGAAACAACAATTGCAGCCTCTTGGCAGTGAATTTCCAGCAAACGGGCATGATTTCAACGGGCATGGCAAGCCCACTTCCACCCAAAAATGGGACGAGCTTCGATTCGTCCACTATCACGACAAATTGCTTACAAGCGCCTTCAACCATCTTCTCCCTAAGAAGAGATCCGCCTCGGCCCTTGACTAGATTGAGATGCGGGTCCACCTCATAGGCGCCGTCGATTGCAAGATCAATCACCGGATGGGAATCGAGATCGGACAAGGGGATTCCCAGCGAGACGGCTTGCTCGTGAGTCTTCTTCGAAGTGGGAATACCCACAATGTCTGTTAGCTCCCCACGCCGCAGAAGCTCGCCGATTCGATCGATGGCGTGCTTCGCCGTCGACCCTATGCCTAGCCCGAGGACCATGCCGGATTCGACAAACTCAACGGCTTTGTAAGCAGCTATCTTCTTCAGCCCATCTTGGCTTACAGCGAGAGGAGAGACAGGGGGAGGGAGAGGCGAAGGCGGCGAAAAAAAAGGAACAGCCATTCCCGTCTCCATTGAAGACTTGACAAAATTGGGAAAGCAACGAATGGCCATTCTACGAACTTTTGGAAGAAAAAAAGCAAAATCCAGAAGATGGTAAATTAGCGATTGCAAGGAGGATTCAGAACTCCAACCTTCCAATCGAAAGCGAAAAGTAAAAAGAACCCAGAAATTAAAATCGACGAAAAGCCACAGATTTGATGAAGATGTGATAAGAGACACAAACAGAGGGGCCGACGTACGCAGAGAATCGAAGTTGGTGAAGCGAAAGACAGAGAGAGAGAGAGGAGGCGGGTTGCCCTCACGCACGTCCATATGTCAGCTGTTTCAGTAACGATTCATTTAAATCAAGAACTAGAGTTCAAAGCATGACGATAGTTGAATAGACGTTGAGATTGCTATTTGTGATTTCAGATCTTACCTTTTTAAGTCGCTGAGTAATTGTAATTAACTTTTTTATATACTATCCGATAAAGATGTAGAAGCCCTAGAAACAAGGAATTTTGCATTTTTGATCAAGAGAGAAGAGGCTGGTTTATTTAGGTTTGTTTGATTCTGGGGAAAAGACGAATGAGGAGAGGGAAGGAAGCTTCTTTTAAAACGTAAAGTCGGAAATAACGCAGCCAAAGAATCTGATATCCACTCTAATAAAGTCGACATTTTTCATTATCTCATCTTTTGACCAAAAGATTCCACCTTTTTTTCTCTTACGCACGTCGCCTTATTTTGTATATTTAAGGTGTATTTTTATAATGCTTTAAATTTTCTATTTATTAGTTTATATTTTTAAAGTATGAAAGTTTTTTTAATTTAAAATATTTTTTTTTTCAATTCACATTTAGAATTTTAAAGTGTCTCAATGATATCATATTTAAAAAATTTTATTTAGTCTTTATTTTCATTTTTTGGATAGTACTGAAATTCTCACTACAAACAAACTCTAACGGTTAGAATTGAACGAAAAAATTTATTGGCCAGGCAACAACAATTGTCTCGTGACAAAGATTTGAAGGGTTGAATCACAATCAAATGTAGTAGACATTTAGAGTGTTCGATGCACTATAAGAATAAAGTATGTGTCTCTATTATCATTAATTAGTTTTGATATGAAAGATTGCGGTCTGAGGTCATATAAGTAGTTAGAATGCAATTGTTGGGAGGTGATAGTTGGCCGATAGCAGCAATTGTCTCGTAGCAAAGACTTAGAAGATCAAGTCATAATCAAACATCGTGGACGTTTGGAATGTTAGATGCACTAATTTATTATAGTAAGATTTATTGCGCATGAAGTTCTACATTTATATCAAGGCTCCTCAAACCTTAATCGAATCACATGTCCGGGTTATTGTAATTTTTGCTAAGGTTCATTGTGTGTCAAAACTCAAAAGGATGCGTTATTTTGAGATTTTCGTCCTTATTTACTCTTGGTGAATAACCACTACTTGTCAAGTTTCAAGGGATTTGTTTTGTAAGAAAGTAGTTTTCGACATTGAATTGTTCTTGGAAGAACAATGAGGGGAATTTTTTAATATTTTATTATTTTTTTCTGTTTAATGCGAACTAAACTAAAAAAAAATACTTTATTATTCAACATGAAAACATAAAAATGCAAGAAAAATATGAAAAATGGCCGTGGGTTGTCATTTGGTAGTGTCTAGAGCTACTGTTCATCGGCCATTTGTTTTTTTGTGGAGCTTGGGGAGGGGCTTTGGATAGGATGCTTGGAGGGAACTCGGAAACTGGGCGAGTTGGCCTCGAAGATTGCTGCTTCAGAGCTTTTTGGGTAGCTCAATCTCTCTTGGCCTTCGCATCCTTTGTTCGAGCACTGTCTGACTGCTCGATATGGCTTCCGGAACGGTGAAGTTGTGTTCTAATACTACAACGTTGTGCGTAGCACTGCGCTAAGAAAGCGCATTTTCAGGTAATAGTAGACTTCATGCATCTCCATATGGCTACCTGAGACGTATTGTAATAGTCAGACGTTGTGTATCTATTCTGATACACAAATTCTAAACATCAGACAATATTATTGAGATGAAGTCTCTCTTATTTGGTTTAAATGTGATTTATGCATTTTTCGTTGCGTTGTTTGAAGGAGAGTTTGATATATCCTAATTTTCATCATTAATCTTCTTTTTTAGGATTTGTTCAATCTAATCAAGCAATGGCGAACCATATTATCTAATTAATAAGTGCAAACTAGGTGGGACGTGCCCTCATCTGCTCTAGTTTTAAAAGAAAAAAGAAACAATATATTCAAGTTTTCAAAATTTTGGACCAAAATTTTGATCATACATGACATTAATTAGACTGACAATCTTGGTATGGTCTAGTCAGATCATTGTTTTTTAGAGAAAATAAATAAAATAAATTCAAGATTAATAAAAATTAACAATATCTAAATCAATAAAATACTTAAATATGAGTCTGAAATATTAAAAGAAAAAATCTCAGTATCTTTGTACTAAAAAATAGCGGACTACGGTTATGCAGGATTAATTTTCCATTAGCATTTATGTAGGTATTAACCCCAAGCGAGGGGAATGGGATTAATTAGGTTAATCTAGCAGGTGAATTATGTAAACTAGTTGATTAATTGATAAAGATGATAAATAAATAGAGAAAGTACAAAAAGGAAGCGTAACCATCTGGTGCAATTTTTTTTTTTAATTTTATAATGAAAAAAATAAATTATAACAATAAAATATATTTTTTATTATATTTTAGTTGATTTTTAATTAATTGAGCGAGTTTATAAATAATTTTTAAATTTATATATGTTTTTATTAAGGTTTGGATCGAGTTTTACTCGATTTTAAAAAAAATTAACTTATGGTCTCAGTCTTGTTTCCAGTTTCATAGTTTTTTTTTTAAAGACTAGAGTCGACCCATAGATAACAGTTTTTTAAAAATTAAAACTAAATTGAAACTGATAATTCTAATTTAATTTATTGTTTTTATCCAATTTTACAAACTCATAACACAAACAGAGATAAAGAACTAAATGATGGAGGAAATTAAGTTTAAAGTAAATTCATGCTATTATAGTTGTTTAATATTTGAATATGATCAGGTGTAGACTAATAAATAATTTGAAAAAAAGAAGACATTTAGTGTGTACAAAAACAAAGGTTAAATTTTGAAGTCTGCGTCACCGCAGTATGATAGTTTAATTCTCCGATATTGAGGTTGTTTCTTGTGGTGTCAGGTACAGACCTCCAATCTCTGAACTGTTAAATAATCGTGATTTACTCCTCACGTGTTGTCGGGTCGAGATATGAAGACCATGTGGGTAAGAGATTTTAACTTTGAGTAAAAGAACAAGTTTTAAATAATATAATATTTGAGAAAACTCATTATATCGAAGCTACAGTCCTTCGTCTTACTAATGTCTCCATCGATGCAGGTTCCGCTGGTGGAAGTTCAAATCTGGCATCTCTTGACTTGGTTACTCCAAGCTCTTTTGCAAACGACTTCAAAAATTTGCCTCAGGGAAAGGGTTTGCTCGAAACTGATCAACTTCTCTCTAATGGCGGATCCAACTTCTCTCTAATGGCGGATCCACGGATACCATTGTTTCGGAATACAACAATAATCCTGCAACTTTCAAGGCTGATTTCGCCACTGCCATGATCAAAATGGGAGCACTGAGCCACTAACTGGATTAGTTGGGGAAAAGTTCGAAAGATTGGCAATGGAGTCAACTAACTAATCATTAGTGTTTCCCGAATCATAGCTATGGCAGGGTACAGTGCTTCGTAAAGTGAACTGTAATACCCTAAATATATTTATATATATTTTAAAAGTGTCCAAAAAGGAAATGAAAAAATAAATAAGTTTGAAGAAGAATGAAGATTCTAGGCACAAAAACCAAGCAACGTTCATTCTATATTCACAAAGTATGGTTGTATTAACGAGAGGAACTTGATCTTCCTATGTAAGATTCGGATCTGAACTTTCCATTCATACGCAAACGTGTTCTCTCTTCTTCTTTTCCCTTAAATAATTGAAAAGGGGAGCAACTTCGATACCATACTCGCATTATTCATCAACCTTTGCAAGATGAAAAGACAAAAGAGTTTGATTTTACTTCATATGAACACAACAAAGTTTAAAAATATGTGGTGAATTTAACCCTAGACTTCGAATTCAATTAAGATAAAGATGTACATATAAACCATGTAATTTAAACTAGGTAAGAATAAAAATTAAAAGAGTTGTATAGTTCGTATCGAGAAAACTTAAATTAGAACTTAGGAACTACAACTTATCACGGGCCAAAAGACAAATAAGAATGAGACGAAAATTTCTTGAATTAACTAAAATTCTTAAATTAACTGTTGTTACAAGAATTGAGTGTAACCTAATCGAGAGGAGCCAAATTTCCATAGCTGCTAGTCCAAAGGCCACCGCATTGGCTGTTGGTGGCAAAATCTAGCGTCTATGGAGCTCTAGTTATTGTATATTCTCTTGCTAATGGAAAGCACCGAGTGTGTCCTTTAAGTTCTTTAAATTGAACCCTAAAAGGTTCTTTTACTTTAATTCTAATTTTAAAAAATCATTCAAAAGTTATGTTATGTTTAAATTCTAAATCCTAATCTACGTGCAATTCTTTAGTAATTAGTCACATCAGTTGCAAAAAATGAGACGAGAACAGAGCAAACAACGTTGTACAAAAGAACTTGATGATTTGAATTTTTTTTAATAAAAATCATAAAAACATTGAAATATGAAAAAATAGGCGAAAACCCCTCATAAACTTTGAATACAACAAACTAGCCTGTGTGGCAGAGGACTGCGTATCAGTGTCATCATTTGCACACTGCTGATGCGCACCCCCTCTTGTGTAGATGCCACTATCTGCGGGCTACTAATGCACAAATAGTGAATTTACTATTTATTATTTATTTTTTCTAAAATTTATCATGTTCTTAAGCATTTATTATAGAATAACTTATAATTTTTACTACCCATTCACGCTATTATAAAAAGATATTCTAAAAAGTTTCATGAATTTTAAACTTTTACACGATTTATATCAAGTCTTCAATCGATAAAAGCAAAAAAAATTATTAAAAATACGTATATTATCTAAAAAACTAAAACTTAAAAAATCCAAACAAATATTGTTTTGTATGATTGTATTAAAAAACATATATTATTGAAAAAATCTTATAATTTTGATATGTTTTTCTTTCAAACGATTTTCAATTTTGAAGGGCGATATTAGACGAGTAAGAGTTAGTTTTGAAAGTTTATAATTTTTTATTTCATTTTTTAAAATAAAAAAAATTATAATAAACAATGCAAATCTTTAAAATTCACAAAACTCACTAGCATATTTTTTTTATAATAGTATTGATATGTAATTACTTTTTCGAGTCATTTTGATTGTATAAAATTAGAAATATAGATAATTTAGATAAACAAATTAAAAAATTAAAAATAAATTCACCATCTTCTCTTTTTTATCGACGTGTAGATGGTAACACTGACATGCATATCTCATCAGAACTAGTTTGCCTTTCTCGAAATTAAGGATTTTTCTGCCGATTTTGCAATACTTGGGGAGTTTTTTTGAATGATTTTTACCATATTCATTTCATTTTTCTTATAAACATAATTACATCTTTGGACAAAATATGCATTATTTAATTGAAAATTTCGTGACAAAAGTTCTCCAAAACGCTAGCCACACTATGTAGTCAACGTCTGAAATAATTATAGACCCCAGTTATATAAAAAGAAAAAAAAGTCAAAATGAAACTTTCAAAGCTAAAACATCATTTGAACATTATGGACTCTCCTTGTTTTATTTTTTTCTCTCAATATCAAATAAAAAATTAGGTAAAAAATTAGAGAGAATAAATATAACACCCTACTTTTCTGGGTAACCTAAGCTTATATGAATATAACACGTTATGACAAATGTACAATATGTGTTAAATGATGATGGATGTTGAGGTGGTGTTACACTTTTGAAATAATAATTTAGATGATTTAGATACAAAGTTGAATGTTGGAATAAAAGTTGTTAAGTGTTGAAGGTGGAAAGTGGATGAAAACAAAGAAAAATGCCGGAGTTTCTGTTTAAGTGTTGAATGAAATTTTGAGAAAATGGAAAATGGAAGGTTGTGAATGAAGGACCGGTCGACATATGAATAGTATCATTCGACACCTTGGTCGTGAGGAACTTGGTCCGGTCGACCTACGTTAGAAACTGGTCGACCCTTGCAAGCTAAACCACCTTGACACAATATTAAGATTAGCCGCTTTCAGAGATTTTAAGTTCTTTAAATGAGTATAAGTTCTTCTCAAGAAATTTAATAGACTTGTTTATGGACCTATAGCAATAAAAATTACTCAATTCGGAGGTTTGTAGAGAAAGTTATGGGTTTTGGAAATTTACAGTTAGTAATAACCACCGGGTTGAAAATTGATAACTTGGTAGTTTCCATTTTCCTGTTTTATCTTGCTACAGATGAGCTTAAGTGACAAATTAATATTATAAGAAATTATAGAAGACATCAAAAGGAGAAGATGGATAGTTTGAACAACTCGATTGAAGTTGTGGTGAAAAAGATATGCACGTTAGAAGTTAGTGAATGAAAACCGGACTAAGGAAATATGGACTTTTGAGTGATGTGTGGTGTTTTATATATTTTATATCTTTACGCTCCGAATTTGAAGTTTATGTCTTCTAAAAAGTTAAACTAGGCTCAATAAGAAAAACAATGGCATTTGAATCATAGAAATCTAAATTGTATAACAAAAGTTATGAAAATTTTAACTGGCAATCGACACCTTGATTGCCGGTCGACACCTTAAAACTCTCGGGTTTGAAAACCGGTCGACACTTTGACACAAGCGGTCGACCCCTTGACTTTTCAAGCTATATCGGTCGACCTATGAACAGTGTTAGGTCGACACCTCGTGTAGAACCTGTCGACACCTTGTTTAAAATTTGTCGACTGCTCCTTGATGATATCCGAAAACTCTTCGTCTTCCACGCCTGAAATTGTTTAAAAACTCATTACGCAGCCTTGACCCTTCAAATTCTTGCGGCCTTTCGTGCTCCAAAAGTCATAGGGCAGCCTCCCTTCCCTCGTTCCCACCTTTGCAGAGATTTTTTTCCTCCTAAACACTCTCTAGGAGCTTGAGTGAAAATGTGAGAGATTGAAGATTTTTCTTGAAAGAAAAAGGGTGAGTTTGTTCTCAAACCCCCACATTGGTGTTGTTGGTGTGTTTTGCAGCCACGAATTCTGGAAAACAAGGTAAGAATTTCGTGTCCCTCAGCTTATTTGGATGGTTTAAGGATTTATGTCTTGAATAAGTGACAAACAAGCATGCATGTGTATTAATTTGATAGAACACATGAAAATCTTAAGTTTTAGGACAAAATTGAAAGTGTGAGGTTTAATCACATAATTCACCCTAAACAAATGTTACGTTCTGCAATTGAATCAATTATTAAGGATAGAAGAGGTATATTATGGTTTTGCATGTAAGAAAAAATGAGAAGGGAGTTTCGAAAATTTCAGTTTCGGACATTACAGACATATTTTGGTCATGTTAATTTTAAAGGGTCTTCAACTACGAATTCGACCACGACTTCTTCATATGAAATGTAGTAGATAAAATAAGTAAGCGATTGATAAAACTTACATGGAATTTGGATAAGTATAGAAAGAGTTATGAGTCCCGAAAGTTAGGTAAAAAATAGAAATAAAATATTGTGTACTTATTTTAGTTAATTGTGATTTTTAAGGTGTTCTTGAAGACAAATCAAGGAAATTAAAGGCAAGTAAATAAGAATTCAGCTTGGAAACAAGGTAAAAACTCATTGCATGTGTTTTGCCCTTCGAGGCCTACATCACAAAGAGTATGACTGAGGTTGACGTGATTGAATGATTGCAAAATGTTAAAATGTTAAGTTATTAAGCATGAAATGAATACATTATAGTTATATATGTATGAAATCTGTTTGGGGTGCATCGCACCGTGCACCGGCCCAATAATATGGATGTGATTGATGTTTGTGTGACATTGAATTGTGATATGTATGCTATAAGTAACACCTAAATACGTAAAACATAAAAAATATGTTAAGAAATAAAGTTTAAGTTCACTTGAGAGACGTATGTGTTTATGTGTGATTTATGTTAAGTTGTTAAGTAAAACATGATTTCTTAAGTTATCAAGAATGCATGAATTAAGTCAAGTTGTCAAGTTTTGTATGTCATCTCATTCATGCATCATATTTCAAGAAAAAATTTCTTCAAGCATGCATTCAAAATTTCACCATTCATCGCATGAAGATCAAGTTAAGATCAAGTTATCAAGTTATGAGAGGGCCCCGTAGGTGCTAACTCTCTATCAAGATATTATATTATGAGAGGACCACGTAGGTGCCAACTCTCTATCAAGCTATTATATTATGAGAGGACCCCGTATGTGCTAACTCTCTATCAAGTTATGAGAGTGATGCATTTTCCCTTTATGCGATGTAATGACAACATGTATCAAGTTAAGTTTTGAGGATGGTCGTGGTATGAGACACAGATCTTCACTCTAAAAATGAAATGATGTTTTGAGGATGATCGTGGTATGAGACACAGATCATCACCCCAAAATGAATTGAAAAAGTCACGTTTTACGAAGAGAACATGTTTTAAGCATATCATGAACATGCTAGGCACGTATGACATTATGATTTCTTACTGAGCCTCAGGCTCACTAGTTAAGCTTTGTGATATAGGTGATGAAGCTCGGGATGAAGAATTTAGCCCTCACGTGCCATGACATGTGAATGAAGCTGTTTTGGAGCGGACTGTTTACGAAACCAAGCGACGACCCGTGGGGGAAAGAAAAGAAAATAGTTTCAATGTATTTGATGTTTTCTGGCAAAACTAATTAGATGTTTTATGTTATTTTGAATGGTGTTGGTGAAGCCTTTTGTTAAAGTCTTGAACAATTATGTCAGGTGTTTTAAATGAATGAAAATTGCTATTTTGTTTAAAGTTACCTTTAACCTGTATTGATGAAATGATGGTTTACACGTGTATGAGTTCATTAGCTCAACGTTTAAAGTATTACGCTTTCGCTAAGTTTTCAAGTCAAATATTTCAAGTGTATTTACGAAAAGAAAAATTTTACCGCTGTTTTCAAGAGGTTTTTAAAGAATGAGATGTGACAATAAATAGCTACTCCGGTTATTATCCTTTTTAAAGAAATTTAGATGCCTTGTTATGAATCTTTTGACTTTAATAATTAATTTTTGACCAAAAATTCGGTTGATTAGGATAAATTGTTTATCTTAAGAACTGCACATGCATTCAAAGAGCAACTCATTTGAACATTATAGAAGTTATTATTACTTTAATCATAAATAAACTTGTATATTATTGAAGAATATTATATTATATAGTCTTAATTCAGATATTATAAGAGTAATATTAAATTTATTATTTTATCATTCTGAATATACTTTTTAATATGTTAAGTTTTGATTATTTAAATTAATATAATAAAATTAAATAATATTTATAATATTATTTATAGATCGACACATAAATTTAGTAATAAGATAAATGTAAAGTTACTCTTATTATAATTCTTTTTTTTATTAATTATAAATATTATTAGTCATGGGAGATTTATAATTTAACCAATAATGGGAGCGTTCTTAGGTCACGGGGAAAGGTGTAGTTTTGAACAAAGAATGGAAGACCAAACGAGGAAGACGGGGCCTGTTGGACAATGTAAAAGGTGAAAGGTGAAACAATGGCTGCTTACTTGTCTGTGGTGGACATTGAAAGGGATGGGACTTGGTTTTACTTTCTGCAACACCTAGCATGTTGTGCGAATCGACGCCAGCAGTAGGCTGATTTCCCTTCCTTTCTCCTTTGTCGTCACTGTATTTCAAGTTGAATCGATTCATTGTTTCTTTGAGTATCTTCTAAGATTTTCGACACATTTTATGGATTACGAGAGGATCCTCAAGCCTCAGGTCCGTATTAATTTTTTTTCTTTTCATGAAGCTCTTTTTGTTTTTCTTTTCACTCTGACTACTGCTTGATTTGGTGATTTTTTGCCCTTCGCTTTTTCTATGCGACGAGTGTTATGTTTTTGAATCTGCGTTACTTTTGTTTTATTTTTATCCCGTCTACGTTCTTCATTTCTATCTGATTTTATCCTCTTTTTTTTTCTGGGAAACATTGTGGTTTAGGGAAGTGTTGGAGGTGGATTCTCACCTGGGAAACTGAGGACAATGATACTAGGCTTAGAGAAGAAAATGAAAGAGGAGGAAGAGGAGCTTGGATCAACCTACACATCTAGATCTCAGATTTCTCAGATTGTGGATGCAGGTATGATAGAGAAAAGAACAAAGTGTTGTGGTACTATCTAGGATAATTGTCTGCTTTAAATCTTGTGATATTTTCGTCATTAAATTTTCTGATGTTTTGATTGATTGGGTCTGTGATACTTTCTGCAGGTGGTAGCAGTAACGATAGTTACAAAGATGTAGATATGATTAGTATTATGCCAGAATGCTCGATTTCAAAAACAGCTGGACCATTGGCCTCAGAGGTGTTTAATGACCACAGATCGAAGGATGCCACGCTAGGAAATTCAAGAATTAAAAACCAAGAAGATCCTGCTTTAAACTATGCTTGCAGCCTTGATATTGCAAATTTACCATTGTCAGCTTTTGACTTTCAGAAGGGAGAGAGGTCTTCCAGAGTCCCGTCCACTCCTTTCTCTAAGCCAGCACCATCCAAATGGGATGATGCCCAAAAATGGATAGCTAGTCCAACTTCAAACAGGCCAAAGGCAGGGCAAGTTGTTGGATCACGTAAGATTAGTAATGTTGGTTATGGAATTCGGCATCCATCCATGAAGGTTGTTGTTGAAGATCCTGATCAAAAGGGGGTGGCTTTTGAAGAACCAGATACAAAACAGATGGATACCAACCAAACCAAGTTGGAAAGGGATGGTCAGAAGTTTTCTTGTTGGGAAGATCACGCTCATCCGTATCCAACTGGAGATTCATATTCTGAGCCGTTGCCCATGATTGAAAACTCCATTGGAGAGTGTCCTGGTAAGAGTGACAATGCAGTTTTTATACCTTGGCTGTTATTAAACTTAGTTTTAATGCATTGTAGTCTTTAGTTCCTTGCTGGTTCTTAAACTTATTTATTTAATGTTGTGTTTATTACCTCGTCATTTCTTAATCTTAGTCCTGAATGCACTTGTATTTATATTTGTTCACGCAAACATTTCTTTGTAATATAATTCCTGTTGAAGAACGCTATCTGCGCAAGTACCTTGGTCAATATTTCCTTTTGCAAAATATTAATCTTTATTTTTCTCTCTTTGATTATTTTTTGAAGTCGTGTCTCTCATGTTTTATGATAAAACTTATTTTTTTTATTGCTGTAACTTTAACGCTTCACAGATTCCAAAATTTCTCTCTATGCCTATCATCCATTTTCTTAGAAATAATCACCTACCTTGGCTGTTATATACAAGAATATATGACTTCATTTAGTCAATAGATTGGACTGGACCTTCATAACTACAAATACATGTTATTGTTTGCTTAACTCATTTGTTTATGTTAATCCATTCTGAAACTTACATATTTGGGCCTAAATGTTGTAATGTATCCAATCTCTTATCAAGGCTCACTAGTGTATTGGATCAACTTAAAAAGTCATAGTCAATAACAGGACTGTGCATCACAACCTTTCATGAAGGTACTGTGATTGTGTGGAGCATTAACTAGGCCTGTCCCTAAATTTCAAATATCATACT
The DNA here is from genome assembly GCA_003255005.1 of Begonia fuchsioides. Lineage (NCBI taxonomy): Eukaryota > Viridiplantae > Streptophyta > Magnoliopsida > Cucurbitales > Begoniaceae > Begonia > Begonia fuchsioides. The sequence goes on from QAOC01000351.1 coordinate 183,791, forward strand.
TTGAAACTTTTCCTTTTTTTGTAATTCTATCAATAATAGGTAGTGTTTTTGAAAAAGACTGGCCTAAGGTTTGAAGAATACCTCCAAGAATTTAGGATTGGATTGATTCTCAAAGAACCGGAACTTCTCGTCGTAACAATACCATGTTACTTTCTTGAGAAGAGAAGCCTCCAGAGAATTTATAGTGTACCTAGGGCACTTTCATTTTTTTATTGCCACCTTCTTTCCAAGGTTGAGCCCTGGGATGAGTAGGTAAACGTCATGAAGTAAGGAATAGTTATGCAATCTTTCATATTGTTCTTCCTAATAACTACATCAAGTCAATCGATATTCATTATGCTTTTGTTTACAGTCAATATTAGCCGCTACAATACATCTGTGGGCATCCAGAGTGCAACTACTTTAATCCCCCCTCCTTCAACAGCACGATCTGTATCAATGAGAGACATGGGTACAGAAATGACCCCCATTGCTAGCCAAGAACCTTCAAGAACTGGAACTCCTCTGAGGGCAACAACTCCAATTCGTAGTCCTAATTCTTCTCAACCATCAACCCCTGAGAGGTCTGTGCCATCTTCGACTCCCATCAATCATCCTTCACTTGATGACCAAGTGATTCCTAATAAGGAGTTGTCTGAGAAGGAGCTGCAACTTAAAACAAGGAAGGAGATAATGGTTTTAGGTACACAATTAGGAAAAATGAATATTGCTGCATGGGCTAGCAAAGAGGAGGAAGATAAGGATGCATCTACTTCACTAAAAACTATGGCAACACCACAACTGAATAAAAGTGTGATTGAGACACGTGCAGCAGCATGGGAGGATGCTGAAAAAGCCAAGTATACGGCAAGGTTTACTACTTTTTCCTATTCTTTATTTTTAACGTCTTATATTTTTCCCAGGGAAAGAAATCTCTTTGTTTTCGTGAAAGTTCAACTGTCACATGCAGACTGTAATATTGCTTCATTTTTGTAATATATGTGCGTGGTCAATATACTAGGTAAATCCATATGTTTTTTTGGCTTACATAGATATAAGGGAGAAACTCAGTCAATCCTTTTTAGATAAATGTGATCTTATATATTAATCAAATAGAGCTTTATGTTTAGTGCTATTTCAAGGATACAAAATTGAACGGATCACATTTAGTTTTGTTAGAGGATAGAATTGTTTTGAGAATAATGCTGCCATATATGTCCTGCTTATTTAGCTTATTATTGAAGGGGATATCTAAGATAGTAAGGGGTATTTATCTAAGAATATAATTATTGCATTTATTTTTTTATTGTTTTGAATTCCTATTTCATACAATATGTTATAAAGGTGGAAATTGTCTTCGTAATTTCAGGTTCAAGCGTGAAGAAATGAAAATTCAAGCGTGGGAAAATCACCAGAAAGCAAAAGCAGAGGCTGAAGTGAAGAAAATGGAGGTAATGCATGGTTTCACATCATCAAAATTAAGTGAACAAAAGCAACATATCATTATCTGCTAATTCCCTTGTATTGCACAGTAAACAAGTTAAGATGCTAAAGTATTTTTTTATGAACTGTGAAGTTGTAACTTAGAAACTGTTGTTTGTCAATATTAACACTTTCTTGTTTGCTCTTTGATCACGAAGAATGTAGAAACCATCTACCATTTCTACATGCAAGAAAATTCAATAATACAATTGGAACTTTAGAAAAATTTCTGATGTGAAGTTGAAATACCATCTGTGCAGGTAGAGGTAGAGAGGATTAGGGGGCAAGCTCATGATAAGCTCATGAATAAATTAGCATCAGTGAGGCACAAAGCAGAAGAAAGGAGGGCTAATGCGGAAGCAAAGAGAAGCCGTGAAGCTGTAAAGAGCGAGCAACAAGTAGATTACATTCGCAGAACAGGACACATTCCTTGTGGATGCTCTTGCTGTTGGTGATGATGCTCGGGCAATAGTGTTCTCGGTGTTGGTATGTTTCTCACCCAATTTTTGTTTTTGCTCTCGGAGAGCCTAGTCATTCTAGTGTCTAAGAAGCGTTTGGAAATCATTTGGATTAGTTGTGTGTAAATATAGACATATATATACATCATTTGCTCAAATGGGGCTCCTCCATTTCTTCGCTTGAATTTTACAATAAGATGAATTTCACGACTCTAACATTAATATATAAGAAAGTACACGACTCTAATATTTGTTACAGTTCCAATCTAGGCTGTAACAAATGGGCTGATGCCTTCTCACAGCTACCATGGTTTTATAGAGTCATGGGTAGTTGCAAGAGCTGGAGGATGAAATCAAGTTTTGGGCAAGTACAAGCTTGACGATCGAAAACTCGAGTTTTGCCAAGAAGCGAACCGAACCAAATCGGCTCATGTTTCATGTTTTAACCGGATAGTGTGCACTAGATCTAAGTGTTTTAGTTTCGAATATAAATATGTTTATATCATACTAACAAAACTTACACCAAGCTCTCTTCCTATAAAAATACAATGTGACTCACTTGGACCTCATGTTAGGCTTCTTTCAAATCGAAACCACTAAAATCTTGGGCTTTCTAATTACAACAATTGGTCTTCATTTGATGAAACCCACCGCTTAATCATACTAATGAGGGGACACTTAATTAATAATTAAAAAAAAACAACCCCGGGAAGTAAGCTATTTCCACCGATATTCTTGTTGATGGTTTAACCATAATCGATCTAAAGTGCCAAAAATGCATTGTAGGAGTATGAAAGACCACTTTCTTTGTGTATTATGCAATTCTCACTATTTCGAGCGATGCAGAATTGCACATCTCATTGGTATGGGTTTGAAGCTTATAATGAGCCGTCCTTGACTTCATATGGTGGACCGTCACGCTTAAGATTATTACAAATAATGGAGACTTGAATCCTTTAGCTTCCTCATGAAAGAATGGTTTCTATCTTTGGCATACTATTTCAGTATAGCAATCATTGGATTAAATTGGGGGCAATCATGGAGCTTATAATAAATATAGAGTTAGTTTACAATTAGTCTCTTGTCATACATCTTGAAGTATCGCCGTATAATTAAATTAATTCAAATAATATAAAATATTATATTTTTATTCATTAAAAACATTTGAATCGAACCAATTACGCAGCGATACGTCAGGAGGTATGACAAGAAGGTAAGCGTAGACTTACTCTTAATAGTAAAAATACTATTTTTTTTTATGTAAGCAAATATAAACCAAATTCTTTTAAAGAATTGCGGTAGCTTGAAGCTGAATGGGAGACTTACTAATTGACCAAAAAAGTGTAAAGCATAAATCCAAACAAGGGAGGTATCCTTTTCAGGCTAATATTCTTCAAAGCAATTATGCTTAGCTCTAACCAAAACGAACATGGTGGCGTGAGAATCCTCTCTTTTGTTCTCTACATAATTTCGATCTGTTTCAGCTTATTATCGACTAGATTTTGATTCAATTTGATTTCATCGGGACTCGTTTTTCAAAAATAGAACTCGAAACCAAACATAAAAATTTTGACTGTACTAGTTCCTTCAAGGTTTGATTTGCTCGATGTTAGAACCGAATCAATCTTGTAATCTCAGTTCATCAAGTTTCGTTTGTTCCAACTAAATGGCTCCGCTCCCGGTTCAAATTGTAGATCAAGATTGTAACTCAAGTGCAGTCGAATAAGAATAGTGGCCGGAAATGGAAGAAAATTGGTGGATTTGCATCTTGCGACGTCTTCATGGAATTTGAATGCAAAATTAAAAGGACGAGTACATTATTCATCGATTATAAGTCCATTCTTTACTTTATTTTTTATGTCTGCTAGACTTTGTAAATAGGTTACTTCATAAACATATGATAATAACAATGATACAAGACCATTCAGAGCAACGAACGACCGTGATCATGTTTGAGATTTTTGCGAACAAAGGCTACAATACATGCATATCTTAGAACTATAGTTTACAAATAAACACATTGTCAACTATCACATGGGATGAAAGTTGTGCTTACTCAGAAGAACAATCAAGGTAATGCGCATAAATTTATAAAACAACTCATGGTATATTGGATATAAAAGTAAATCTATACATCAACCTTGCCAAACCTCGGAACCCATGGTCCAATTAGCGGGTAAATATCCAATTCTTTGACGTATGATTTTGATCGAGGTTATTCGCTAAGTTACAATCGCTAATGATGAAAATGTTCAAAGTTATTGAAAAAATAAACTTATAATTAAATTTTCAACGAGAATTTATCAGTCTTACACCAAATATAATTCTGAACTCACTTAAATCTAATATATAGCCAAAATTGATTAGTAAAAATGACATAATCTGAAAATTTGCTAAGAAAATAGAGAGAGAAGTTGAAATTATTTAATATTTATATAATAGGTTTAATATTTTGATTAAAATATAGTGTTTTCATAGTGGAATAACAATTATTTATCGTCAAACTAAATGCATATAATCACATATCATAGATATGATCATACGAATCTGGAGATAAGGATTGATTGAAGCGAATTTGAATCATTAAAAAACCATATCATTGGAAATAAATAACTAAAATAAACGTGTCACGCAAAATCATATAAAATGGAACACAAAATCCCACGTAAGCCTATGTTGCCACACGGTTGCTTACAATTGTCCAACGAATCAAGACAACAACTACATCACTCAATCTTCGTGGTTTTCTATTCACTTTTCTCCAAGACCCCTCCCCTCGAATAAGGACGAAAGCCGACCTTAGTCATCAGCTAACTTAGTTTAGGATAACCAAGTCGATTTGACCCGGGAATTCGATTGGTGGCGGTGCATGGGTACTAGGTTAAGGGCATGGCTTGTTTTAATTGATGTCAATAATGTTGTCACATGAAAACATTGAATAAATATTTCCCTTGTCGTTCGTTTTCTTCCGCATCGTAAAAGAGTTGTAAAAAGATTTACATAGTGTCACGGCCAAATATGATCTAGCAAGTTTTAGTACCTCTCGATGTATTTAGGCATGAGGAGAATGAATAATATTGATTTACGTGACATAATCACTATGCTCGAAAATTATGTAGCCATGCATGAACCTAAAAAGTTCATAGTTTGCCTAGATTTGGATAATCGAAAACTGTCATTAGCGTCTGGAATTGTAACGAGATTTCGGACCGTGTTAAGGGTGAGTTCTCACTCGTGTTATAGACATGAATTATTTCATGTTTTTAACTTGGACTTTTAAAGCTATGATTAATCCAAAAATCAACCATCCGATTACATATCCAAATCTATGCAAACAATGAAAAGGGTAGTTTTGAATTTAGTTCATTCCATGATTCGTGTTCTTAACGACCGGTCACATGATGGAGCAAGCGTTGGGGTTGTCGTCGCTAAACATGGTGGCGAGATGGTCGTCGGGGGAGGCCGGGAGGGCTTGAGTGACGTTCTTGACGTAACCAGCCGGAGCTTTCTTGTCGTAGGCTTGAGCAACGTAAGGGTACGCCACTAAGTTGTAAGGCACGTAAGGCCAGATTTCAGCTCTCTTTCCTGTCCTCGTCACCCTCTTTAACACCTTGTTTGCCTCCACGTACCCGCTCACTGTTACTCGGCTTTGTTTTCTGTTCACTTCCACTGATTTCACGCCTGAAAGCGTAGTCAAATAGTTAGAGAGAGATGGAAGAGAGCGTTGCAGGAGAGAGAGAGAGAGGTTTGAACCTTTAATGGAGGAGACAGCGTTTCTGACTTTTCTTTCACAGCCATCGCAGTCCATTTTAACCTTGATGTCTACTGTCTGCAAAAGCGAAATTACACAGAACAACGCTCATCGCCATGAAAGAACCTTGACGAAGCTTTTTACTGACATCAGAAGCCGAATAGTGAGATGATAAATTCATAGAAACATGGAATACCTGCATCGGCTTTCGTTTCTTCCTGCGCGCTGAAACGGTTAAATATTCTGATAAGTAATCTGATACAGCATCAAGAACCCCCATTTTCTGCTAAAAATAGAACTTCTAGGAGAGAGAGAGAGAGATGCAAGATAGAATGGTAGTGGAGATTGTGCACTTTTTATAGGCAGATCACAGGAAGAGAGAAGTTTGACTCTTCCTGTTGAACATATAATATATTATTATATATAAATATATAGAATATGAATGATAGATCTAGAGAGAGAGAGAGAGAGAGAGAGAGTAATTTCAGGAGGGTTGTTTGGTCGGAGTGTTTCGTGGGTTTAGACAGGTGGCTGTCCCTTGCGAAGCAGAGAACATAGCACATATTTTTCTTTCTCATCATCCTCGTTCCCAATCGAATTTCGTGTGTTCATCTTGGCACACCCCATTTCAATTAATGTCCCCAATTTTATTTATATATTCCGCGTCAAAAAGCATATAATATAATTGTAATTTGTCACTAATGTTTTTTTGTGAAGTTAATGTATGGATGACAACCTTGTCCTTGTTCCGTGCTCATCAATACCTGTCTTTGACCCATAGAGTAGAGCTAATAATTTTATAAATTTTATTTTCATGTGATTCATCCCCATTACTGACACGTGTCATACAATTCTCAGGGAGTCAAACTTTGCTTGGATGATCCATATCTATATAATAAGATTCGACGTGGCAGGGGAAGTCTTGCAAAATCTTAATCAGCCTTTCAGGACATGCCACGTCTCAAAACGACAAAACCAGCCAGGATGATTTTCTTCAAATTAAAAAACTGAATATTTTGGCGTGTAAGAACTTATTAAGAATAATATACAATAAAAATGCAGACTTGAACTTCTGACTCGGCCATCCAGCCATAATGCTTTGATAAAATGGATAGTATCTGTGCCTTCTTAATTTAATTGATTGGCATGGATGAATCTCATCAATCCAAATAAAAAACAAATCAAAAGACGATCATTTTAAGAAATTGCTCTATAAAAATCGAGTTTCGAAGTGTCACCTGTGATTGAACTTTCGATTTTCTCCAGCTCGAGCAAGAAACAATTTGCTGCACGAAATGAAAACCGATCTTTACTGCATGATCCTCGAGATGTCGTCTTCAAACGATGAATTGGGCTTTTCTAAGTTTATCGATTTTCTTCGACAAATCCAAAGCAGTCTCTTTTCTTCCTTGATCAAGAAGAGATTGTTTCAAATTACTAAACATTTGGGCAGGAGGCCTAATACCAATCTCGAGCATCTCTTCAAAGTGTTTGCAAGCTTCATCCAGCTTATTTTCATGGCACAAACTACTAATCAAAGTCGAAAACATGTGCATTACCGGAAGAATGCCTCTCCTCCTCATATCGTCCCAAACCCTCGTCGCCATATCGACCCTCTCCTCCTTACAAAACATCCTCACAATAATCTCGTATGTGCTGACGGACGGCTCGCATCCGTGATTCTTACTCATGCTCGTGTAGAGTGAATACGCTTCTTTCGTTCTCCAACCCTTTATCAAGTGGTGCAAGATTATGTCGAAAGTTCGAGAATTCGGACCGACTTTGTATTTTCTCATCTCGTCGACTGTTTTGTATGCGTCGTCGAACTGCGCCGACCAGCAATAAGCTCCGACAACGGCATTGTACGTTGGTGCCTCGGGAGGAAAACCTTTGGCTTTCGAGAGTTCGAAATACTCGAGGGCTTCGTTTAGTCTCTTCTCCGACCCCAAGCCATTGATCAAAATGCAGAATATGTGAGGAGATGGTTTTATGTTCTTCATCTCCATTTCGCGAAACAATTCGGTGGCTCCGTCGTATTTTTTCGCCTTGCAATGTGCGTTGATCATTATACCGTATGTTATCACGTCCGGATCGAACCCTTCGGCTTTCAAATCTATATATACCTCCTTCAATTTCAACAAATTTTTCTCTTGGCTCCATCCTTCCAGTAGAATGGAGTAAGATTTGATATCCGGTGTTAATTTACTTGTTTTCATTTCGTCGAACACCTGGTGTGCGCTCTCCACGTTTCTTGATTTGCTCAGCGTATCAATCAGTCTATTGAAATCTGAAACTTCTAAGGTCAATCTAAATTTTTCCATTCTCTCCACTGCTTCAATGGCTTCTCTAACCTTTCGAGCTCGAGCGTATCTGCGAGAAATGAGATGGAAAGTTTCTTTGCTCAAAATTCCCTTAGCTTTCATCTCCGTCACCAAATTCCAGATCAATTTGAACTGTTTAATCTTTCCGAGAGCTTCGATTAAAGCGTTGTAGCTTTCCTTGCCGTGACTGAGCCCTTTCTGCTTCTCTGCCCATCGGAAGAACGCGAGAGCGAGGAGACCGGCGTTACTCAGCTTTTGGAGCACATCCAAAGCCAATGCCGGAGAAATCTCCAGCGACGCCCTATCAAGCAACGCGTTAATCGGATAATTAGGATTCTCAGAAAGCAATTTACAAATTTCTCTAGCGTCTTGAGCGATTTTCCCCCTCGTATCATCTGCAGTTCCACCAACCGTTTCAGCAGCAGTACCCTGAGTTTGCTCCCGACCGCCATCCACCAAACTGGAGAAGGTGTCATAAGATCGATTCGAACCAATCTTAAAGCTAGGATCGTCAACAGCTCTCAAAGAATCAGCACAAAGAAAATGAACTGATAGCAACTGAGGAAAAATTTGAGAGGGAGATGAGGAGAAAGCGGATGGGTTGAGTAGTAATCTAGCTAATCTGAGTGAAACAATGGAGGATCGAGGAATCGCCATTACAGCAACGCTGAGATTCGACGACGCCCCAACAGAGTAATACAGGCGAAGAAGATCTGAAACACAAATTTGGAATATCAAAACAAACTTTTTTTCAACATCAACAGGCCTAGCCTCCAACCATTGGATCTCCACAAAATTGAGCTTGATGGACCAAAAGAATGGTAAAAGCTACAGCCAAAATTGGAGATATTAAGCGATCAATTACAGCTCCATGACTCAAAACAGCCCTAACTACGGCCCCGACCAAATAAAAACATGAAAAAAACAGAGAAAGAAGAAAGCGGTTTTATTGTCAACAAATGAATATGTCGTGGATTTCTATTTTAAAATAAATATTGTGCCTACCGAGCTAGCTTGATCAAATATCTTTTTTTCCTTCATCTCCTCCTCCGCGAGGCGATACCCACCCGAAATTATGCTCATAAACAATGAACGAATCTTGACCATTTTAATTTCTTTGGAAACTCACCCACTTTATGAGGAAGCCCAAGTTGAAACCTTCTTTCGTTCCACTCGAAAGTCTTAGCTGCATTGATTCGACTGAGATTTCCAATCTTCAACAAGATTCGTAATTGATTCTTCGAACTTTTTCGCTCGAGGGCTAGGCTTCAAGATGTTGACATCTCCCCATTGAGAGCATGGATCCATCCACCAGCTATTTCGGTTAAAGCACCATGCACCTGAAAAAAATCAACCCCCAACTTTTAACTTTTAATGATTGGTTTTGGGAAAAACAAAAATCTTAGCTCTATTTCACCTGGAATGGGTCGATTTCGTCCGCGGTTGAGGATGTTTCGATCAAGCATGCTCAATACAGGATCATCCTTCTTAAACTGACGGGCAAAAGCAGCCCCACTGAGGACCATTTCATCGAAATTTGATGATTCGAGGAAGTGAGGTTCCATTTTCGGGGGATTGTCCCATACCATGTATCTTAGATCGCTATTCACGGTTTTGTTCTTAAACTCCGGCGAATTGCAAATGACAGAGTGAAAATATCCCTCTTGAGATAATATCACGTTAGTAAAATACATCAGAAGGGTTCTAGGAAGATTATCCCAACCCAAAATGCAGAATTCGACAAAAGATCGACTAAGAATAACCCAGGGAGAACCTGCAGTTTCAATATATTAATCATCAAATATCTCTCAACGAAATTAGGCAACTAATTGAGAAAATAGCTATTCACTCTAGAGATTGAATTTTTGCCTGTGAATATTTTGAAAGCATCGGGTGTTGGCCGCTTCTCAGTGGCATGAAAAATTTGACTTCTTCGAGCTAAGTATAGGCCGGGATCGACGACGATAGGCTGAACCCTCTGAGATCTAAATAAAAACAATATCCACATATTTTCAATCAGAAATATGAACTAAAAGAACAACTTATAATAAGCAATGAAGTTGCTTACTCTTTCCAGCTGAGTTCATTGGTATGATCGATGAAACTGAGATCTCTTGGTACCGTGGAAAAGACATGTGAGAGATCTGCAAGAATATTAACATTAACAATAAATAAAGATTAGCTGTAAAACAAAGAAATAGAATCTGTTCGATATTTTGGGCTGTATTTCTCGGAAGCATTGTTCATAGCAAACAAAACAAGATTACACGTTGGAGAAGATTGCCTGAGGATAATAGTCATAGAGCTTGAATAATACAAAAATCATGCAACCATCACCATTGTCTTTGCTTTTGACATTGAATGTGTAATAAATAGATCTTGGCCAGAGGGACAATATGAAAAATCATATCAAAAAAGAATTGAAGGCATGGAATAGTTTATAAACTGAACTACTCAGCAAATTTCAAAATTTAAACGAAAGTGGTTGTCTATTTTAATAAAATTATATCAAACTACTGTCACTGTCTCAACTATAGCACATGAAGATCATTAGAAAAATAGTAGTACATGAAACCCCAAAGACGCCCAATTGAGTTAAACTCGAAGAAACAATTGAAACACTAGTACGTGAATAATGCATAGTTCAAAGACAACCAAAATTGCAGAGTTATAAAGACTGGCTGAAAGTTTTCCATTCCTTTGAAATTTCATTTTCATTGCAAAAACCAGTGCACTTTTCTCACTTCTGCCTATAAATAGGACAATGCAAGGTAGTGTGTCCTCAAAATACAAAAGTAATGAAAGCTAATCTTATAACTTGTAGAACTGATATATCTTTCAAAAATGATAATCTACTTCAGATGAAGCTCTGCAAGAGAAAGTTGACATCACTACAGGCAATATCTTTTAAGTAATAACAAACACACGCATTCTTTCAAAGATGAGATTCCACTCCATCAAAAGTAAAGCAATTAGACAATCATAACTAAATAACTTGACAAGAACTCATCAATCTAGGCAGTTTATCTTCAAATTTACCAAATACATTAAAGTTTCTACAATGAACCTCGAATAATTTTTCAATTGGATTTGTGAATTTCGAGATCATAATCTTTCCCAAATGTATTGGAGTAAGTCGTTGGTGTTCCCAAAAAAGGGCATCAACCAAAGGGTTTTTCTCAGGCTCCAAGAATTCTAACCTTAGACATTAAATGGTTCATAACTTCAAGAATAAAGCCTAAAACACCACAAAAGCTAGCCCCTTGGGATTAAGACTCAATAAACATGAATCAACTTTGATTTGCGAATGGAGCTACTCTATTCAAAACTTAACTAGAAATGCAATTCTTCTGTTGCCTCCACCGTTCAAAATTAATTTAACTGATAAAGATTTGAACAGGAGAACTGTAAAGTGAAAACACTAAATTGAATGCGAGAAAGAAAGCTAGGGAGACGGCAATGCAATGGAAAACAGTAGAACAAGCATTGATCAAGAGTAATAAAAGAATCACATCACAGGTAGAAAATGTACCATCTTGCGTGATTAGCGGGTAATCCATGGCACTCAAAGTGATAAACCAATCCCACCCAGTATTAATTTTGAGCAAGATCGACGCAGCTCTTAGCGTGGTAGCAATATTTGATGATCCCATATAAGTTATACGATTAGGTTTTCCGATCACGTCGACGTTTCCAAAAGCCTGAATAGCAGGCACAGATTTAACAGCAATAGCTAGCCGTCGCCTTTCATCGTCGGAAGCATCAATCGCTAGATGTAGAAGATATCGATTTCTAGGGTGGTAGACTGAAAGCAATAGCCGGAAGATCTGGTCCCCTTCATCTCTTCCACCCGAAATGTAGTAGGCAAACGCAGGTGGATGATGCAATCCATAATGAACAATGGAAGGGTAAGGCCTGGACGAAGTGAATGCGGAATTCGAACAAAGCAAAAGGAAGAGGAGAGAAATAAATACAGCGGAGAAGAGTGTAAACAGCCATTTCTTCTCTGCTCTCATAGTGGTGGTAGCACGCCTTCGTCTTGCTCCGTTTGAGATCAACAATGGCAGAGAAATTCCCAAGTTGTTGGAGCATAAGAAATCAGACAACCAAAAATCAAGACATTTCGAGGCGTGTAAGGCTGAATCCAGGTTTCAATGTAGCACGACCAAGGGAGTCATTGGCGATCTCGATTTTCACCAAAATCCATGGAATTTAAACCCAAAAAAATCCTTCTATTCCTTATTTCTCCCTCTCTTTGTATCTTCAGAGGAATAGAAAACTCGAAAATCTTTGCACGGAAAGTAAGGGAAATTCAGGCTAGGGTTTCCTGTAGGAGAATTGAGGGAGAAGGGGAATAAGGAATGAAATGGAGGAAATAGTTTGAGTCTTGAGAGCAATCTTTGGTGAGCTACTGATTCTTCCTTGTCGAAACAAAAAATCATTTTTTTTTTATTTAATCGATCTTCCAAGCTCGTCACACTACCAAGAACATCAAAGACGTCTACGCGCAAACTCCATACCTATTCATCACGCGCCCTTCTAAATAAAATTTATTTTTTTATTATCTTATTTTATTTTATTAAAAAGCATAATTCAAATATTTATTAATTAAAAAAGTAAATTATATATTAGTTCTATAAATTACTTAACACAACAGTGAAGTTTTTTAAGATAAAAAAGCTAATGAACGATACAGTTTGTAATGCATTGCAACCAACAATTCGCAACAAGTTTCATTTGTTGCATCACCTAAAATTCACTAACACGTAGTCGGTAGGAACATGCCTCACGATTTTATGCTGCAGTAGGTAACGTTGGCAAATGACAAGTATCACTCGTCAAGCGTCAACCGAGTGCGGCATGTGATAATAACACGCAATGGGTGTCACATGTTGTGCAATGGGCGGCAAGTGATACCCTCACAAGGCAGATGTCACCTCCCACTCTTCAACAAGGCGTTGAAGGTCGCACCCCTACCACACAATCGTTTGCGCCTCGATTTTTTTTATAAAAATCCCCTCATTTGTTACACTTTTTTCAAAAGTCTATTCTTAGAAAAATTATGCTCAAAATTCTAATTTTTATTATGCATCCTAATCTTGGCCGCAAACGGATGAGAGACTTCTAATGTCTCTATAGGTCTGATTTGTATTAGGCTAGATGATCACGTGATCCCCCTAAGCCATGAGGACGATTGAACGTTCCTCGTTTGGAGTTTTGGCCGACAGTACAACAGGCACTATTTACGAATGTCTATGCAGACCGTGTTGTCATTCCTCCTAAGCCGATTATGTTCTCAGTAGTTGACTCACTAAAAGTGGGTGACATATTTGAGAGAATCAGTTTATGTTATTTTTTCAGATGCAGCTTCAATCGCCGAGCTTTTAGTACAATTTTTTTATGCTAATCTAGATGCAGCTGATCGAATTAGTGGTGGTAAGAGTTTTATGTTCAAATATGAACTTACAGTGACAGCCACGATAATCAATCGTATGATCAGATTTACCAAGGATGATGGTAACACAAGTGAGCCTTATTATCACACCTCACAACTGTGTGCGTTCATCAAGAACGGTCTTTGAGTACCATTCTTGAAGATGGATATTGGTCAAGAAGACAATAGATGTACTCCATAAGCCCAAGGCTCGTGAGATAACTTTGATGGTACGAGTCATCCACAACATCATTGACCACACCATTATTGACCACACCATCCTCCTCTAAGATGTGCATTGTAACTTAATCAATTACATAGATTTGTATATGATGTACATATTGTACATGGTGAGCGTTTTCACCCAAGCCATATGATTTTGACGCATGTGCCCAAGATGCAGAATGGAGGCAACCTTAGTTATGGTGTGCTCATTCATAAGTTCATTGAGAACATGTATAGGCCCATTTTGAAAGATGAACTGGTCAAACATGAGAGACATGAGACCCATGGGATAGACTCTAGCTTGTAAGGATGAGCTTTGTTGAGGTTGATGGCGTTTGAATGATGCAATAGCCAATCTTCAAGACATATTGAGTAATTTCTTTTTTACTTTCTTTAATAAAAGTGTATCTTTTCCCAAACATAACTCGTTCTCACTAGCATCTCGTTGTTGTTTCTAGGTTAAGCATTTATTTCACTGCTCATCGCATTATTGAGTTGGCGTCGCCATAACCTCACTACATGCATTATCTGATGAAGATTGAATATGCACATCAGGCTCGTCATCGTTTGTTTAATTATTTTCATCAACAAATATTGTTTCTACCATAAGCTCCTCATAATATCTCGGCTCATATGATCAATCCATATTCGCTTCAATATTTAGCCTTATCTCTGCTGCTGAACTATAATATTGTTATCAATCGCTAGAACTTCCTTCCATCTTGCAAAATAATTATAATTACCTACTTTGTCTTTACTTAAATGGCTAAGCGTTGCAAAATTCAATGTAAAAAATGAGCCGCATATATACAACAAAATCAGGGCACATACAACTGAGTAAGAGTGCGACTTGTTGTCCCCCTTTGATAAGTGGCAAGTGAAAAATTTAGATGAAATAAGTAAAAAATCACAAATTTTGCCCCTATATCGATTAAATTCTGACGAGGAATGAGAGTGCAAAATCACTTACGCCGGAGGAGATTTATCATACATGTGTGCCCCGCTGCCTTATAACTAAATTTTTATATAATTTATCAATTTTATTAAGTATATGCTATTAAATTTGTGCTTTGCTTTTATGTTATTCTTTCACAACACTATGCCGGACGATTGTCTGCATTTGCTCTCATGTTGGAAAAAATAAGGTTTGACCTTACTTATTATTGGATTTAAACCATAGACTCGATAAAAAACAAAAGTAATGATGATAAATGTAGTCTTTATTTTAAAAACAATGCTAGATTTATATTTTTATTATATTTTTTTATCATATACATTGCACGTCGAGTTATAATTAATTAAATTAAAATATAATTAATATATTAAAATTAAAAAAAACTATTTATTATAATTACATCATCAATCACAATTTGATAATTTTACCGTACATAAGGGTGATTTTTGGTTCAATACAATCAAGTTGAAGCAACTTTGTCTCATTGTTGAGCGCGTGGGCAAGAAATCTATTTGATGGACGTATTTTCCTTATAATTAATATATTAAAATAACACATTGTGGCTCTTTGGTGGATCCCGTCGATGATGTCGGGCCCCAGCGAGGTTGATGTCGTCTTATACTAAATATTTATAATTTAACTTTTGTCGTTTATTACGTTTTTTTAAATTAATTATTGGACTACATTACGTGACAGGGTAGCAATCAACGAAAAAATATAAATTATAAAGTCCTTATCAAACTTGCATAATTTAATGTAACATTTATTCCTAATGGTGGATTAATTAGTGAAATATGATTAGTCATTCTTAAAATAAGATTAAAAGGAGATAAAGGATAAATTAATTAATCGGACAGTGGTGATTTGCGGTCTCACGTGAATCTTACGATGCGTCAAGATTCAAAGTTATGCTGTCGGTTATCGTCTACTAGGCCCCTCCGCTTTCACATATAATAATAAAATAAGAGGAGTTTTTCTTTTTAATTGTTTAAATCTCTCCATCCACATGTGTTTTGAATGTATTTTTAATCAATAATTAAATAAATATTAAATATCGTCTTAGTAATTTATTTTTTTTCTTTTTAAGTAATGATGTAGAAGTTTGTGTAGATGATTAAGCTAGTAAAAATATGAGATTATCTCATAATGTTTTCAACATCATCATCGAGAATGTATCGCATTAGAGTAACAAGGATGCATAGTAATAAAAATTTAACCAAGTACGTTTAATCAAATATTAAATGATACCACACGACAATTATTTAAAAGAGCCTTTTATTGGGATGAACGATCATTTTACAATTGCAACTACAAATGATCATTAGATCCTCACGAGGTTGTTGCCGAATAGCTAGGTAGGTGGCTTGACAAGCCGGCTCTTGTACCAAAAGGCGAAGACCCTCGCCCCCAGGGCCCCCACACCCGGCCCAACAGTTTGTGAGGAGGTTAAATCATGACGACTCAATAGTCCAGTGATGGGAGTCTCGTACCTCACACCACAAGGAACAACCTCAACATTGGAGGATTAAACTCTCATACTGTGGTGGCGCAGACTTCGAACCGTGACCCTTGTACTAAATCTACCACAACTTGGCCACTGAGCTAAACCCGTGCGGGCTTGACAAGCCGGCTCCCATGCTCGCTAGGGAGGCTCGACATAAACTGCCTACTAGGTCGAGCATTCTTTGTTAGCCACCTCTACCTCCACTTATGGGAGTTGTACTATCACTTTAGGCCATTACAAAGGTGTATTGCAATACTTATAATATTTATCTCTCGTCGTTCATTTGCAGTGTTTTTTAGCCGCTTAAAACGAACCAAAGGTTCATTTTAGGACCATTGCATGTGACAGTTTTTTTTTCATTTTATGGCATACATGGTGATTATAAATAAAAAAAAAACCAAGCAAAGAAGTCTTAAAATTTTATTTATTAATTGATATAATTAAGATAAGTTCTCACTGATATTTATTTATTAACGATTAATATTAAATTTATTTTCTTATTGTAATTTTTTATAGTATAAGTTGATATATTAATTAATAATTGATACAATGAATGTACTTATTAAATTTTTTTGTAACTTATAATATTAATTACGGTTTCCCTATATTAATCGTTGTTTGACCGTTTTAAAAATTTATAATAAAAGATTAAATTAGACTTATTTTTTAATTAATTAGTATAAAATAGTTATTGTTTTTGGAGATAATCGGTCACTTTCACAGTGTGTAGTCATAACTATCACGCCTCGGAGAAATGGCAGATACTGTATACCGAGTGCAGCAAAGATATCCTTAGCTAGCGTCTCACGCGGCTCTGCTTCGGCCGAGGAGGNTCTCACGCGGCTCTGCTTCGGCCGAGGAGGGGAGACTATGGCGGGGTTTGGGGGGCAAAGAGTGGGTCAGATGGTGACAGGCTTTGGCGGCAACGGAGTTGGCCAGATACTGCTGGCCGTCACTGCTGCTTTTCTCGTCCGTCTCTTCTCTGGAAATGGACCAGCTTCTCCGCCAGAGGATGAGGTCGAAGTCGACGTAGTTGAAAACGAGGACGATGGAGGTGAAGTTCCGGTTTCCGCCAAGGTTTATCCGGTGGCTATCCGGTGGCGAACCATCACCTGTGCTCTCTCTGATAAATCCACCAAATCTGTGAGCTTCTCTTTCTTTGCTGGTTTTCAGCTTTAATATAGTAATTGAAGGAGTTAAATGTTATTTTCACACGGAAGAAGATGATACTCAATAACATAAGAAGAGAATTATCTGGTAGGTGAGATTCTTACTTAAAAATGTGACTGGAGAGGCGAAACCGGGACGACTGCTGGCAATAATGGGGCCATCAGGGTCTGGAAAAACAACACTGCTCAATGTTCTGGCTAGTCAACTAACGGGGTCATTACGCTTACATTTATCGGGCATTTTAGAGTTCAATGGAAGGCCTAGTTCAAAGAGAAATCATAAGTATGCTTATTTCTTTGCATATTCATGAATGGTTGGAACGCTGTGGTAGTAGTATTTTGCTGGAAATCATTTTTACTTTGTTGCAGATTTGCTTTTGTGAGACAAGAAGACCTTTTCTTCTCACAGCTGACTGTTCGAGAAACTCTATCACTAGCTGCTGAATTGCAGCTACCTGAATTATTTTCCGTGGAAAAGAGGGATGAATATGTGAACAACCTACTCTTCAAGATGGGTTTGGTATGACTGGCGTAACTGATAAACTTGTTTCAGGATTTAGTAGTTTGTTTCTAATTGAAAATTTGGTGTTTTTTTTTCAATTTTTAATTTGTTCAAGTTCATTTCAAAATAGTTTAGGTGAATCATCACATGAGTGACTTTTTGTTCTTTTAATTTCCTAGACGTTATAACTTGTAACTATTCCTAATTTACTGCTCTGGATGGCTTCTCTGTTTTTGTATCTTCAAAAGATTAGCTGTGCGGAGACCATTGTTGGTGATGCAAAAGTCAGAGGCATTAGTGGGGGCGAGAAAAAAAGATTATCTCTTGCTTGCGAGCTGATAGCTAGCCCATCCATCATCTTTGCCGACGAACCCACGACAGGTGAGCAAGCCTTTTGAAAATGTATTTCACACCACAAACTCTTCTGAGAGCAGGCATTCTTCAATCAAGCTTCTATGCATTACATTTTGAAACCTTTGTAACGTTAATTGGATGCTGCTAACTCAAATTATTCAATCAGTTAAATGATTTGAATCTGTGTTCCTAAGGGATAGTGATTACAGATTGTTTTGTTTACTATCAATGATAATTGAAACTCTTAATGATAGTAAAAACTTTGATGATGTTTACCAAGGAAATTCTTTTGATGATAACAGTTACAAAGAAAAATATCCATCTTCTTCAAATCAATTTTCAATATTTGTAGCTTGAATCATTAGAAAATGGGATGTTTTTCGCTTTGTGGGTTTGTTTTAAATCATGAAAAGATTAGGTTTCTGCATTTTTGCCAATAGTTTTTATACTTTCAGGTTTGGATGCTTTCCAGGCAGAAAAAGTAATGGAAACTCTCAAGCAACTTGCACAAGATGGACATACTGTTATCTGTTCAATACATCAGCCTAGAAGCTCTGTTTATGCTAAATTTGATGACATAGTATTGCTGACCGGGGGGGCCCTTATCTATGCTGGTCCTGCCCATAATGAGCCATTGTCATACTTCTCCAAATTTGGGTAGTTATCTAAAATTTACTGATGTTCTTAATTTTTATGTGGTTTCCTAGAAGCTTTATCTTGTGAGGTGAACATACTTTTCTTGCTAAACAACACTTATAATTCAACCTGACCACAATTCTGAAGTTTTATACTCCTAGATTCAAGATATGTCTACTATAAGAAAACTTTTATATCTCCAACCACATTATTCTTCTCAATATCCCCTCCATTCTTACCTCCCTTACCCTTTATAGTATTTCTCCTCATGCAATCTAACTTTCACAAAGTAATTTCCCCATAAATCACTTTAAGGGAATGACTTCCTTATAAACTAACTAATTAACTTCTCACAGAATGACTTTCCACGAAATTAAAATATGACTAGTTTTTGCCAATTTATCATACAACATTGTTTAATCCCTTATTTGAATTTTACTCGATTTGGTTCCATAGTAGTTGCATCACTTTACTTCTGTATCATATTTTCTCTCCTATTGTTGATGGAACTTTGAACCCAACATACGAAAAAAATAGTTGATCAAAAAGTGAGATCACACATTTTTAGTTGATGCAACAAATGACTATGTATAATTTTTGCGTTTAAATGTGTTGATCTGGTTTGTGCTAATATTCTTTTGTAGTCTCATCGCTCTTATGCAACTTGTTCATGCATTGGATATTGTCAGAAAAATGGTTTTTTCAAGGTTGTAATCTTGTATTCTTCTGCTTTATTGAAACCACAAGATCGTTACGGGTTTCATGTCTTGCATCTCCTGGATCAGTTGTTGTGATGTGATTCATGGAGTCCATCCGTGTCTGGGGATATTCCAATGAACAAACTTTTTATTTTCCTTGACTATCCTTTTGTTCATTATGCTTTTGAACACAAATTTCTGGCATTCCCTCAAATCGTACCGGTCTGATTATGACTTTTAAATGATTAGAAAAGAATAAGAGGAAAGAAAATTGGAGACCACCCCCAAACAATCAAAACTAATTTATGAAATGAAATTCTGAATCAAATCTAATATAAATTATTCTCAATTATCGTTCTTTTATTCAAGGTCATATATTCTAGGTCGCGACAGAATCATCTTGGATATTTTGCCTCCCTAACTTACTGAACCTGATTGGTAGCTGGTCAATCAAGATGCCTTGAATTTGTTACTTTTACACTGAATCCCCTCTTAAACCTAGCTAGTTTTTACTATTTCTCCTCCATGCATAGTGATCGGTAGCTTGTCAAGCAATTTTTCTTAAATTCCAACATTTTCACATTTAATCCACTCTTGAACCTCATGGATTAACTCATCTGTTATTTTTTCACTGGCGTCCATCTTCCAGAATATGGGACGAAATTCATAAGGAACCAACATAGAAAACAAAGTGACATTTGGTACGATTCAAATAAAGACAATAGAAAAAAAAATCGTGGTAGACTTTGAGAGATCATTCTCTTCTAAGATTTCATACAAAATTCATTTCCCTTGTCATATGGACCTCTTCCCTCGAAAACCTGCCCTATCACACGGCCCTAAATATCTGTATACACTGCTAAACTAACTGAATGATTTGGTGGCTAACTTATATTTTCTAGAGTTTGGGCCCCTAGAAATGCCTTCAATACTGTCCATGTATTATTTCCCTTAAATTGTACTGATGTTTTTGCTAATTATCCACGAAGAGTAACACACGAGTTAGACCTTTAGCCTAATTCTGATAGATGATTGATAAAACAGGTTCCAGTGCCCAAATCATGTTAATCCAGCTGAATTTTTGGCCGATCTCATATCTGTTGACTACAGTTCAGCAGACAGTGTATATTCTTCTCAGAAAAGGATTGATGGTCTTGTTGAGGCATTCTCATCGAGGTCAAAAGAAGTTTTTTATGCCATGCCAATTAATGGAAGTAAGAATTTAAAGAATGATATGAAATTCAACCAGAAAGGCTTTATCAAGAAAGGAGGTTGGTGGAGGCAATTTTATTTACTGCTTAAACGCGCATGGATGCAGGTTTACATTCTTTAAATTTATATTTGACCAATACATGTATCAGTCTTCAAAACACACGGCACAACTTCTTTTATGGGCCTATGTTGTTTGGATGGACTTGACAATCACTGATTTCGAATGTTGGGTATTGTTCTGTTTGTGTCATGATAGCATTTAACTTTGACAAAAGGGAGTATATTCTCGATTGTCTTGTGATCATTAAATGGTCATAATTTAACCTTCTCAATCAATTTCACATTTTGTGAAATACTAATTTATCCCAGGTTCTTCACTTGTCTCTCAAATTATTCTAGTGACCCGGTTGTTTTGCTCACTAGTTTTTTTATGTTGTAATCTATATGCATTCTTATACAAGAATGGCGTTAATTTGCACAATATTAAATTGTTTGCAGGTTAATATCTAAATAAATTCCAGTTTTTCATTCTACTTGATTGACATCTTTAACTATTGCCTAGGCTTTCCGCGACGGACCAACTAACAAAGTTCGAGCTAGAATGTCCATAGCTTCAGCTGTAATATTTGGGTCTGTGTTTTGGAGAATGGGAAGATCTCAAACATCTATACAAGATAGAATGGGATTGCTTCAGGTGTGTCTTGTTCTTTATCCTTTTGATAACTGGTTCTATCTTTGTTGTCCCTAATTGAGTTAGTGACTATCAGATTTTCCATGATGTTTTCATGCTATGAAAGTTGATGCTAAATATTAATAGAAGGATATTATATGATTATATGTGGTTGCAGTTGGCAGTGAGAAAAATCATTTTTCTCTATTCCAACAGGAGGGCTGATTATCTTCACCTCCTGTTTGCCATCTTCGACCATTGATATACACCGTTCCATTTCCCTTCAGAGGTGGTTCCCTGTTGGCCGATTGAGATTGCATCTTCCTATTGGAGAATGATCCTCCAATCGGTAAATGCATTTTTCCACTCAGTCTAGGACTTTGATTGTTCTCTGTCGCGGCGCTCGTAGCTGCTTCATTTCTGCCCTCACAGGCGATGCCCTCTAGTCTATCGAGTCTTTCTTTGTGAATAGGGTCGTCATCTTTTCACCCATATGATCTGGATGCTCTGGTACTAAATTGATAAAGTCTTACATTTGATGACAAAGAACACAAAAATACTAAAAGGGATAGAAAAACACAAGGGCTTCATGGACTTAGCTTGGTTGCGGCTATAGCACAATATCATTTCAAGAAAGAAGGATTTACTTGCAGTGCAAATCAATTTCGTCTCTATCGAGGTTCTGATTTCCCTAAAGGTGGAAAGAGAAGAGAGAGGAGAGTGTGTGTGAAAGAGAGAGAAGTTTCTCTCGGCAAAATAAGTGGGTTTTTTTAATACTAATGGTTTCACAGTTTATTTACATTGACATTCGACAGCATATTGCATTAGGTCAGTAGTATTTTTTTTCTTCATAAATTACGTCTCTCTCAGTGGATTATGCCAAATTTGCACCTCTGACACAGGTTCACTCAACCTTTTGACTCTTTGAACTTGTCATAACATTAATCGATTCCCTACACCTCTTTATCTCTCTTTGGTCACACATGCAATAATCAATTTTTTTGGCACAATGATAGAATTCTTCATCAATTTTCTAGTGATGGACCTACATGATGATGATCATGACCTGAAAACATCTTTTTTCGTAAGAGCTGAGCTTATAATATGGTGGACTACTGATAACTAATCCATCGATCTTAATATAGTTTTAAAAATAAAAAAGGTAATAACCGAAGCATCCAGTAATTGTATTTGGATATGAATGTTCAATTTGACTGCTTTGAATTGCGAATCAGTTTGCTTATAGATATTGCTCGAGCGCATCCCCACAGCTAAGTCTGAATGGTTGAGATATTCTTGTCATTCCGAATATATTTTTAACTATTATTTATATCATGGATTATTTTTTGGTTAGGAAATAATTTTATAAAAAATCCTAATAAATGTTTGTTAATTGAAGAGCTAATGTATGTTCGTTGACAGTGTGAATTATGTTTTGTTTTACAAATCAGGTGGCTGCAATTAACACAGCAATGGCTGCTCTGACCAAAACTGTGGGTGTTTTTCCCAAGGAGCGAACAATTGTTGAAAGAGAGCGTGCAAAAGGGTCTTATACCTTAGGACCTTACCTGCTTTCAAAATTGTTGGCTGAGATTCCAGTAGGAGCAGCATTTCCATTGATCTTTGGAGCTGTTTTGTATCCCATGGCCCGTCTCCATCCATCATTATCCAGGTCAGTTTTAAGAGTCTTTATTTGTCTTTACCTTTTCTACATCACAGTTCAAGCTTAAACTGAAGAGTTACTTATTTAACTTCTTATCATATCTTCGTATTTTACACGATGACATGTCAAGTTATGATTGATCTAGTTAAAATACATTTAATGTATCAAAATAAAAATTATTATTCAATAGATTTATTGCATCGATCACAGCTCAATACGTCAGCGTAAGCAAGAAAATTTATGATCAAAAGATAAACCTGGCATGACCCTAAAACAAATAGGTTAGTAGGCATCCCTCTTGCATTGATACTTAAGAGCATCTGTCTCAATTGCAATGGTCTTAAAATTGACAACATAGTTGATTGAATAATATGAAGCCTGATTTGCCTGAGGATTAGCAAAGATGCGACTTACAGAAGTAGGTTGTTTTAAAAAATACAAACATTTTTGAAGCCAATGGCATACTTAAGTAGGGTATGTCAGTCAATACGAGTGTGCTTAAAACTGTCTCATTCTTACTACTTTTTTTTCCAACCTTGTGGCATCATTCTAAATTTATCAGGATGTTTCTGGATAATTTGATGGAGTCCTCTACGGTGAAATAGTTGCTTTCCTGTGATGCTGGAGGTGCTAATTTTAAAATGTTATTTTTCCAGATTTGGGAAGTTTTGTGGTATTGTAACAGCAGAATCTTTTGCTGCATCTGCCATGGGTCTAACTGTTGGGGCTTTGGTTCCAACCACCGAAGCAGCAATGGCAGTGGGACCCTCCCTTATGACAGTTTTTATTGTATTTGGAGGCTATTATGTAAACGAGCATAACACACCTATTGTCTTTCGATGGATACCTCATGTTTCTCTAATAAAATGGTAAATTCTGGACCTCGTCAATCAAAAAAACCTTGAGATCTATTTTCCATGCAGAAAGTTGTTCTAGTTTTATTGTTTTTGATCACTTGCTATGCGTTTCAGGGCTTTTCAGGGACTTTGCCTCAATGAATTTAGTGGTCTTCAATTTGAACATCAACATTCATTTGACATTCAAACTGGAGAACAGGTATAGGAGTAGCGTGAGTTTCTCTATTGACTTTAAAGTATCTGGTTCGGGAAGAAGAAAATAATCACGAATAGCCCGAACCGCACCTCTATTCTTTTTAAAAAAAAAAAACATTTGGTTAATGAAAAAATTAGCTCAGTAAATCACATTCTCCATGTTATAAAATAAATAAAAAAATCTCTTTATGTAATGCACTAACCTTTTTTCACGTGTATTATTGTCTTAAATATGACCTTTCAACACAAATTTGTGACTAAAAACTGCCAATATGAAAAGATAATGCCTTGTATAAAGAAACTTGCTCTTGCTTTTTAGGCCCTCGACCGCCTCTCCTTTGGCAAAAGTGGCATAAGGGAAACAATAATAGCTCAAAGTAGAATACTTGCCTTCTGGTATTGCACCACGTACCTTCTTCTCGAGAAAAACAGGCCTAGATATCAACCGCTTGAACCTCCCCATAATGTTGACATTGAGCCTCTTGAAGAGTTTGAGCTAGTGAGTAGTGAGAAATTTGAAACAGAGCAGCCAAAAGAAGCCTCATATGTAAACCAACCGGAATCAAACGAGATGCTTGATATGCCCGCTGTAGATCAAATCCGTCCGTTTATTCTCGAAGGTTTGTGATTCTTTGGGCATTACACGTGTTATTATCGGGTTCAGATTCATCTGCTATTTATTTGTTTATCAAATACAGGTGCTAAGTAAGGAGATGTCTTTGCGCCATAAAGGGAGGCACTCATGCCTTACTTGAGCTAATGATAAATGTCCATAGTTTTTTGTGTAGAAAAGTTTATTTGAATATATGATATTCTCATTTCAAAAGTTCTCTCTCTAATTTACATGGGCAGGCGTTTTTTCAATAATCAAATTTGATATCCTATGGTGTTATTAGAATAACTCAAGTCAATGTAGATGATTCCTATTTTCTATTCTTAGCTAGTTTGAATATGCCAAAATATTATCGAGATGTATTACTATTGATGCTTGCACCGGCTGCATAAGTTTAGCTATTGCACGGTTGTGCGTAGCGAATTCGAGCACGATGGATGAATTAAAATGGAAAAATCAAAATTAAATTTACGTTTAATTGATAATTTAACTTGCTAGATGCAGATTAAATTTTTGTAGTATAAGCATAGCACATAAATCATAATAACGCATTTTGTTCATGTAATCGAGAATTATTTTTTATGTATAACAATTTATTATGTTTGTTTTTTTATAGTTTATAAATTTAATTAATAAACTCTATATTTATTCCAGGTCCATTGGTGGAGTTTATATCTCAACGTAAATGTGTATACAAATCTAAATTTAGAAATCTCAACCGAAGACTATAGCAACATTCGTTTTTACTACTTTAGAAACCAATTGGTCGAGGCTTACATGCGTTCTAATAGTAGATGTTCAAGAGTTGATTGGCTCATGTTGATGACATTGTGATTTTCTCTAATAGTAGATGTTAAATTATTTAAGACGCTATAGCACGAGACGATTGTTTTCTTCATTGTACTATGTATGATTTACCTCCTTTTCTAAATTACTAATATAAGCCGATCTTAGCACAAGCAATACATTGTGCATTAGTATCATCGTGTATAGATTGCTTTAATCTAATTTTTTTATCAACCTACTTATTTGAAGAAAATTAATTTGGTAAGCATTTTCATCTTAAATTATCATAAGAATTTCATACACTTAACTCCGGTGAATATCCATGACACTTCTTATTTCATTACTTATACGTTGGAGTTCACTCTAACTCAAATTCTAGAGCTAAGCCAATGAGCTCATGGTAGAATCTCATAGGGTTTTGTTTTTTTATAAATTGATGTAAGTTACAGTCACAAAACTCAGCAGTTGTGTTCTCATCTTCAAAGTAAATTTGTTTCTCTATCTGTAGTTTTTTTAAAAGAATTTTTCCACGTAAATCTTGTATCTCACGTATTATTTCTTTTTTTTGGTATTCGTTCGATTCTTAGCTGTATATATGAGAAGAAACTGATAAACCAAAATTGTTCGATTCATGGTAGATTTATTTTTTTGCCCGTTATTTTTTTCCCAAAAGGGTTTTTGTAACGACCCGAAACTAAATTTGGATCGAGGTCTCGGTTCGTAAGTTGTTCCCCCTCCCATTAGCTTGTTTTAAAAAAATCTATGAATTTCTCTATCAATTCGATTACCTTATTCTTACGCGTTCTTTTCAACCAGTTACAGGATCATATCTCGTATGCCATGTGAAAAAAAGGTTTTTTGAAGCTAAATTACCTTTGAGCAACAGGTTCGTCGAAGGAACTCAGGAAGATGGTTGACCGTGTTGGCTTATTAACTAGTCAATAAGTCTTATTATTTTTTATGCATTTAATCATTGTGATTTTTATTGCAAATACTTACTGATAAGAAGATTTATTATTTATAACATGTGAGTTTAAGTATTTGACAATAGCAAAACTGGACATTTTGAAATAAATATATCAAGTCACTGTTGTGGGGGTTAACCGATTTGAAGCAGGAGTCGACCGAAAAACTTTCAAGAGAATCAAGATTTGTATCATCTCCGGAAGGGACGACTGAAATAGATCGAAAGTCTCAAGGGTCGACAGGTAAAGAAATCGATCGACCGAAAAGCCCCTAGATGAGAATTGAAGAAAGTAGCAGTCTCTCAAAGGGTCGATCGAAGCCGAGAAATGGTGGACCAAAATATGAAAGGGTCAATTGAAATTACAAAGGGTCAACCAAAAATTCTGAGAAGGCCAAACCTATAAATAGAAAAATAAAAGTTCAATGAAACCAAACGTTTGACCAAGAAAAGAAACACAGAAACACTGTCAAATTTTCTACTCAAACTCGATTTATTTTTATTTGAGTTTTTATTTTCAAAATATGAAATTGTACGAATTATAAAACAGTAATATAGTGATTCCAAGTATTTTTGTTTTTAGCGTAAAATTGAGAAGTGTGACACCTTTCGAAAAAAAGAATCAAGAAAACTAATTGTAACGCTCTTCAAAAAGAAGAGTCATTGTAATGAGTTGATTGACACCCCAAGTCAATCACAGTTTTCTCTCAGCCGATAAGTAAAAGAATCTTCAAGGTGCAGTCTTAGAGTTTAAGCGTAGGCAAAGATTGCTTGAACCGCGCTAACAAATTAATTGTATTCCTCTAACCATTATTCTTATTTTGTCTCAATAATCACTTAAGCAATCAGATTTATAAAATCACAAAAAAGCTAGTCAATCACATCACTCCCCTCTTATGGTGAACATGAGTCCTAAATACCTGTGTTAGAATCTCATTAGAATTTTATTTTTTTTATAAATTAATGTAAGATAAAGTTACAAAACTTAACAATTGCATTCTGCTATTCATATTAAATTTGTTTATTATTTTTTTCAAAAAGAGTTTTCTACGTAAATCTTGTGTCTCACGTGTTATTTCTCTTTTTGGTAATCGTTCGATTATGAACTTTGTATATGAGAAGAAACCAATAAACCAAAATTAGAGGATGTCGAGACCCCATTAGGTTAGTTTGAAATTACTTCACAAATTCCTCGTAATTGACATGATAGAGCGATATTCACGATGGCCATTCACACAATAACACATTATATTTCGTCAAAATAACGCGTACAAGCCAATGATGCATTAATTCGAATGGGCCTACAACACGTTCACCATGTACATGTGCCTACAACACGTTCACATACTAATTATCATATCTAAATTACGGTTCTCCTAATTTCATTCGGTTCAGCTCGATTTTGAGTAGTTCGGTTCAGATTTGTTCTTCAATAATTCAATTTTATGAATTTATTATCTACTCGATTAAAAGATTTGATTCGGTCTGGCTTGACAGTGTCAACTCAATTATTGTAAACATGAATTAAAAAATTGATCAATAATTAAGTTGAGAATAATTATAGTTACATAATAAAAATATGATATTATTTTTATAATTTCTTTGTTATTCAAAGTCTCATCGTCTATTAATATCACCGAATTCAAGAAAATGAAATAAAATTGCAGACTAATATTAATAAATAATTAAAAATGTTAAACTAGTGACAGCTGTCATTGACAACAAATAGAGCAAACGAGTGGGCAGCATGTTCCTGTACAGAATCCTATGCAGAGCTTCATTTTCTTCGAGCATTATCTAAGATAAATTAATTTTAATTAAGTAATTTAATTTACTTAAATTACTTAATTAACTAAACATATTGTTGGAGTGTTAATTCACGATTAATTTTATTATTATAATTTAATTCAACAAATCATTATTTGATAAATGGGCAATTGTGTTTAAGAGTTAGAAGATGAGATTAAAGGTAGCATTATTAACAATTCAAGAAATTGATGGTAATTAGCAAATTAGCTGGCTAATTAATGATTAATATTTAGGTAGGTCAATCGAATACGACAAGTCGTAACTCTTGAGACTATATTCTATTTCCAACTGGTTCTCTTGTTTTCCATCACTGTCTTCTCTCTCTTCCCCCGAGATTCTCGCCCTTCTCTCTCTCCCTCTCTTCCTGAATGTCCAAAATTTGATCCATAGCCTCTGCCTGCATTCGGGAGTAGATTGATTAGCTACCACTCTGAGAGGGAGAGATAGAGATCAGCTTCAATGGCCGGAGGAGTAGCCGTCGCCGGAGAGAGTACTCCCGGGCTACTGTTGCTTGACCTTCTTCACGACGTTGTCGGTACCTCGGCTGGGACAGTCTCCAGCGACATGTTCAAGAAGGACTGTACCGATCTGGTCCGTCGGATCGCTCTCTTAAGCCACTTATTTGAAGAGATTAGGGATTTGAAGATTGCCTATGGATTTGGAGCTCCCGATGCGTCCACTTCTTTGCCTTCCTCTTCGTTAACCGGCAGTGGGATTGAGCTCTCCTGGATATCGGATCTGGTTTTAGCTCTGAAGGCCGCCAACCGACTTCTTTTCGTAGCTCGTACTTTCATTTCCTGCAATGGCTCTTCGGTGAGTCATCTGTTTCTGTTTCAATGAATTGTTGTTTCTTTATGGTTTGTTAGGATCTGATTGGTTTCTTGAAAATTTATGGAAGGGAGCTGCAATTTGGTGTTTTTGGCAACTCTCTCTGTTTGTCATTTGGCACTATATTCTTATTACTAGGCCACAGATCTCTCTTTTCGCTAGCCCGCTTGGGCCAAGTACCCCAGTTTTTATGACGTAACTTAACTGCGTGGTAGGCTCATTGGCTGAAAACCATCTACAGAATATACATTTTTTTGCAACTTATCTTTCAAACTTAATATTAGTATCAGACATCATTTTTCCTGAAAAAGTTGAAGATTTTATTTTGCTGATGCTTGAAACTAGACTTTTTTTGGATTTCCTCATAATCTTTGTAGAAGATGTTATCATGATTTTGTAATCTTATTAAATTAATAGGCCTTTGCTCGTGTGTAACTAATTGAGAGAGTTTATCCAGATCAGTATTAGTAAGGACCATATAATCATCATTTCTATGATTAATCGGTCAAAATTAGTGTGTAAAATAGATCATTTTACTATTGGAAACTTATTTTGCTTTTATAAATTTACTATTTTCAATTGCCATTTTTTTATGGATAAGGCTCTCTAAGACTTTCTGTAACATGATTTCAGGATGGAGCTGCCAAGAAAATAGCATTCCAATTTGAATGTGTTACATGGAAGTTAGAAAAAGCATTAGGAAACATACCATTCGATCAATTTGACATCTCAGAGGAAGTTCAGGAGCAGGTAGAATTAAGATAAATTACGGAGCATGTTCTTTTACTGTTTGGAACTTGACCTTCATTTCTTTTCTCTTCTAGGTCGAGTTGGTAAGAGCGCAATTGAGAAGAGCTGCCAAAAAGTATGGATCACCACCTTCAGTTACTCAATCTGTTCTCTCTCAGGACAGAGAAATAAGCATCTTATTGTCAGAGAATTTGTCAAATGATGTTTCTTTTCAGAATTCTGATAGTACAGATGCTGACATTACTGTGAAGTTGGATACTTTTTGCGATAGCAGTACTTTGATCAGCCATAGTAATGAACAAAGAACTCAATGGTTGGAAAGAACAAGGAATGCTTCTACTTCAGATCTCTCTTTAAAAGATGCTAATGCTGGAGGTCCCCACAACTCAGCAAATGAGAGTGGGGATGAGAACAAGAAGTCCGATGCAAATATTATACCTGACGATTTTTTATGCCCCATATCTCTAGAATTGATGCGAGACCCTGTTATTGTATCCACAGGGCAGGTATATCATTGAATTAATTTAATTATTAATTTAACTCCATTACTGATAAAAAATTGAGAAATTGATCCATCCTTCAAAATCCTTCCCAAACATCTTTTATTGAGTAGTTTTATCGATTAGTTAGTTTGGTTTGCTTTTGGTATTTGTTTTACAATTTTCAAACCAAACCACTACCTGAAGAGCCAATAATATCTAGTGTTAACCAACTTGACTCTTATGAAGTTTAGCTTATGTTGTTGATAGTATCATTGCAATTAAGTTTCCTTCTCTGTTTGTTTGTTTTAATGCAATATTTTATGGTAAAAACATTTTCGAATGAAAGTTTTGAGTTTTTAATGTTTCTATAGTAAAAATATATTTTGTTTGTTTGAGTTTGGCTGAGTTTTGATATAATATCGTTGTTCATTTGTTGGTTTGGTTTGACATGTGACAAGTTTTTTTTTTA
Organism: Begonia fuchsioides; assembly: GCA_003255005.1. NCBI lineage: Eukaryota > Viridiplantae > Streptophyta > Magnoliopsida > Cucurbitales > Begoniaceae > Begonia > Begonia fuchsioides. Next base: position 214,557 of record QAOC01000351.1, read on the forward strand.
TTTTTTAGCAGTCTAAATTAATTAGGTTGGTTTTTATTGTACAATTTTCAAATGGAGTTAATAGGTTTGAGTTGAAAATTACTCTAAATGACGCCAATTCTCTACGTGAACTCCCCATATATGTATTATAGCTTGATTTGACATCTAATTTTTCTCCTTGGTCTGCAGACGTACGAAAGATCCTATATTCAAAGATGGATAGACTGTGGCAACACGACATGTCCAAAAACCCAGCAGAAGCTTCATAGTTTAACTCTTACTCCAAATTACGTTCTAAGAAGTCTCATCTCTCAGTGGTGCATGAAGCACAACATTGAACAACCAACCGGACTAACCAATGGAAAAATCAAAAAGTTTGATGGGACATATCGCGATGTTTGTGCAGAAATAGCAGCCATTGAGGCTCTAGTTCGCAAACTCTCCGGACATTGCCTCGAGGAGCAAAGAGCAGCAGTAACTGAACTCCGATCTCTATCCAAAAGAAGTACAGACAACAGAATACTAATAGCTGAAGCTGGAGCCATTCCAGCTCTAGTCAACCTTTTAACCTCCGATGATGTCTTAATCCAAGAGAATGCAGTCACTTCGATCCTTAATCTTTCGATATACGAAAACAACAAAGGACTCATCATGCTAGCCGGGGCTGTTCCTTCGATTGTTCAGGTTCTTAGAATGGGAAGCATGGAAGCTAGAGAAAATGCAGCGGCTACCCTCTTCAGCCTCTCTCTTGCCGATGAAAACCGAATAATAATCGGCGCATCTGGAGCAATTCCGGCATTGGTCGAATTGCTTCAAAGTGGGAGCACAAGAGGTAAGAAAGATGCAGCTACAGCTCTATTCAATCTATGCATTTATCAAGGCAACAAAGGCCGAGCCGTAAGGGCCGGAATTGTCTCAGCTCTTTTGAAGATGCTTACCGATTCAAATTCGTGCATGGTCGATGAGGCTCTTACTATCATGTCCGTTCTTGCCAATCATCAAGAAGCAAAAGTTGCCATTGTAAAAGCCAGCACCATACCGGTTCTGATTGACCTAGTGAGGACGAGTTTGCCTCGAAATAAAGAAAATTCAGCTGCCATTTTACTTGCATTGTGCAAGAGAGATTCCGAAAATCTCGCATGTATTAGTAGGCTTGGAGCCATTATACCACTAACCGAGCTTGCGAGAAGTGGCACCGAAAGAGCCAAAAGGAAAGCTAATTCATTGCTGGAGCATCTTCGAAAATTGCAGCAGCATTAGAAGGTGCAAATAATCTCATTCTTTTTTTTCATCTGCTTGATCGATCTCGATTATTTTGACGTTCAATTTCAATTTTTTTTTTTATTTCGAGTGTTTGATGACCAATGCTGCACAACTGCACCGATTCATCAATTATCTATTTTTCCGAGTGTATAAAATTGACCCACATATTTTGTTACACAAATCGTTGTGATTTATTGATTACCCAATAATTCTTTTGGTGTGTTTGATTGTCTTGAAGTGCCTCTGAAATTCTTTTGCGCAGTAATTTCTTTGATTAAATAATAATAGGGAAACTGATTTTTCTTGATTTTATTCTCTACTTTGAATTAGTGCTGGCAAACGAGCGAGCCGGCGGCTTGCTCGGCACTGTAGCGGCTCGAGCAAAAGCTCGATCCGAGCCCGAGAGTGCAGCTCGTTCGAGTTGGCTCGTGGGCTCGGAAATACCGAGCCAACCGATCCGGCTCGAGCTGGCTCGGTTGGCTCGGACTACTTGTAGTGCGGTCGACACTTAGTATACACGCGGTCGACACTTATTATACACGCGGTCGACACTTAATGCATATGTAAATTTGGATGGCCGACGGCAAAATAAGGTGTCGACCGCTATACATTCCAGAACGTTTTTAAGTGTCGACCGCTAATTAAATGTCGACCGCAATACGCATGATTGTTGTGAAAGTGTCGACCGCGTGGAAAAAAGAGTCGACCGGTAGTTGTAAAAAGGTCGACCGTTTTTATAAAGAGGGGCGACCGTTATAATGTAACGACTATAACTTCCATATGCAACGGTAACGTAAGGTCGACCGTTTTAAAACTGAAGGTCGACCGCATGTAGCTGTTATGCGTGAATTCTATAAATTGTAGAGGTTAGCTGATAATTTTTTTACGTAAACTCTCTATGCAAATCACTCTATAGCCTTCAAACATCGTTCTACTGCAATAAACAACTTTTTGTAACATATTTTACTTTTTAATGGCACAATGAATGCTTTCAGTGTTTCTATTTCGATTCGTACAATGCATGAGTATTAATTGATTTCAAATTGGATGTTTTCAGTGTTTCTATTTAGATTCGTAAAAGACATGTTGCATGCTGTTGATTCTATGTTTCGAACTTTCGATGCTATTGTCTTCGAGTTTCTTTGAGATATTTATTCGATGGTATTGTTTTCGTGTTTCTTTTGCGTAATGGAGGCGATACATACAAATGTTATCATGCAAATTTTTTTTTGGCTTGAAGAAAACAATATGCATAAATTGGTCATTACATAATATCGAATAAGTTATACAACTTTAATATACGAATTTTTTTTTTCTTGTTTGGCTCTTTTGGCTCGGCTCATTTAGGCTCGACTGGCTCGACTGGCTCGGATCGGTTCGCTCGAGCCAAATTTTTTAAAAAAAAGCTCGACAGAGCCGGCTCGAATAGGCTCGAAAGGCTCGGCTCGTTTGGCTCGTCAGGCTCGACGAGCCGGCCTTTCCCGGGCTGGAGCCGGCTCGATTGCCCGCACTACTTTGAATAAACCATTGACTGATAATTTACCAACATGGGTTCCCTCTAAGTTTATTATATTTTAATTGGTGGACCCCTTTCTTCTCAAAATTTAGGCTATGGTTACTGAAATCATCAACATAAATAAATAAAAAAGAGGGATCCATCAAACTTGTGAATAAGTGCTGATTTCACCAATTTATTTGATTCTTTCGCGACAAAAGAGTTATCTGAATCACTTTGCTTATTTGTGATAATACTACATAAAGAGAAGTCGTACTCAGTCATACTCGACGTGCGAGTTTTATTAAATTTGTCAAAGAGTTTATTTAATATTGGTTTTTGAAAAAAAGAAAAATAAAAATCGGAGAAAGAATTATTAAAAAAACATGTAATTTGAAATGTCGCCAACTTTTCTTTTTTGGTCGATGGATACCCATTCCTCCTCTATATTTTACCTGAATTGTGTTAATATTAATTGGCAACTTCTATGAAGCCTCTCGGGTCATTTGACGCATAGATAATTAATAAAAGCCAATTCCAAGAACTATTCTCTTAGCTCGAATGATTTGAAATCGGGTAATTGTGCCGCATCAAAGCATGAGGACCATACATTTGAAAAGAGTAGAAAAACAAGAATGTTACGTATAATTTTACAATATACAATTAGATTACTTAGAGATGTGATTTACGGAGTTCGAAATAAATGGTTTGTGGTTATAGTTATAATCGGTGAAATCGTAAAGAAATCGACAACCAAGATATTTTCTGTTGAATCGTCAAAGTTCGCATTTAAATTTGGTAATTATGTGACAAATATTTGGTGTCACGGGGAAGGAAAATACAAAAATAACTAAACCTATCTCCGATCAAAGTTGTTGAGCAGACAACGACATAAAGCACGTGGCCTTTCCATGATGTCCGTGGATGGATAGTCGTCGACTAATCAATCAATTGTTTGGAATTATGGGCAGACAATGTGGAAACTTTATATTAAAATGATAATCCTAAGGTAATATATTTCAATTCCTTGTACTCCCTTTTCAGATTTTGTACCTTTAAATTCAAAACATTCTTGATCTATATTAGGGAGTTTCAATTTTGGACTTGGGACGACGAATTTGACCACAACATGTCGGGTTTGAGAGTAGATTGGACCGAGACTCAAAAGGAACTCTGCTAGAAATTCGGATTGAGTTTAGTCGCTAATTACAAGATTTCCGAAGTAATAAATTAAAATAAGTTATGAGTCCTTAACAAAACCGACGATAAACTATCATACATAAACAAGTCAAATTTCATGCAAATAAACTCAGTTCGCTTATAATTTACTTGATCGTCGACCAATACAATATTTTATATCTGATAAGAGTATTTCTTCGACTAAATTAAAAATCAATTTTTACAATTATTTTGGCTAATTCAGATACATGATTATCATATTATTCTATTTTTGTAAGAAAATATTCACCCTATAAATGAGAATATTATAATACTTAGGTTCGAAGAACAAAGTGAAAAGATGATGATTGGTGATGAACTTAAAGTCTAAATGTGCATAATTAAAGCTAAACCCAGTGATTTAAACCTTGATTAGCATAGAATAAGGTCATCGTTATCACCCGCCAGCTCTTCTTCTTCTTCTTCTTCTTCTTCTTCTTCTTCGAAATGCAGTGGAGTGCAGGGCAACAATTTCTGTTTGGAAAATGAGGAAACGAGAACGTGGAACAAATGTGGTTTTTCCAAATTGGCTTAACTTGACTCTCTAGTTTTCCTTCTCATTGCCATTCTTTGTTGACCAGCACGACTATGAATAATCATAATTACGACACTGAATTGTAATCCTTTGAGATAGTTTAATTTTGAAAGAGAGACGTAAAGGGTCTTTTTATATCCTTCCATTGCACCTCAATCCAGAGAGAGAAGGGAAGAGAGAGAGAGAGAGAATGGGTAACAGCATTGGAGGAAAAAGAAGAGTGAAAGTGATGAAGATGGACGGAGAAACAATGAAAGTAGAAGCAGGAAGAGAAGTTGGGGAGATAACCAAAACCCATCCTAACCACGTCGTCTTGGAATCAGAAGCAGTAAAGCATTTCGGCATCAGAGCGCCGCCATTGAAGCCAGAGCAAAAGCTTGACCCGAACAAACTGTACTTCCTCATAGAACTACCGCCCCAAATCCAGACCCAAAAACTCCCCAGAAGAGCTCGATCCAACGTAACTATGAGCGCCAAAGACAGGCTCGAGAGCCTCATGCTGGCCAGAAGGTCGTCGTCGGACCTCTCCGTCTTGAAGAAGACGAGCGGTTCGGGGGAGGAGGACATGGAAGGGAGCGTGAGAGTGAGGATGAGGCTCCGGCGAGGCGAAGTGGAGAAGCTGATGAGAGAGAGCGGAAACGAAGACGAAGCGGTGGAAAAGCTGATGAGTCTTTGCATGCACAAATTTGGAAATGGCGAGGACGAAGATACAGAAAGAGGCAGCCATGGGAGAGCTCCACCAGGCTTCAAACCTCGTCAGGTTACTTATTTTTTTCAATTTCTTTCCTTGATAACATTACTTTTACATTCTTATCTAGTAATATCATTAAAGTTAGATGGTAAGCCTATGATACGAAGACCAAATTACGTGTTATGAACTCTCATTTTTACGTCTGTTGGACATTGTTTGCAGAAGAAGGTGGGTTTTCTTGCAACCCCAGAGATTCAAGCAGCCGTTGCCTCTTAAGAATTTCAAAGTTCGACAGATTAAGTTAAATCTATCAAAAGGCGAGCAGCCGTGACCCATAAGACTCCTTATTCCCCAAATTTGCCCGGTTCTGACTTGACTTTTACCTTTCGTGTTTTCGAAAGTTGGTTATGGTATTATCGATATTTTGTTGCAATTGAAACTTCAAAGTATAAAACTGTAAACATCTAATATGGTATACGGCATGATAGATTTAGTAGTAGCACAAATACAACATTTGAAATAAAATGAACTTGAAATATCTACAAGAAGCCTGAAATTTCAACCATATATCAATGGTCAGACCCTGATTTGGTATCTAGCCCAAACAAGTGAGAGATCATGACAAAACCAAGTAGAGCATTACTATGCGGTGGGGCAGAAGTAAACAAAATTGGTTTCTTGAACTAGAAAATTATCAAGGACTTCAAACTAAGATGGTCGCAGAAGGATTTACCGTTGCTTATTCGATTGTTATAAACAAAATGAGACACTTTTACTGGACGAGTTATGCTCGATTAGTGCGTCTGCCAACTTGAAGGGCCAATTCTGTGTCAATCTTTAGGGATATGTCCAGCGCTTTTACGGAATGCGTCAGAGCCCCGCTGCAAATATTGAAAAGCAGTTGCTTTTAGTACCCAGTAATGGGAGTGGATGATAATATGATTGTGACTAATCAGCAATTCAGATCTTAATGTTTATGAAAATATACAGAATATATGTCGAGCGTTTTAGGACCAATCAAGTATCTACCTTTCAGTCATTAGCAAATTGAACGAAGGTGAGTCTGGATTGTTTCAAATGAAAGCGGTATATCTTCGTAGAATGATTACAAATGACACGTTAAGTTGGCATGTAAAATACACCAGAATGAAATATGAAACAAATTCCAGCTTATGATCAATAAAAACTAATCCAAACTGAAATAATAACCATCTCAAAGGTTCGACGCAATCCACTTCATAAAAAAAAAGACTTTTCCCCTTCTCTCAAATAAATTAGATCTAAAGGTCACATATTTGACAGCAAAGCAATTGAGAGTTTCGTATTACCTTGATGGTCACTCCAGTTTGTCCAATTTGTCCCACGGTTTCCAAAGTCACATTACCCGATGCCTGTGAATTGGACCAAAGAAAATTGATGACGGACGAATAAGGTAAAAAGAAATTGATATGCAAAATGATTATTTTAATGCATAAGACATCAAACAAGTTGACAAAGCAGCTCCTCATTTCACAGTGAAAAGATAAGAATTGAAAAATCGGTACTAAAATAATTAAATCTGAAACAAAAGAATAAATATGTCATGATTGACAAACTTGATTCAGAAAGTCAACGACAAAAATACAAAAAATCGGGTACCTCTGTTTCGAAACTCCCATTAATTATTTCAACGGCTTCTTTAAGCATGGTTACATCAACATCCCCATTAGATAAAGGTATTACCATATTATCTAACATTATCCTAGTCAAGCACGTCTTCGTTTGAGATGCGTAATTCAGTACTTCTTTCACTTCCTCAAGTGTTCTAGTTTCAACCTGAAAAAATTGC
>QAOC01000352.1:10520-36844 GCA_003255005.1 Begonia fuchsioides
GAAAGATCTTCAAGGAGCAACCTTGAAGCGCGGACGTAGGCAAGGTTGGCCGAACCGCGTTAACAATCTCAGTGTTATCTCTCTCTCCCTTAAACTATTTAATTATTGTTTGTGCCTAGTTATTTAATAGATAAATAAATTTTAGGAGAGAAATTAAGAATTTGCATTAAACTTACAAAATATCTATTAACCTAATTCACCCCCCACTTAGGTTAAACACGATCCTACAATTTGAGTGTGCACTTGCGATCTATTAACGACACACATTTTCACCCAACATAAATTCAAAAACAAATATGTGACGACTTCGACTCAAAGTAACGATACTGCAAAATGTTGCAAGATCTTTCATCGTTTGAAAGAATAATGCATTTTAGACTATAAAATAAAAAACAAATACAAGAACAATATTATATTGTAAACAAGTAATGCTCACGAAGAGCAACACTGTAGAAGCAAACAGCTTTTTTTGCTAGTGTGTACAACGTTGTTTCCAAAGTGAAGAACAACGTTGGATCATGTTCTCGATAGGCTGAGATGAACAAGTCCATAGTAGACCTACGTTAGTGAGAGGTTACATGCAGTTTTGGACGGCAATATTTAGTATTCTATTCCACTATGTTTTTTTATACATGTTGTTTACATGGATACACGTTAATAAAAACGTCAAAATCAATTTCTACATGCTTCGATTTGAAATGAAAAATAGCTAAGGTTGTCGCGCTGAAGACGAGCATCTGATTACCTGTAAACACGACATCGTTGGCTGCATCATTTGCAATACTTTTATACTTAAAGAAAAAGGCCAAAGAGATGGAACTGATTTCAACAAACAGGTCATATCAACGGATTGGCTCAATCTTTGTTAGCTGGTAGATGAAACCTCATCCGTCACGAAAAAAAGGGTCCCCAAGAACGTTAGTTGAGACTAAGAATACAAAAACGTCAAAAGATTTTTTCAAATCTCAACTAAAAAATTGATCCGTCTCACGTTGAGATGACTATTAACTCGGGTCGGTCTTAAAGTAAACACGAACTAAACTAATTGATTTCCGGTTTTGATTATAGAATTGAAAACTAACCCGCAACTAAATCATAATTATCGAATTCCAAGTCCTTTTTTGTACCGGCTCGATTCAATTTAGATCATAAATCATAATGGTGTTATTAGATTTTTATTTCGGTTCAATTTCTAAATTGTCCGAACTCGAAAACTGAACCGGACCCAGTATTCAAAGACGAAAACCGATCGTGAAATACGCTTAGCTCGGGAGCTGCGGATCGGTTCGATTCCTCCAATGCTTTGTCAATGGAAATGTCATATCAAATAATTTTTCTCATTATTTATCAGCAAAATAAAAAAAAAATAACGTGGATTATCTCAACGTGAATTGCTCGTACTAATATTGTAAATGAATAACCAAAGGACATTACACGAGCTTTTGTTTTAAAATATAATTGCAAGTGCCAAGTGTGAACTGTACTCGTACAGTTCGGTCACAAAATAGACCCTAAAATGAATGCTCGAAGAGCATTATTTGAACAATTTTTTTACCTTCCCGGCACTCTTCTATAAATAATCGTCCAACGAGAGGGAGAGTGAACCAGTGAGAGCTTCGTACTCCTGAAGAAGAGAGCTACAATGGCGTTGCTCGGGAAGCTGGAAACCGATATCGAAATAAGCGCACCAGCAAAAAAATTTCACGAAATGGTCGCGAGCAAACCGCACCACGTCAAGCATGCAACGTCTCACAACATTCAGGGCTGCGAGCTGCACAAAGGCGACTGGGGCACCGTCGGCTCGGTCATCTTCTGGAACTATGTTCTCGGTTAGTTAGATCTTCAATTTTCAGCAAATAAATAACCTAAAACTAAAACTTTTCAAGAGTTAGAGATCGATATTATTCAAAAGCTATAAGTTAAGAAACTTGTAACACAATATAACACATGATATTGTTGCGCGTTATATGAATTTGTCTTAATGATTTTCTCATAAATCGACAGATGGGAAGCCTTGTAACACAATATAACACATGATATTGTTGCTCGATATACGAATTTTTCTTAATTATTTTCACATAAATCGACATACGGGAAGCCTTGAAACACAATATAACACATGATATTGTTGCGCATTATATGAATTTTTCTTAATTATTTTCGCATAAATCGACAGAAGGGAAGCCGTGTGTGGCAAAAGAAGTCGTCGAAGCAATCGACGTGGAAAAAAACTTGATAACATTCAAAATAATAGAAGGAGATGCTCTCGTTGATTACAAGACTTTCCGGGCCACGCTTCAAGTTACTCCCAAAGAAGGCGGAAGCGTCGTGCACTGGACTTTAGAATACGAAAAACGACACGAAGCCATTCCGGATTCTCATAGCTTGCTCCAGCTCTGCATCGCGATCTCGAAGGACCTCGACGCTTACCTGATCGGTCAAGCCTAAAAGGAGAAGTTTCACATGATGTATATTATGTGTTCTAAATAATGTCAGGTTTGCTCGACAACGTTCGAGAAATGATGTATGGTTTGATGTGGTTTGCTCGTACTGGAAGATGAATAATGAAATATGTTATGGTTGGGTCTTATTTTTTACCTACTGTAAAAAAAAAAACCATGCTAAGTAAAAATTATAGCAAAAATTATCACATTAAATCTAAGAGATAATATAATGTAGAACGAAAGACAATAATTTGCTATGGTTTCACGTTCTAAAAAGTTAAGGCTATAGTCTTGCTTAATCATATCTTCTTGTTGTGCACGTCGAAGTATCGAATAATGAGTTCATTGAAATAACAGTTAATGCACTAAAATATAATTAATTAGTCATTATATTTACATGATCAATCTTCATTGACAGAGAGATAGAATGATTAGGTAACTCTGCAACTATTCTTTTTTATATTATCGAGATATAGGCTGATGTTAAATAGCAAATGTGAAGTTTGGTTCGTAGCAGGAGATCTTCTCGTCGATTACAAGACATTCGAAGCCATGATTCAAGTTACTCCCAAAGAAGGCGGAAGCGTCGCGGACTGGACTTTGTAATACAAAAAATGACGCGGAGCCATTCCGGATTCTCATCGTTTGCTGCAGCTTTGCATCGCAATCTCAAAGGACCTTGACACATACCCGATCAATCAAGCTCAAGATGAGAAATTTCACAAGTTATATTATATATATTGTAACAAAAATTACGATATTTTGTTAATGATAATAATAGATTTATTTTTTTTAAATAAGTTGACGTGTAATATCATGATTGATTTAGTATCAATTCAATAAATATACTAAAATATAGTTAATTTTTTTATTATATTTGATCATTGTTAACTAGTCAACTTGTATAATAAAAAAATAAGACGATAAGGTAACTTCATAAGTATTCTCTTACTATAGTATGAACATATAGGCCGATGCTAAATTACATGAAATTTAAATAAAAATGGAGCTAGAATTATATAATAGTTTTCTCTACCTAAATGCTAAGTTTTATTCGAAGCAAAAGATTTAAACTTACTATTTAAATAGTAAGTCAATTAAGGACGAGTTCAACTAAGCTTAAATATTTGAGTCGAATCCAAACAAAGAAAATTTTTTCACCTGAGACTAAAATAGACTGTCGTTGAACTCAAACTGGGTAATAATTTTGTCCTTGCTCGGGAAAGACAGAGTCGTTTGAAGTAGGTGACTACCTCGGCAACTAATTTAATGCAAAAGAATGTAAAAAAAGGTCACAAATCGATTCCGAATATTGTTTAGAGAACTCATTTTCATCATTTTAAGAAAACATGCACCACAAGCAATTGAAGTAATGTTGTTTGAAATTATCCAAATCTAGTCTTTTATTTCTAAGCGTTCATCTTGAGAGAGTTTCGTTGGATTGTATTAAAACTTCCACGCCATTTTTAATTATAACGATAACATTCATGAAAATTCATTTCGCATAACGCCTTAAAGCATAATCATATTTATAATTGGCAGCTTCAACTTCATAGTTTTATCAGCAGATATTATGTCATTAAATTTTATGCATCTTCTTTCAATTATATTTCAAATTTGAAGTAGATCGAAAAAATTCAAAATTAAAATGTAAAAATATACTCAGTTAACTTCAATTTAACTATCGTGTTTTCATTAGTAACAGACTTGATTTCGAAGTATATTGCACCATGAATCGCTCGTGCCACAATTGTTAAAGAATCGACCAAAAAAACTCCTCGAGCTTTATCGAGCAAATGGTTGCACATTTAGCCTTATTAGGTAACCACATGCAACGTTAAAGCACTATATTCCTTTTGGCTAAGAAGGTGTGATCAGAAAACAATAATGAAATAAATGGTCCAAACTACGTTAGCAATGTTTGAACTCTTTCAGCTGTGAAAAGACTATCATGGTCGTTTGAACAAATCCTTGACCATCTATAAATGATCAAGGAAGGCTCGTTATATTCGCAAGAGCGTTATACTTTGAGATCGGAAGAAAATCCTTGTCTTGAAAGAAGAGAGCGATAATGGAGTTGCTCGGAAAGCTAGAAACTCATATAGAAATAAGCGCATCGGCAGAGACATTTCACGAAATGTTCACTAGGAAACCGGACAACATCAAGCACGCAACTGCTCACAACATTCAAGGGTGTAAGCTGCACCAAGGCAGTTGGGGCACCGTCGGCTCGATAATCTCTTGGAACTATGTTCTTGGTTAGTCAAATCTTCGATTTATCCACGAATATATAACTAAAAACTCAAAGTTATAAAGATTTAGAGATTAATATTATGATTTTCTTAATTATTTTCACGTAAATCTACAGACGGGAAGCCTTGTGTGGCAAAGGAAGTTGTAGAAGCAATCGACCTTCAAAAGAACTCCATAACATTCAAAATAATAGAAGGAGATCTTCTCGTTGACCACAAGACCTTCTTAGCCACACTCAAGTTACTCCCAAAGGACGCGGAAGCGTCGTTCACTGGACTTTGGAGTACGAAAAACGACACGAAGCCATTCCGGATTCTCATCGCCTGCTGCAGCTTTGTATCGCGATCTCGAAGGACCTCGATACTTACCTGATAAATCAAGCCTAAGATGAGAGGTTTCATGTGTTATATGATGTGTTTTAAATAATGTCTAGCTTCAAGTTACTCCCAAAGGTGGCGAAAGCAACGTGCAGTGGACTTTGGAATACGGAAACGACAAGAACCCATTCCGGATTCTCATCGCTTGCTGCGGCTTTGCATCGGGATCTCGGAGAACCTTGACACTTACCTGAACAATGAAGACTAAGATGAGAAGTTTCATATGTTATATTATGTGTTTAAATAATGTTTGGGTTCAAGACAACGTCTAATAAATGATGTGTGATTTTCGCTTGCTTGTAATTGCAGACGAATAATGAAAAATGCATGTTGTTGTGTTTTATTTGCACAGTTTAAGGTAGTGCTGGCAAACGAGAGAGCCGGCTCGCCGGCTCGCTCTGCTTGCTCAACACTGTAGCAGCTCGAGTCTGGCTCGGCACTGTAGCGGCTCGAGCAAAAGCTCGATCCGAGCCCGAGAGTGCAGCTCGTTCGAGCTGGCTCGGTTGGCTCGGACTACTTGTAGTGCGGTCGACACTTAGTATACACGCGGTCGACACTTAATGCATATGTAAATTTGGATGGCCGACCGCAAAATAAGGTGTCGACCGCTATACGTTCCAGAACGTTTTTAAGTGTCGACCGCTAATTAAATGTCGACCGCAATACGCATGATTGTTGTGAAAGTGTCGACCGCGTGGAAAAAAGAGTCGACCGGTAGTTGTAAAAAGGTCGACCGTTTTTATAAAGAGGGGCGACCGTTATAATGTAACGGCTATAACTTCCATATGCAACGGTAACGTAAGGTCGACCGTTTTAAAACTGAAGGTCGACCGCATGTAGCTGTTATGCGTGAATTCTATAAATTGTAGAGGTTAGCTGATAATTTTTTTACGGACGATACCCCTATGGAGTATGTTCGTTCTTTTGTACTTTTTTCGAACAATTAAACAACTTTTTGTAACATATTTTACTTTTTAATGGCACAATGAATGCTTTCAGTGTTTCTATTTCGATTCGTACAATGCATGAGTATTAATTGTTAACTCTTTTGCGAATTGATTTCAAATTGGATGCTTTCAGTGTTTCTATTTCGATTCGTAAAAGACATGTTGCATGCTGTTGATTCTATGTTTCGAACTTTCGATGCTATTGTCTTCGAGTTTCTTTGAGATATTTATTCGATGTATTGTTTTCGTGTTTCTTTTGCGTAATGGAGGCGATACATACAAATGTTATCATGCAAATTTTTTTTTGGCTTGAAGAAAACAATATGCATAAATTGGTCATTACATAATATCAAATAAGTTATACAACTTCAATATACAAATTTTTTTTTTCTTGTTTGGCTCGTTTGGCTCGGCTCGTTTAGGCTCGACAGGCTCGACTGGCTCGGATCGGCTCGCTCGTTTAGGCTCGAGGCTCGCGAGCCGGCTTGAGCCAATTTTTTTAAAAAAAAGCTCGACAGAGTCGGCTCGAATAGGCTCGACAGGTTCGAAAGGCTCGGTTCGTTTGGCTCGTCAGGCTCGACGAGCCGGCCTTTCCCGGGCTCGAGCCGGCTCGATTGCCAGCTCTAGTTTAAGGTGGATTTAAATAAAGATTATTGGTCTGATCTTGATGTAAGGCTTTTATTGATTTTGTAACGTTTGAGCTTCTATTTATGCTTGACTAGGATGATATCTGTTAAACACTTTGTTGGTAATTTGTCGCATTGATAGGCTTTTCTCATATTCATTCGGTGATAACCTATAAAATAAAAACTCATTAAACTGTTAAGAAATTTCTATGCATAGTCTAGAATGTGTCGAATCTCCGACTTGGCAATCCTCATAATATCTCAGCTCATGTGACTAATTCATATTCGCTTTAGTGTATAGCCATATCTTTACCGTCGAACTATGATATTGCCACCGATTGCTCGAACATTTCTTCATCTTTCAAAATAATTCTGATTATTTACTTTGTCTTCACTCAAATAACTAAGTTTCAATGCAAAAAATGAAGGCTATACATAGGGAAAATAGAGTCAAAATATTGGTAATTGGAAAGCTAAGCAAATCATTAATTGACTTTTTTAGGATAAACTTCAATTGACGCCTTAACACTTAAATAGCTCAGTCCCCAATTGGCCAACAACTATTGGTCAAAGTGGACGTTACACTATGTGGCAACCCTAGGTAGATATCTATGATAAGTCATAAAGGACAATAATTAAATAATTATTTTTCATCCGTATACAATCTTATAGTGAAAAATGAAAATATTGACAAGTATGCGAGATTTCATAAACTTTGGAGATGCCAAATAATAGCTATTTTTTGTATTAATCGAATATCAATGTTTAATTAAATTAATATATATAAGTTTAAAGTCCATATTTAAAACTTAACCTCACTCAATTAGATCCCCGAAATCTAATTATTCACGACGATCAATAGTACTCATATTGACAAAAATAAATACACCTGTGAGACCGGACCAAAAATTCAATTTTAGTCCAATTCAATTTTGATTCAAAATTAATGAAAGTTAATAATTCACAAATTCATTTATTGGACCAAACACATAATAGTGAATATAAGAGTATGAGATACTTGACATCAGGTAAATGTCTCTCATTTCTGGGCCGCTGAGTCATCGTGATTAACTCCCTCACATGCTGTCGGGTCGGAGTGTAGGGGCTCTGAGGGCGAGAGATTTTGCCTTTTGAGAATTAAGAATATGAGCTACCAAAGCAAAAATAGATTAAAAAGATAAAATTAATAAAATTGAATATGTCCATTGATCGGTATATGCATTATGCAAACCCTAAGTGAACCCTAACCCCTCAAAAAATTTAAACCGCTATCGACTCCAAAAACCATATTACCTCGAATATGTTCGTCCAAACTATGAAACAAGTAAAAATAAAAAGAAAAAAGAAAAAAAAACCTATGCTTTATAATTCCTCAAACCCCTTTTATCTCGATTCCATGAGCAACTCATTTACCCAGTTGGCATGGATATCTTCTATTTCTATTTCCTCGAATCCTGAATTTCTCTCTCTCATCCTCAAATCATCCAATCTCTTCAAGTATTCCTCCTTCACTCCATCGCCGCTCCTCGGCGCCGGCGATGGCGTGCTGATGATTCCACCATCGTCGTGCTTTCCTTCTCCGATGACGGGCGGATAAACAAAACGGCATCCGTACTTCGTCTCCGATCGAAGCTCCTCCGGCGAGTGGGCAAAAAAGCAGACTTTTCTGTCGCAGAATCTGCCGGCCTTGCAAGGGCGAGTTCTATACTTGGCCGGGTGGAGCCAGAACTCGAAAACTCCATGAGCCAGCTCGCAAGACTCGCCTTTATGACACTTTCCGTTTCTGTATTCCAAGCAAGAGATCGCCGAATAGCTGAACTTTCGAGGGTCTCTTCGTTGAGCCTTCTCGCCTCGATGGGCGTACGGGCATCGCGTCCAATCGTGACTTATCGTGATCGGACATCGTTTGATCTTGCATTCGTACATTCGAAATTCATCGGAGCTGTAAATTGAGCCAGTGAATATTTCAACTTCGCCCGTTTGGCCTGAAAAGAGAGAAGAAATTTGACCTAAACCCTCACTAATGGACGAAGCTGTAGTGTTTTCTTTTTCATCGGAAGAGAGAGAAAAAGAGGTCACAAGAGATCCAGCGAAGAGCACGGTAAAAGCTATAAGCAACATCGAAACGTATTAACTTACGCAAATAACACGTATATACGTACTCGTAGTCTGGATTGCGGCTCCAGGGTTAAATAAACCAACACGACACCGACATACTCAAACTAGGTTTTCCGGATCCTGCGGCCCCCACCAAATCTAGGGTAGTATGAAAGCCGAATTTCATGCTAAGTAGGTCTTCGGTAGGGAGAGGATCGGCCGGTGTTCCCTACCCGACCGGTCACACCGAACCAATATGTAGTGGTTTGGTTCAATTTTTTGGCTGCTGTTTTTTACTATGGGTCGGTTATTTATTATGTGATTTGGTTTCAGTTCGAATGAGGTTCGGAATGGAACTGATACAAAGACCGTGTCAACCCCTAATTGTCGGGTTCGCTATTGGGATGAGGGGTGAGCACGGTCTAATTCAGTTCGGTTTTAGAATGAATTGGAATCGAAATTGTAAAATACAGTGCAATCTAGTTTTTTCAAGTCTTGTTCTATATTTAAATATATTAATTTTGTTATATTTGAGTTGTGTTTTTAGTGATTTAAGTGAATTTGGCACCATCTTTTGAGTTTGTATCGAGTTTTCATTGAGTTTTTGTTGAATTTTATCGAATTTTGAGTTTTTTCACGCACTATCCGATTATAATTTCATGATGTTTACGAATAAATATCGAAACCATGCCAAAGTTGGCAGTTCCGGTCCAGCTAGGGGTCCGGGCCAATACAAAACCCGAAGCGCCAACAGAATTGTAGCTAGGGAAGCTAATTACAAAAATGCAGAAGTTTTTTAGAGAGAGAGAGAGAGATAGATCAACTCTTCAATGGACCATACCTGCTCTCATGGCCGAAGAATCCGGTCAAAACATTCTCCAAACATAGCATGAAAGTGAGAGGAAACGAAGCTAAACGGAGACTGCAGCCATGGCTGTGCAGAGCAGAGAGCGAACCCTAGTTGAAAAGAAGCAACAAAGGCCGAGGAAAAAGGCGAGATAAACGCAGCCATTTTATAGCACGAGTTAAGAAGACGAACTAGGGATGACGAGTTAACCAGATGCATGAGTTACATGCAAAGCTTTTTGCGTCTTCTCCTTCATCTCACACTTGCCCCCATTCTCATATCCACCTGTTTCTTCGCTGCAGTTAGGGCATGGCCGTGTGTCTCTAGACCCTCCTCTTTCTCATCCATGGCGAAATCTTTAGCCCTCAAGTTCCTACACTCCGACCCGACAATTTGTAAAGAAGTTAAATCACGATGACTTAGCGGCCTAGAGATAAGAAGCTTTTACCTGATATCCCAAGGAGTTACCTCAACATTGAGGGTAACAACTCCCACACTATAATAGCGCAGACGTCGAACTTAGGCTCTTGTACTCAATCTAACATTTCTGAGTCAACTGAGCTATGCTTGTGCGGACTTTCTCATCCATATTTTCCTTCTATAAACTAAGTGTATATAGCTACTCTCACATAAATTTGGATTCAAATTCTAGATTGAAATCATTGGAATATAAATACTTTTGTATCGTAGGTAATCGAAGCACATCTTGTTCTTTAACATCTCGGAAATATTTCACCATAGTTACCGTAGTTAAACCCACTCTCATTCAGGCTCCCTACGGTTCATTCATCGGACTGTTCGAAAAATATAACAATTAATTTAAGAACATATAAAATCAAATTAATAAAATTAATTGAAATCATAAGATTCTAATAATTATTAACATACGAAGAAATTTTAAACACGCATTTATTGATATTATCTATTACATTATTAGTCGTTAATTTTTATTATGAGTGCGCATGATTCTATTCGGTCCCGTCCTTGAAAAAAAATCAAACCTTGGTTTTGAAATTTGAATATTGAAACCAAGTTCGTATACGACCAAGACTGATAATGATCGAATAAAAAAATAATAATTTTAGAGTTACCCTCTTGTCCTACCTCATGACGAATAAATAATTATTTTATTTAATTAATTTTAAAAAGAGCTCTATCTAATTAATCTTCCAACTCTAGGTCTCGACGGGTTGGGCTGGGCCGGTTAGAATGAGGAGGTGAGATTTTGGTTAGGGTTCTCTGGTTATTGTTCTTCTTTATTCTGCTGCTGGGTCACGATTTATTTCTTCTGGTTTGCGATTCGGAGCTCTGTTTCGACGCGAGTCACTGAACAAAAGTCAGTTCATTTCCTTGTGAATAGATGGTGGCCGCGTGATTTAAGCAGGGTTTGTGTAACAGCCGGATTCGTCATCTGGCCTCGGGGACATTTCTAGGTTTGTTTTGCAATGTCGGGTTTGCTGGGTCAGTTTTGATTGATGGGATGTGAATTGAGATTGGAGTATGGTTCTTAGTGGATGTTCTTTCTTCAATTTGGTTTTCTGATGCGCGTGAACGAATTTGGTCGTGCGAATGGAAGCTGATTTTGCTCTTTTCGAATTTGAGAGGAAAGGCATCGAGGCTTGATAGGTTACATTTAATGGTAGAAATTTCTGTTTGAAAAAGAAGGGGAGAAGGATTGGTCAACTTGAAGAAGAAGTTTCTTTGCTTCTCTGCTTCTATACTACGTGGGTGTTATAGAGAGAAGAAAGTTCCCACTCTCGAGGCAATTTGTCTTTCTCATTCAGTCTGATTCTTATCTGGTGTCATTTTAGTTAACAGGTAGGATTTTAATGGATTGATTTTTACTGAACTTTTTGTTTGTGGTAGCCATTGAATTCAAATTAATCTGCAAGATTTTAGAGTTTGAGTCTTGATTTGTTATTATTCCACAAAGTTTGAGGGTTCTTGGTGCTATTCATATTCACTATGAGTTGTTTTCACGTTTGATAACTTTTTGTTAGTGATTTACTTGTGTTTAGCTTCATAGTTTAGATTCTACCTGAGATATTTCTTTTTTTTTTTCATGCAGATTGATCTTTCCTGCAGTGAGCTTATTAACAAAAAATTTCTGGTAGCTTATTAAGCCCTCTGGTTAATTTGATGGATTCACCTGAATCCACCAGGGGTTACTCAAAGCGTAATGCAGAAGACAGTTTGGATATAAAAAGTGATAAAGCTGGAGATGATGAGGTCTATGAGGGAAGTAGTAAAAGGAAGCACAGATCAAGTAAGTTAAAAAAGTCAACCAATGGGGAAGATACTGAAGCATTGGGCAGCAGCAAAAGAAAAAGCTCAGGAGATAGAATCGATAGCCGAAAAAGGTCTACTGGTTCTAGTAGAGCTGGCAGTGATGAAGATGGGTATGATACGAGGAGAGAATTGTCTTCAAGACAAATTAAAAAGAGACAAGAAGAGAGCACGTTAGAAAAGTTAAGCAGTTGGTACCAGGATGGAGAATTAGATAATAGGCAAGACAGCGATAAATCTGGAAATAAAGGCTTGGGTCGAGGAGATGATAACGAGAGAAGGAAAATAGGCTCAAAGTTATCTGAGCGTGTAAGCTCTCAAAGCAGGAGCAAAAACAAGGAAGATAGAGCCCATGTTGAAGAGCTCGAAAAGAAAATTGATAGAGATTCCAAATATTCTGAGAAGCGAGAAAGCAGCCGAGAGAAGGGACATGGCTCTTCTGAGCCGTCAAGAAGCAACAGGAGAAGATGGGATGAGACAGATACAGTGAAGAAAACTGATGTGAGAAAGGAGAGTTCGAAAGAGAGAAATGTATCGAGTAGGAATGAAACCAAGGGGTTAGATTCAAATGGTGAGAAAGGCAACAAGACTAAGAGCAGTGAGGAATTTAGAGTTGATTCTGAGAAGAGTAAGGCCAAACATGGGTCTAAAATCTTAGAGGAAGATTCTAGAAGTAGTCCTGTCACTCGAGAAGACGGATCAGGGAGGGATAAACTTGAGAAGCATAGGCAGCAAGAGACGATTAGCAGAGAAGTAATTGATCATCGGGATAAGTCGTTGACTGCTGGTGATGATATAAATTCAGGAACAAGAGACCAAGGAACTAGAGATGCTGGAAACACTATCAAATCTCAAAGTCCTGAGAAGAGTAGGGAGCACCAAGAGTCTGAATTATCCGATGTGGATTATGAAAGATATACACTCAAGCAAAAGGAATCTGAAAAGGATACTTACCGGGATGATGATCGATCAAAAATCAGAGACGATACTTGGAGTGGTGGGAGTAGAGACAGGGAAGGTTCTAAAGACACTTGGAAAAGAAGGCAATCCAGCGGTAATGAAGAAGATGCAAAACGTGGGGACAATATTTATGATCATAGCAAGGAGTGGGAGTTTTCTAGGCAGAATCGTGAGAGATCTGAACATGATAGACCTCATGGTAGGTTTAGTAACAGGAAAGATGGGAGCAGGGGTGAAGCAGTGAAAACATCATCAAAATACGGAATTTCAAATGAGAATTATGATGTGATAGAGATTCAAACAAAGCCTCTTGATTACGCAAGAGCAGAATCGGGATCGAATATTTCAAGGAGAACCGAAGTTACCCATCCATCTGAAGAGAAATCAGCACCGAATGATGGAGAATGGACATCCCAGCAGGAAGAAAGAACAAGAAGAGCCGATACTTATGGTCCTGGACCTTCTGGCGAAAACTCGAGGGACAGACATTCTAATGATTTTACGTTAAATCGAGATCAAAGTTCTTGGAGGGATGACTTTGATTTCCATGGTGGAAAGGGAAGAGGTCAGAGAGGTGCTAATACTGGTCGTTGCACTAGTGGGCAAAGCTCTAGTAGTGGCTCTCAGCCTGTCTATGGAAACCAGGATCCAGAATCCTACAGCAGGCCAGGTCAGCAAGGAGTGAAAGGGAGTAGAATGGGAAGAGGAGGAAGAGGTAGGTCCATGGGTAGGGATAGCCAGCAGGTCGGAATTCCTTTGCCAATAATGGGATCTCCTTTTGTACCTCTTGGAATGCCTCAAGCTGGTCCAATGCAAACACTCACTCCTGGAATGTCACCTGCTCCAGGCCCTCCAGTTTCCCCTGGGGTATTCATCCCACCCTTCTCTCCACCTGTATGGGCTGGACCACCAGGGCTCTCTCCTCTTCCGCCAGGATCAGCCACCTCTAGATTTCCTCCTAACATAGGTGCTTCTACTCCTATCTATTTTAATCAAGGTGGCCCAGGCAGAGGTGTGCCCTCTGGTTTGTCTGGACCTGGTTTGAATGTTGGTGGACCAATGGGAAGAGGAGTTCAACCTGATAAAGCTTCTGGTGGATGGGTTCCTCAAAAAGGTGGTGGTCCTCTTGGTAAAGCTCCTTCCAGAGGAGAGCAGAATGATTACTCTCAAAATTATGTTGACACCGGCATGCGGCCCCAGAATTTTATTAGAGAACTTGAGCTTACGAATGTAGTGGAGGATTATCCTAAACTTCGTGAACTTATACAGAAGAAAGATGAGATTGTTGCTAAATCTGCTTCTCCTCCTATGTATTACAAATGTGACTTGAAGGAGTTTGAACTTTCACCAGAATTCTTTGGGACTAAGTTTGATGTTATTCTTGTGGATCCCCCATGGGAGGAATATGTTCATCGGGCAGCTGGTGTAGCTGATCATGTGGATTACTGGACATTTGAAGAAATTATGAATCTTAAGATCGAGGTAATTGTTGTGGTTTTCGTTAAGAGTTAATTTAGGGTTACTTTCTTATCATATACTTTTGTTATATCTTCTGACGTGTTGTCGCGTGATTTAGTCAATTCAAATATATTTAATGAATAAATATAAATAATTATTTATTATTTGAATTGAGCTAATCATACGACGACACGTAAGAAGTATGATAAAATGGTAACTCTAGACTTACTCTTTCATTAAACTTTCTATATAAAACTAAAAAGTGTAAACGGGAAACAATAATATGGAAATAATGTGATTATGAGTAGCCTCTTTTCTGAGTTTATTTTAATCTTCATTGCACTTTTTGTCCTCCTAATTTAGTAGGGGTAGGCAGAACCCCAAACTCAATCCAAAGCTGGTTAAAATTCGGCACAAACCCAAATCTGGCTCAAAAATTGGTCAAAAATTTGAAAACCTTGACTCAATTTGGTTAATTACTTCTATCCCGTGATTTCTCAATTTGCTGGTGTTTGTTTTTTTACAGGCAATAGCAGATATGCCGTCTTTTATCTTCCTTTGGGTTGGAGATGGTGTTGGCCTTGAGCAGGGCCGACAATGCCTGAAGAAGGTGTATGACCAAGACTCTGAACTTGTCCAACTTTATTATATAGATCTAAACTCATTTTCGGTGTATGTTTATTTTGGAATCTAACCAAACCAATTGTTTGGGTGCTTTAGTGGGGATTTCGTAGATGTGAAGATATTTGCTGGGTGAAAACAAATAAAGCAAATGCAATTTCTGGATTACGACATGATTCTCATACTCTATTTCAACACTCAAAGGTGAGTTTTATTTTATTTTCGAATGATTTTATAAATTAGCTCGGCCAAGTTTGAAAAAACACTTCAATTCTATTAACCAAAATGCAAGTAAAGCTCATGAATAAACATCCTATCAAAGCTCATGCTATCCTTCTGCACTGCATGTCATCGAATATGGAATATGATTTCAGATTTTGATCAATTATTTGCCTTTTAATCAAAAGTTGTAATAGTCTTTTGCCAAGTGGTTATGGTATTTTGAAGTTTTTATACTGCTTTAAATTGATGGAAGGAACACTGCCTGATGGGCATTAAAGGAACTGTGCGACGAAGTACAGATGGTCATATAATCCATGCCAACATCGATACTGATGTCATTATAGCCGAGGAACCTCCTTATGGTTAGTATCACTCTTTTCGTTCCTAGATCATGGCTGATGATTTTAATTTGAAGATTGTTTCAGTGAGAAATTCGCCTTAGTTTCGAAGTTGATGTGATATCCATGCCTAAGGGTCTATGTTTTTCTCAAATAGTCAAAGAAAAATCTCATTCTCGCATTATGGTAGAACAAATAAAAAAGGCATATTCTAAGACATTAGAAGTATAGAACCATTTCCATATCAAAGCATGTTTTATCCCTTATTGCTGTACAATGATGGAAATCTTGCTCATCTAAGATCAATGTAATACCAATATACGAGCTCAAGATATATTTTTTCTGTGATGAATGGGTTTTTTGGATGTGAATATTTATGTTTGAAAAATCTTAGGTTCAACCCAAAAGCCTGAAGATATGTACAGAATCATCGAGCATTTTGCTCTTGGCAGAAGGAGGCTCGAGCTCTTTGGAGAGGACCATAACATTCGATCTGGTTGGTTGACTGTTGGCAAAGGATTATCCTCCTCGAACTTCAATTCTGAGGTACAAGTACAACCACTAAAATTAATAAAATATGTTTATAACTGTGAATTCACATCTTATGACCATTATCCAGTGAAATAAAAAATTTATTTGAAACAGAAAAAATGTATGTTCTGTCATATTTCAGATGAATATATCCTGGTTTGTATCAACCAAAACATGGGTTTTCTGGTATGAAATGGCCTCAACACTTTCGAATACTTGATTTAAACTACTGAATTATGTCAATTTTGGTTTGTAGTGATAAATAGCGGTGGGACCCGCAGGTTCAATTTGATAGGTCTGATTTTATAAAATTAGATATGACGTAAAATCTGTCAAAAAATTTCATGTTGATTTTGGTTTGTGTTGACATTCGTTTATGTATAATTCAAACTCGGGAATTATCGACTAAACAACTAAAATTCAATTATTTATTCAAAAGATGAAATGTCTTTTATATTTTGACTGATTAGGTTTATAAGAAGAGTTTTAGCGATAAAGAAGGAAAGGTATGGCAGGGAGGCGGAGGAAGAAACCCGCCTCCGGAGGCCCCACATCTGGTTGTGACCACGCCGGAAATAGAAGCTCTCCGGCCCAAATCGCCGATGAAGAACCAACAACACCAATCATCCTCCATTTCCTTAACGGGCAATTCGTCGAATAGAAGGCTCGCCGGAAATGAAGTCTCGATCTCCAACCTGTCTACTCCGGCCATGTGGGGATCGTCGATGGAGGGATTCAAAGGACGAGAGGGTCATGTGATGAATTTAGATGATAAAGTTTTTGATATTTATGGTTTTAGTGGGCAGGGTAATGGAGATTTTGTAGATCTTGAGGCTCACAGGCAAATGAATTTACTATGAAACTCATGAGAAGTTTTTTTATCATTTTTAGTGGAAGGAAGAAGCCTTTCAAGCCCAGTTTTTTACTTCAAATTGCTCATTGAACTGAACATCTACTTGGTTTAAGTGTCTACTTTTTTAGGAATTCAGCCTCGTGGACATGCCGTACCGAACTGATGTTCCGTTTGATTAGAGCGTGACCTTCCGGAACCAGTTGGTAACCGATGTGTTGAAAAGTTTTGGTTCGGTTTTTTAATTTTTTAGAATGCAACTTCATAAACCTTGAATTCTCAAACCAGACCTAAAACTCAGTGTGAAGAGAGAAAAGACCTTCCTCGTAGCTATTGGATTTCGTTTCAATTGCGCCGTTTTGTTCGACGGGCAGCGGGTTACGTGTGAAAATAGTATTTCTGGAAAATATACGGTGGCTGTCTAGACAATCGTTTGTGTCCGCTCGATCTTCTCTATCGTGGAAATAAAATAGTATGAATTGCTTTGGTTGATCTGTTTTTCTTTTGGAGTATGTTTTCTTTCCTCGATAAATCATACTTTGAACGTTTGAATGAATTCTTTGTATATAAAATGCAACAATATATTCATCCGGACCTAATGTGACCCAACTCTAACCAATTAAATAAAATCGAATCGAATTCAAACTGGATAGATATGACAATGGCTCGGTTCGGTTTTCATGACCAATGTTTCTATTTGCATTTTCATATAAATTGTACATATGTTTCAATCACTATATTTTGAAATTGGCACACTTGAAATTCTAGTAGGTCCAAACAATTTCAAGACAATCAATGCGACAAAGTAAACTTAGATTCTATTGAAAACCCGACCGCCTTTCTTTCCCTTCCGTGAACAGTCGAGGCTCGAAGGAAATAGCGGCTTTGCGTCTTGAGGATAGAGAATGCAGAAGAGAGGGAAGGAGAGGGGCCGTGTCTTTTAATATGTTTTTGCACGACACTTCCATTGAACAATCACTGGTTCCAAGCCATCTGTTGTCAGAAGGGAACACCCTTCTAGAGAGAAACAGTCCATCAAACAGCATATAAAGTATCTTCTTTTAACGGCCGCATTCTAAATGAGGGGTGTTGAGAAAAAGTGCAAAGAGGAGTTTTCACCTGCAGGTAGTCGCGAAACTGAACATATCATTATCCAATCCGAAGCAGTCTTGAATCACAATCTCTTTGACTGTCCAACATGTTGAGAAACGATCGGATAATTAACCTGAAAAATAATTCTCCAAGTTCTTGTGTGCTAAATGAGATTACCAAATCCAAGCCAGCAATATCAATGAAATCCAAGCAAATAATCAAGCAATAAATAAAAACGAGACACCGATATTTTAACGTGGAAAACCCTCCAAATCGAAGGTAAAAACCACGGGCGATGAGCCACCGAATCAAACCTCCACTATGTTAAATAATGGGTACACCAAGTTCTCTCTAGATCATCAAACTAGAGGAATACAATAACTCATCAAGATCAAACAACAATCTTGGATTCAACAAATAAAGAGATAGAGGATAAACGTCGATAAAAACGGCAGTCCCGTTTTTACCCCAACAGGCAGTCTTAGAAAACACAAAATACGATCTTCACCGTTCAGAACGTACCTCTGTGTGTCCCGAAGCTACTGTCAAACTTTCAAGCCGATCCAACGGTTGAATATGGAGAAAACGGAAATCGATTTTTCTGGTGCAGAAAAATCCGAATCTCCTTTTCTTTTTCTCTCTTCTCTCTATATTTCTTCAAGGCTACTCTCTCTCCTCTTTCCTTAACCTAGCAGCCCCTTCCTTTTAATTAGGTTAAGATGCCCTAATGGGCTTAAGTGGTCAAGCCCACAAAATAGGCTTGACCCAACACAACAGACCATGAACAGAGCTCTTATACTCTTCTTATCTCGCAATTGGCATTTCTGCAGATAAATTTTCTCAAGAGACGCACAAGAACCCAGATACTTATCTGGCCCTGGAACTGGATCAATTTTCGTACAAGATATAACTTTCAAAGTCTTCAAGTTTTCACAGTACGATAACCCAGATAGCCACCCGCTCTCCATTCTATGATCACGAAGAGTTAACTCCTCTAGCATATGGCAACACTGCCCAATAGCCTTAATTCCATCAAAACTACCCTCACAGCCATTGAGCTCAAGTTTAACCAACCTCTTACAACCTTGAGCTAAAATCGTTAATCCTATATCTGAAACTAGAGAATGATACAAATTATCTGTAGTTCCAACCAATTGTAGTATCTGCAAATTCTGGCAAGCTGCAATTCCTCGAAGCACATTATCATTGCACTTATGGATCTCAATATCTTGCAAAGTCGGGCAATTCTCTGCCACACTCAATAATCCCAGCTCACTAACACCAATCACTTCCAGTTTGCGTAAGTTTGGGCAACCGCTAGCAAGCGTTTTGAGCCCTCTGTCAATGGATGTGTCGTCAAGCATATTTTCTTCAAAGGTACGCGAACTAAGCAGCGATTCAGAACCAATATGCATTGAATAAAGCCCGTGGCTCAGCAGAATGCAAGAGTTTCTAGATGATATGAAAGACGCAGAAACTAAATCCACATTAGTGAGATATGGAAACCTTGAAATCAACCTACCTGATTCGAGAAAATTCCAGTCCAAGACCTTGAGAGATCGAATCAAACGCCCTTGGAGGTTGAGCCAGCGCTTGCAAACGAGGAAGTTAGAGAGTCGCTGAGAATCAGGAAGCTTACTTAAGATGCGAAGGAGAATCTCGTCAGAGAGGAGGAGAGTGCGATCGATTTTACAGAAACTATGAAATGCTGTTTTAGTTTTGGATTTGAGATCTTGATTCGAGTCTTTGGAAAGAGATTGAAGTTGCATAGCTAAGATAACATGACTAAGAGACTTCGTGTTCTTCAGCCACAGCTCTGACCAGCTCGCCGGCCGCTTTTTCTTAGGTGAGCGAGATTTGCGTTCTGGACTTGCAAACAAACCGGATTTCTTCGCGGTAACAGGCATCCTTTCCAGCATCAATCCAAAAGCCGTGCACTCTCGCTAGGTGCTCGTTTCCATCCCTCTTCCAAATCTGGAAAGTGCGATTATCTCTCCGTGAGTAGAGCGCGAGACTCCATTAGAAGCCGACATCACAAACTTCCGATTTCTCGCCATCAAAAGACGATCTCTTTCTGGCAAACGGGAATATGACGAAGACTTTGGAGGGATCTGCCTCTCTAGATTTTGAAAATTTTCTCTCTAGATTTTTCAAATGAGGATGGGAAAATGTTAACGTCAATACGATGATGTTCCAGAAAATCGTTGATCAACGGATGCTCAGTGGGTGGCCACTGGCCAAGGACTTAATAGTAAATATAATAATAAAAAATATATATTATTATTATATTTTAACTTTTTTAATAAAATAAAATATAGTTAACGTGAAACGGTACCGTAACCGTTGGTTCTGTTGTCGGTTCTAAAAATTTAGAACTGTGAGTGCCGGTTCTGATTCTATTTGAAATGAAACCGGGCTGAACCGGCTCGTGTACACCCGTAACTTTTAGTTCATTTTTGAGGTCGTTTTACCTAATTTTCTAATTTCGGATACAATTTAAAATTAAAAAAATGTTTGCAAATTTGGAGCACCTCGGCCGCCTAACCAAATAATGTCCAACTATACCAATATCATAAACTCATAATGTCTAGAATTTCCGAGCAAACAAACCAAATAATACATAATACGTCGGCATCGGAGTTCTGACCGCCAACCTCAGCAGCTTCGGCACCGAGAAGATCAAAGCCGGCTACGGATGGCGGGTCTCTCGCGCAATGGCCGCCGTTCCAGCTTCAATTCTGACCATCGGTGCTCTCTTCCTCCCTGAAACCCCCAACAGCTTGATTCAGCGCAGCCATGGCGGCCATGAAAAGGCCAAGCTCATCCTTCAACGAGTTCAAGGAATTACTGACGTCCAGCCAGAACTCGACGATCTCATCACCGCCAGCGCCGCTTCAAAATCCGCTCCCCGACCGTTCGTGAAATCATGCAGAGAAGGCACAGACCTCAACTGGTAATGGCGATTGCAATTCCGTTTTTCCAGCAAGTGACCAGAACAAACGTGATTGTTATCCTAGGGGATGTCGGGTCTGGTCGGGACGATCTCTACTTTCATCTCAATGATAGTAGTGGACATATTCGGAAGGAGGGATTTGTTTCATCGGCGGAGTTCAAATGTTTGTGTCACAGGTTTCGGTCGGAGCTTTAATGGCGGCGGAGCTCGGCGATCACGGTGGAGTCAGCAAAGTTTATGCTTATTTGCTTCTGATTTTGCTTTGTGTCTACGTTTCTGGATTTTCATGGTCATGGGGGCCATTGGGTTGGCTGGTCCCCATCGAGATATTTCCATTGGAGATTAGGTCAGCTGGACAGAGTATTACAGTGGCTGTGAGCTTCTTCTTCAGCTGGGTGATGGCGATGACTGGGTTTGTTTTCCTTTTGCTCCCGAAGGCCAAGAATCTGCCCATCGAGAATGTGGATCAGGTCTGGAGAGATCGCTTGTTTGGAAAAAAAATAGTTGGGGAAGTGATCAAACAAGGGAAGAAGATGGAAGTTCAACATTGATCATCGTGTTAATATATTATTGATCACGAAGTTCCAACATATACTACGTCATTTAAAAAAGTAATATTTATTTTATATATAAATCGTGTTTTCTTCTCTACCTAGTAAACTTGTTTTGAGTGGTAAACGGGAGAACAAATTTGTGAAGGCACCAGCTCAAAGCGGACAATAATACAATGGGAGAACTGATCGAATGTTATAGAAAGTAATCAATCTGATCTAATTTTTTTCCAACTTTGATATTTGTCACTTTGGTCAAACCTAATTAGAGTCACTAATTTCTAACTAGATCTATACTAGTGTTAATGTCATTATGAAGTTTAAAATGATAGAATAAGAAGATAAATATAAAATTATTCTTTATTTGTATTGTCTATTTTATATCAATTTTATACGATCATCCCATACAAGGACAAGTAAAAGAGACCATACAATCAATAATATGTTATGCGAGTCAGCTCGTCCATTTATCTGTCCCTAGTATACATTATCGACGACAACAGCTACCAAATCGTGTCTCTCTAGAACGAGCACCGGAATCTCAAACCACAAGGGTGAATGTAGTGAGATCGAACTGATCAAGTTGAGGGACTCATAGATCGAGTAGTTTTTCGCAAAAAAACTTCACTATCGCATCAACATTTTAAGTTTAGACTTAGTAAATTTCTCTCATTTAACGCGGTTTCGATTACATTTCAAACAAACTGTGTGCGTATATTATGTTCGTTATTCGTGTTCAAGCCAAATACAATTTGTTTTTGTTTCACCATTTTCTTGATGTAGATTCTTATGTTCCCCAACCTATGTTGAATCCTCCAAAACCCTATCAGAAAGCACAGTTTCATCACATGTTGATGTGTGGCTAGGATCTAGCATGTGCCTAGTTTTATTTTAATGAATGAGGCAGAGGATCAAAACCTCTCTCCAATTATCCTCCACCAAAATGGCCTTAAGTTGTGCAGCAAATAATGTAGCATGTGCAATGTGTCACGCGGGTATCGAATATCATAATTGTAGACCTTCAAATTGTAATATTTAGACCCGTAACCCTAAGTCATCCTGCATTAAATATCATAATTTTGAAGGTTATATAATGCATGATTTTCGTAATATAATACAAAGTCTAATTATAATTATTTACTCAATCTCGTATGGATCAAATGTAAACGATGATGTCATTTTTGCTCCATGAATTTAAAGCTCGTTCTGTGTCACCTTATGATACTTGATGATCGCGCAAATTCGATAATTATGTGATAATTGTAAGTCTCAAAAAGCCCACCAAAACAATATTTTCGAAATGCTAGTTCGACGGATGAAATCGATTTATATGTCATCATCAAGCTTTACTCTCGTTGAGTACTTCTGATGAGGATCATCAAAATACTTATGGGCTCATAGAAAGTCGATTGAAAATGCTATCCGAACGAGAAACAAAGCATGCATAACTAAGAAAACTATATTAGGGTTATCGATCCTTGGTTAAACGTAATTTCTAGTCGGTATTCGGATTAAAGAAAAGATTGAGCAATCCACAGGTATGTAATGTCACGAATGACGGGAAGCTAGTCAGTTTAGCACGATGATTATCGCAGTGATTAAGTTTCGAGAAAATTATTTATACTTTAAGTTTCACTATCAAACATAAGTTTCGAGAGTTTTCTGAACTTTTGGAACAAAATTCCTATAAATTGGCATCGTCTTCTTCGCTGGCCCACAAACCACCAACTCAGAAGAAAAACAAGCTATGGAAGTTTCTTCATCTTCCCATGTTATCATCAAACTTCTTCTTGCACTTCTCATCGTAGTTTCCAACCAGAAAACTCTCATTCCGGCGACGGCAGACTCATCGGCGGCCATCCCCGCCTCGTCAACAACCAATTCTCCTGTCCAGAACTACGATGCTTACGTTAAAAAGTCATGTTCTTCGACCATATACCAAAACCTCTGCTACGTTACCCTCTCTCCATACGCTTCAAATATCAAAGCCAACCCACAAAAGCTCTGCAGCACAGCGATGATCGTAGCCCTAAACGCGGCAAACAACGCTTCTTCCATAGCCTCAAAGCTGGTGAAGCAAAAGCTAACGAGTGGATTGGAGAGTCAGATCGTGAAAGACTGCATCGAGAACCTCAAGGACTCGGTTTCTCAGATCAAGCGATCTCTGAAAGCTGTGAGCGGACTGAGCCGGTCAAATGCGCGATTTCAGATGGCTAGTGTCAAGACATGGATTAGCGCCGCCATGACTGATCAGGAGAGTTGCGCAGACGAGTTTTACGAGGAAAACATTAGCCCAGATGTGAAGAACAAGATAAGGAGTGTTATTTTGAATGTTTCTAGGTTAACTAGCAATGCTTTGGCTCTGGTCAATAACGTCAAATACTGATTTTTTCCCTTTGCCCTTGATGACATTATTTCATCCATGTATATTTATTGTTTCATCAATTTTGGCCACGTTTGTTGAACAAGGATAAAAACAAATTGCTCTAAAGTTCCATATGTTTACCCTAATTTTTATTATAACCTTTTAAATACTTAAGTAATTTTTTGCAATGCATTTGGTTCATTATAATTCTAAATTTTCATTTTTATTGTATTTCGTTTATTTTAAACGCCCACGTATCCGTTCGTAATTGATCCAATAAATATAATAATTATTTATTTATGTTAACATATTAACTATACTTTTAATAAAGCAATCATAATTCGACAAGTTCGTATGTATAATAAAAATTAAAATAAAAAGATAACCATAACATTACCTTTTATACAAAAATTCATTTACTTCTCTTTTAAGATAGAGGATAGATAATTCTTACTCTTAGTAGACAAAGATTAAGAGGGCATTTAGTTGAATAATTATAGAACATAGTTTGGTCTAATTATAAGTTGAAGTTAGGTTAAGTTTTATTAGCATCCATTAGATTTAGGAAAACAAAGCTCCACATAATTTTTTGAAAAAAAATTGAACGGTCATAACCCAACATTAAATGCGTTTTAGATATATTAATCACAATCTGACATATTAACATGTACAATAAAAAAATATATTAAAAATATAAATTTAATATTATTTTTTTAGAACAGGGTTCGATTTTGGATTACCAATATGAGAATAGTATCAGCCGGCTGTTCGAACCAAGAAAACTTATAACACCGAGGCCGAACCAAACCAAACCAAACTAAACCGACAAAGTTGTATACTTTTTAACAACTTCTACTAAGCCGGAAGTATCTACTTGGATTTATACAGCCATAAATACAAAATAGAAAAGACAAGCTATTTGGAAAATCTCAGGCTCAGCTCTGTGAAGCAAACTTATGGATCAGAGCAAGAGCGTTGCTGGTCAACCGTCCAACATTCACAATTCGAGCGTTGATCGATGTCTTCACCCGCCCGTTCAGTCCCTTCCCGGCGAACCCATCGGAGCACGTGTTCTCCGTCGTGATCGCAGTGCTCACCCACGTCTCCACGTTGCTCATCCGCCACCGGAACTCGGAACTCTTCGAATCTCCGGCTCGCTTCATCTCCTCCAGCGACCTCGCCAGCCTGCTCACTGTCTCGTCGATCTCCTCTGCGCAGTCTTTTATGGCGGCGTATTCTCTCGGCTTCAGCCCCTTGAACCTCCCCAGATTGGCAACGAAGGATTTGGTTTCTTGCGCCTTTGTGAGGCTGACCAACAACGCCGTCTGCGCTAGTTGTCGGGGGCTCTGCTTGATCGTGGCTGCGTAGATGGAAAGAGATTGGACGCAGAGATCTGGGTAGCGCGTGGCGGCGCAGTAGCCCGAGATGAAGCTCGTGACACCTCCACCGGCTGCGGCGGAGAGATGGAGAACGGTGAGAATGGAGAGTGAACGGAGGAATGAAGCGCTGGCCATTAGGATCGGAGGCTGCAGATAAGATCACTGTTAGTAAAGAAGAGAGTGCCTGATATTTATCAAGAGCAGACTGGCCGGTGGATATATTATTAAATTTTCATTAATTTTTTTATTTTCTTTTTCTTTTTGCGCGTTTATTAAATTGCTATATTTTTTGTTTTTTTTTAATTCACAGCCTTATTTTATTTTATTCAAATACTTGTTCTTATGCAAATTAATTACCAGTACAACAAAAATAATAAATAATTATTTATAATTAATTATATTAATAAACTTTAATTTAATCAATCATTAAAAAATAAGTCAATAAGTATTTTAAGATGATATAATAACACGATAATCAGTTTCTAATTAATGGTTTTCTTACATCTTGATATTAGTTACTATTCGAGTTTAAATTATTTATTTTAAATTTT
This sequence comes from Begonia fuchsioides, assembly GCA_003255005.1. Lineage (NCBI taxonomy): Eukaryota > Viridiplantae > Streptophyta > Magnoliopsida > Cucurbitales > Begoniaceae > Begonia > Begonia fuchsioides. The sequence goes on from QAOC01000352.1 coordinate 36,269, forward strand.
AGGGTTTGAGTTACACAATTACTCAGATCAAAAGGTTTATTTGATTTTCTTTTATTTTTAGCCTAAAATAAATATAAATGGCTTAATTATATTTTTATACCTAGCTCATGCTTCGTTTTAAAAGCACATCGATGAAAAAAGATGATCAAAAAAGAAATCGGTGATCTTAAAACCGAACAAAGCTTCTCGAGACACCGAGTATAAAAGATACTGACAATCTGAAGTCCGACATCGCACAAGAACGTTTGTCGATCCAAAGAAGAAGCATCGAACTGCTCGTAAATTCTTAATAAATCAAAATGACAAGGATTGTTTACGGATTCAAAACTCAAAAACGGGCTCGTTTTCTTAACACCAAAACCGAACATCTTCGGAGCTAAGAAGATAATCTAATGATATAGTGGTTCAAAGCATCAAGATGTATGGACCTATGTGTATATATTGGAGCACTAATGAGTGTCATGCATCAATCGAAAGTTGGTAAAATAACAAGTCCAAATCTCAAACTCTTTCATCATTTTTTTTTATTTTAATTTGAATTTCTTAATAGATTTATCAAATTATTAATTAGGGATT
>QAOC01000352.1:37068-73085 GCA_003255005.1 Begonia fuchsioides
TCATATTTTTATTTTATTTTATTGGTATGTTAATTTTGATCATTAATTTTCATCAAGTTATTTAATTTTATCGACATTTGAGAAATAAGAAAACCTAAAATAGCAAATTTTTATTTAACATAAAAAACATAAATTTTCATAAAATTATGGTATTTTTAATCTTTTTATTATTATTAATTGATCAAAGATTTTAAATAAATTGACGTACATTGTTAAAATAAAAAGAAATATGTTGATAAAATATTTATTAAAATTATGATAAAATTCAAAGTGTTAAATTGACAACGTTTAAACGCTTAGATATCCACGGCAACAACTCACATGATTCATTATACAAATTAACATTTACCCTATTAATATTAATTGTGACTACCCTAAATTAAATACCTACATATTGAACATATGAAATATTATTAGACCAATTTTCTAATATTTATTAAGTGTCCGCCATCAATTGGAGCAACTAATGACTTATTTTAAATATTTTTTATTTAACTTAGCTATTATATCAATTAAAGTATAGAATTAAATGATAAATATAGACTTCAAAAAATCTTTCTATGGTGTACTATTGACCAAAATAGAAGATGTAGCAATAAAATGGTAACAAGTCCATCTCTCCTCTCCAAGAAACCCTAGTAATTAAACCTTAAACTTTTCAAATTATATAAATAATTAATTAAATTAGACATCACATTATATGAACATAGTTTAAAATTTCCGTAATTTTAATAAATTAAAGAATAAGGTGTAGAGATGCTAGACCTAACATTACTATTAAAAGAAATTCGTTCAATGAAGCAAAGTCTAAAATAGAAGATCTAGATATCAAATGGTCGTAAAATTAAACCTATTAATTTCTCCTTCCTAAGAAACCCTAAAAATTACAAAAGCTTAATTATAATAAAAATAATTACAATGTGAACGATGAAAATAAGTCTTGCATTTGAATTTACGTGTCGATAAACAAATTCTACACGGATACAGTAAGATAATCCGCGTGTACGTGTATGTTATATAAACTGCGTCATATTTTTCTCATCGACGATAATCATTTCACCGACTCATTTAATTTTCAAGAAAAAACAAAATATTGAATTACTTCTCTTACATTAAATGACTTTTTAGCCAAATCGTTGATTCCTTGTTTAAGTATATAGTTAGTCGTAACTCCAATGAATGAGTCATAATATTGATATCTAAATTGAATAATGTTTTTTATATTAAACAAAAATGATATGATGATAATATTTTGGTAAATAAAAAATTAAACAAATGTAATATTTTTTATTATTTTCAAATTAATCACTTGATTAATATGAATTATTTAAATGTTGGGTGGAAGAGAGATTATTATTTTATTATATTGTGAAATTCAAGGTGAAAAATACATTGGGTTAAGGGCAGCCTACTGTAATTCCGTGTTGCCTATTGCAGTGGATGATTACTCTTTCTGAGAGAGATTTTGACTTTTTGTTCAACCATCTTTCTCCCGTCTGCATAGCTTTTCCTCTCTCTCTCTCTGTGTACTGAGAGACTTTATTAAGGCGCTAATCCGAGAGATTCTATCCATTCATGGCCTTTATCTTTACCATTGTTGGACGTCGCGGTGAAGCGGAGAAGAAGAAACCAGAATTCTGAGAGACAGGAAAAGATAGATAAGGTCGAATCTCATTTCGCAGATCCTTTTCGATTTCTATTTTCTTCGTCTTCGAACCATTTGATTGACGCCCCTAGTATATCACAAATCTCGATTCGAGACCCAAGAGTGGTGTATTGAGACTACCCATCTGCTTCTGTTTCGCTTCTCCGTCCCAAAATCGCCATTAATGGACAAAGCGATGTACATTCACCGCTTCCGGTACCAGATTTCCCGAAGCAAATTCGTTTTCTGGAGCGTGGTTTTTCTGGGTCTCATCCTGTTCTTCTTCCTCAGATCTCCTTCTCTTTCTTACTCTACTTCAGAGACTGCCCGGCGAGTCCTTCAGAGCGGTCCGGTTTGGGAAAAACTGGTGAGAAACTCGGCGAAGCCGCGGTCCGGCTCCGCCGGATTTAGAGTGTTGGTCACCGGCGCTGCAGGGTTCGTGGGAACCCACGTGTCCATCGCATTGAAGCGCCGGGGTGACGGAGTCGTCGGCATTGAGAATTTCAACAAGTACTACGACACCTCTCTCAAACGCGCCAGATCGGAGCTACTCCATCAGTCTGGCGTGTTCGTCGTCGAAGGTGATATCAACGACGCAATTCTTCTCAAAACCCTCTTCGAGTTGGTCAAGTTCTCGCACGTTATGCACCTCGCCGCTCAGGCCGGAGTGCGCTATGCGATGAAGAATCCATCCTCATATGTTCATAGCAACATCGCCGGCTTAGTCAGTGTTCTTGAGGTTTGTAAATCTGCAAATCCCCAACCTGCAATTGTTTGGGCATCGTCTAGTTCAGTCTACGGGCTCAACACCAAAGTACCCTTTTCAGAAAATGATCAAACGGATCAACCTGCAAGTCTCTACGCTGCGACCAAGAAGGCAGGTGAAGAAATTGCCCACACTTACAACCATATCTACGGCCTTTCGATTACAGGACTGCGTTTCTTCACGGTTTACGGCCCTTGGGGTCGGCCTGACATGGCGTACTTCTTCTTCACTAAGGACATCCTGAAGAGGAAGACGATTACAATCTTCGAAGGCCCCGATCATCGCTCCGTCGCCCGGGATTTCACCTACATTGATGATATAGTAAAGGGTTGTTTAGGGGCGTTAGACACGGCCAAGAAGAGCACCGGAAGTGGTGGAAAAAAGAAACGTCCGGCTCAGCTGAGAGTGTTCAACCTGGGAAACACTTCTCCGGTGACCGTTTCAAAGCTTGTGAGCATATTGGAGAAGCTGCTGAAAGTGAAGGCCAAGAAATCCATCTTGCCAATGCCAAGAAACGGGGACGTTTTGTTCACTCACGCCAACATCAGCCTAGCGCAGAAAGAGCTTCAATACAAGCCGACCACCGATCTCCAGACAGGTTTGAAGAAGTTCGTTGAATGGTACATCAAATACTACTCGAGATCAGGCAAGAAGAGCGATTGGTAAATGAATTGTTTTGTTTTCTGCTTGGTGTGTGCTAGATTTGGTTCAACTTTCATTCAATTTGGTATAGCATCATTGTTCCATTACCGTTCGATTCCCGGATTTTCCGTATGATGATATTCATAGTTCGGTTCGAGGGGGATTGTGTAAATCGAATGCTTGGGAAACTACATTCTGTACTAAGCTAAATAATGTCACTTTCTTTGGTGGGAGATTATGTTTACCGACCAACTTATTTGCTCTTTGCAGAGTTAAGGTGCTTGAGTTTATCTGTAGTCTTTGTTCCACTATATTTGTGTGAAAATAGAAGCTAGTTTGTGGAATCCGAGTCCGATTGTTGAATCATCTTAGCACCGAAAATGGGTCAATTACGCAACTTTAAGTTAGGTTAACCTATTTGTCTCGTTTTTTACGATTTTGGTTGTTGAATTCTCGGATTGAGGAAGTGGTTTTTGAGTAAGGAGGCAGGTGTCGATGATGATACGATCGATTTCATTTCAGTTTTTTTACGATTTTGGTTGTTGAATTCTCGGGTTGAGAAAGTGATCAAGTGAAGATGATGATAATCGTAGGTGGTGTTAATGTTGTTAGTCTTTCCTTCCAAGTTACAGTGCATAATTAGATTATTTGATTTGCTATTTTGTGATGATTTATGTGCAATTTGAGTCACATTTCTTGCACCCAAAATCAAGCTGAGAAGTGGGTTTGAAGGAACAAACTAATTGGGAAGATACAGTTCTTCAAAGTATCAATCAATTTTGGGTCTTTTTGCAAGGAGTTTTCAACTTTTGAAACTCAAAACAAACAACAAAATACTGAAATAGATGCCCGACCCAACAAGACATAGACGAGGATGTTGTTCTACATTAAACAACATATCCATCCGTGCAATGGCAGAAAACCCTTTGGCCTTAGTAGGTTTCTGCTCAAAATGAAGAACCCTAATTGCACGAACGTTAAATTATTCAAACAGAGATCAAGATTATTGGAAGTGAACACCAAAACTAAAGTCCATTCATCTCAAGAATTGATAGATGAGAACAAAAATTTCTTCAATTCAAAAAACAAAAAAGAATCTAGCGATGATCCTACAGTATTTTCGTGACTGAAAAATTAGCATGGAAAGAATTAACCATCGGCAATGGTGACCTCAACCTCCACACCGGATTCGAGATTGATGGAGGTGATCTGCTTGACGACATCTGGCGAGCTGAAGAGATCAATGACCCGCTTGTGCACGCGCAGTTCAAATCTGTCCCAAGTGTTGGTACCTAGAATTATAAACAAATAAATAATTATTAAATAAAGTTAAAGAACATGGTTGTCATTAGTGCAAATCATCATTCCAAAAGAAAAAAAAGATAGCAAACAAAAAGGAAGCTCTTCCCTATCAAACAATTAAGGCCCAGAAAAAGGAAACAAATTCGCAATAAAAATGGCTGAAAAACAAGTATCAAACATAACAATTGATTTATGTGGGATATAGACATACTCTGCAGCTATCTCAGGGCAATCATAATCAGGTAATCACCACAAACCCGAATATCCAATTCACACACAAGGCGTGCAAAGAACTGGAGCAACCGGCAAATAAATGTCATGAAGAATATTAATGAAGGAAATTAAGAACAATCATTTTGGTGGGACAGAATTTTATGACGCAATTGGAACAATGGATGTGCTAGTTGTTACTTTGTCAGGGTTATTTGACAATAAAGTTAAAAAACACTAATCATCTCTAAAACAGTAAAAAAAATGGAGCAAATGGTTAGAAATTCATTTCTTATAGTCAAACTTTGGAAAAGAGCCCATTATTTTATAACGAATAAACGTAACTCTGTTAAATATGAACAACTGGATGCCTCCATAAACAAATTCCTGCATCTTCTTCCAACCAGAATCAAACCCCTTGCAGAGATTGGAGAATAGGTTTCAATTGGAAATATAAGATTAGTTTCTGAGAATGAAGACCCACCATCATCCTAGAATTTTTCAAAAAAGAATGAGGTGAAAATTATCTAGGTTAGAGATACATTTTACGATTCTAGGCTGATCTTTTGAAACAGTAAGAAGAGTTCCTTGCATTTTACAAATATATCTACTACTATTTAAAAGAAGTAAATTCATAATACATACTTGATCGAATAGAATTGACATAGACATACCTTCACCACAAGGAGACTTCCTAGTAGTGATTTTCAAGACCTTGGTGGGGATTCTCACTGGTCCCTTGACCTTAAGTTTCCTGTCCTTGGCTCCACGAATCAAATCAGCACAAACTAGGGGCATAATGAAAAACATCATAAGAATCCTCAAAAAATAAAATATCTGCCTAAAATCTATCATATAGTTCAAACAAGCAAACTTGAAACCAGGGAAGATTAACTAGCTCGCCGGATAGATTTATACAAGGAGAAGAACACACTGTCCCCGTTGGTAAGGAGGCAACTATCTTAACCAGGCTTAATTTACACAAGAAAATGAAGGATAAAATCAACTAAAAAACTCCAAAGCCGCTTATTAAAATGAACTGAATCTGACCATGCCCAAAAACTACATTGATCTTCAAATAAACACATACCTTTCTCAACGTTCTTGACGTTTTTAGAGGAGAGGGTTATCCTGATTTTGTGGGTTTGCTCATGGGTTTCCTCCAACCCCAGCTTCGTAGGTTTCATTGCAGCATACGCCATGATTGCTGCCATTAAAAAAAACCGAAGATACAAGAAACCCTAAAACAATGTCACTAAAAAGTCACAGAAAAAAACTTCAAATTCTATTTCGAGCGAAGCCCAATCGCTAGCATCCTTCATTCAGGAAATTAAAGTATTCTGAAAAGAAAACAGATGAAACGGTAGGGAGGCATGGAGAGAAAGGAGGCACCTTTCGTAGAATCAGCAGAGCGAGGAGTCGCAAACACGGCTAAGACGACCTAGGGCAAAGCAAGAGTGAAATTCCCAACTCCGGCTCAGTTCGGACCATTAAAACCACAGAATTAATTAAATATTTACAGATAATAGTAAAAATATTTAACAGACGAAAGTATTATAGAAATCAACGAATATTGTAACAATTGAATGTTTTGAAAATAGCCAAATCAAGCCATAACTATCATGATTTATCATGGTCCAATTTCAGCTCCAATCACCTGGTCCCATTTTTCAAGTCATAGGTCATATCCATGTCGTAAAATTCTGAAGCAGCAACATCCATTCCAATTACAACCTGCAGGAAGTTAAAAACAAATCCAAGCCATGGCATCAAACCTTTCCCGTGTATAGCTATGGCAGTTTTCACAAGTTCAAGGCCTTCCTTTTTCTCCTGAGACCTCTCAAGGTAAAACACCTGCATTCTCAGTAAAAACAACCAAAAAACATACTAAATTTGTATTAATCTGAAAGAAAATACGACTATGAACGAAATATGTGCACTATCCAAAAAAGACACTGACAAACCTGAATGTTTGGAGCAAAGCCTCCCTCATCTCCAACATCGGTAGCATCTTGCCCATACTTCCTCTTAATTACAGCCTGCAAGCCATGGAAAGAATAAAAAACCTTAAACCATATCCATATGACTCTTGGGGACAAAAGAGTAAATCCAAAAGGAATTAAAACCTTGAGGATGTGATATACTTGCACACCCATCTTCATAGCTTCTTTGAAAGTAGAAGCCCCGACAGGAAGTATCATAAATTCCTGGAAGAAACTCAATAATCTTAATCAGATTTGAAGCAATACCATTTCAATAATCTACAATTCATTATAGTGCGACAAACAGAAAACAAATTTCAAATCTGAAAATACCAGCATTGCCAATTTGTTGCCCGCGTGAGAACCTCCAATGATGACATTAAAAGAAGGAACAGGCAGAACTAAGTTTGTGTTACCAGCAAGATTGGCAATGTGCTACAAAAAAAAGAAACATAAGTACAAACATTAAATTTTTCAAACTATTTTTATTTTTCACTTCATTTAGAACCTATAAAAATTAAGAGTAGCTTGTAGAGCGGGATCTTCTTTGCAGCAGCGCCAGCTTTACAAACAGCAAGTGAGACGGCCAGATTAGCATTTGCTCCAAGCTGGAGAAGAAAAAAAAAACATTATATTGCTTTTGTTTGTTTGCACCATCCCCATTCATTAACTGTGCCATCGAGCTGTTGGACCATGAAGTTATCAATTGTTGTCTGCTCTGTCGGGTCCTGAAGATCAACATGTTATTAACATCCTCAAATGTGGTAGAAAGAAATGTTTGATAACCAATACCTTGCCTATCAAAGCAGGTCCGATAATCGACAGCCTGAAATCAAAGAAAAGTTCATTAGTCAAGTCAGAATAAGATCCACTAGTCCAAATCCAACAATAATAGCGATAAATGAAATTTTATTCAAGGGGGCACTACTTTAAAATTCACTTTTTTCAAAACACCATTTATAGTCTGTAATCGACTGTGCTCCGCAGCTAAAATTTCAAAGCAAATAAACAATTATATGAACTCTTTTTCAAACATAATATGCATCAAATGCAAATGCATCATTCTTGAACTCAGAAATTCCATGCAAGAAAAAGAAAAGTTATATTTGAAGATTGAATTTTCGGCTTGGAAACCTTAAGAACACCCTTTCCAAGGTAGTCAAACCCTCCATCCCTCGACTCCAGGGCTTCGTAAATACCTATAAAGAACATAAAAAAGTGAACTAGTGTAAGAATATTATCAGATCAAAAAAGCCAATCATTCGATGCAAAGAGTTCAATACATGTGTTTCCAAACTTTTGATTTTTAATAGCAATAGCAAAAACAAGCATTGAAACTATAGCCGCACTTATAGGAATAATCAAAATAATCATCATTTGCCACGCCTTGACTTTGTGAAAGCCAAAGAATGTGCGCGGAAAAATTGAAATATCACTCGGTCTTGTTGACGGAGTGATTTGTGTTACTTGGGGCACGAAATTAAGGATGAAAATGAACAAGTTTGTTAGCTAAAGTCTTGGCTCTTGACCGTGTAATCGCACCTTCAGGCACATCATCATTTAAAATAATCCCCCACATGAACATGTCTATATAATTCTTATTCGATGTAAAATCCAGCACATACTCACTCAAACACACAAATCAGACAAGAGAGAGAGAAAAAACCAAAACTTCACCGGTCAAAGCTCCTCTAGGTACAGAGCTCTGTGCATTGATCCATCTGAACATATAACTTCAACCTGAAAGGTATCTTACATTTTCAGATAATTTCAAAACACTATTAAATAGAAATTAGAAACAAAAGACATTAAAAAACAACTAATACAAGTATTATTAAAAATAGTTATTATTTGCCAAAAAATAGGAATTGCAATTAAAGAAGCATAATGAGCTTCTTACAATAAAAATGGCCATCCAAAAACAATAATCCAAGATGATTTAACTCGCTCACAACATTTTCAAGACAGTGGAAATATAATGATGGTAGAGGATTAATTTTTAGCATCGAGCATTAAAACAACATAGTAGCAACATTAGCTTATCAGAAATGCAAAACAACTCCCTCTCCTTAACCAGAAAAAAAAAACAGTAAAATGTTCGTATTATTTTAAAAACAAGAAGACAAAATTAACTTCGCAGCACTTTCCACGAAAACAAAAGTTACAGATTCAAGTCAAACAAAGAATCGAAAAACGGGTTCAATGACTTCGACGGTCGGATTTCCACGACTGTCGAAGATCTGAAGGGCCTTGACAACCTCGATCGTAACCATTTTTCAAACCTCGAACTCGCAGAAACTCTCTCGTACTTTGTTTGTATCGAAGGTTTCGAGGGGAGGGCGATAGAAATGGAGAATGCAGATAGCGCGGGAAGCCTGATGAGCCTAACACCAGAGAGTTAATTCAGCCGTTCCGATTTGGAAAGTTGTTGGATATGTATGAATAATTAACATATTTGTAGGGATTTTTTGTCTTTCTTCGGTAACTCAGATATATTTGGAGAGATTTTCTATGCTTAATTTTGTTCTTGTGAATTTTTTAGTTTCTGGTTGGTTCGGTCAGGTTTCAAAACTATGAGAAGAACTTTCTAGTTCCTTATGTTTTCGGTCTGGTTGTATGGAGGGCCTCCTTGTTTTTTATTATAATGATTCTATGCCTTCAATATATAATTGTTTTGCAGAATTTTGAAGCTAGTAAATCTTGTAGGCGATTCTAATTAGTTTTCAAGTTCAACAGTTTTAAATGGAAAGTACGTCCAGCGAGGTAAATAATAGTGGAAAGAAAAAGACGTTGAAGTCGGATGTTTGAAACCACTTTACATGGGTCGAAGATAGTGATCCCGAAGATCCTAAGGCCAAGTGCAATTATTGTGGTCAACGATACGCTTTTCATACGAAGAGAAATGGTACATCTAATATGTCAAGGCATTTGATCACGTGCAAAAAATATTTACCTAGCCAAGATGACAACCAACGGAAATTACCATTTACAAAGAAAGTGGGAGAATGCTCCAATTCGAGTGTCTCAACTTTTACTCAAGAAGGCGGACGGAAGATTCTTGCAAAAATAATTCGAGTGTCTCAACTTTTACTCAAGAAGGCGGACGGAAGATTCTTGCAAAAATGTTAATCACAGATGAATTGCCTATGAGAATGATACAGTGAGAAGGTTTCAAAAGATTATGTGACTATTTCCAACATTCTTTTGTTGTGCCTTCTCGAAAAACAATTGAGAGGGATATCAAGGCAATATACAACAAGAGAAAAGTCGACTGATAGAGTACCTCAAAAAAAGTAAGCAAAGAGTTTGTTTAACTACTAACACTTGGACGTCGACTCAGAATATCAATTATCTAGTTTCGACTAGATATTTTATTGACGGAGATTGTAAATTACACAAGAAAATTTTAAATTTTTGTCAGATTGACAACCACAAAGGGGTTGAAAGAGCATCAAGCTTCAATTGGTCGAGTTCAAAAGGCCGTAAATATTTGGGACCTTCTACCGATGAAGATTGGACAAATATTCGAGAATTTTGTAAGTTCTTAAAACTGTTTTACGATGCAACGATCACAGTTTCAGCTTTGTTGCACGTGACTTCTAATATGTATATTAGTAAGGTTTGTAAATTGAAGTTAAGTATCCAAAAGTATGTTGACAGTGATAATGAGTTGTTGAGACAAATAGCTATTGAAATGTAAAATAAGTTTGATAAATATTTGGGCAGTTTAGAAAAGATCAATTCTCTCGTATTTGTAGCTATTTTGCTGGACCCTAGGTGCAAAACAAAGATGTTGAAACATTGTATGACCATTCTGTTAGGTAACGATCGAGCTGCTGAATTTATGCAAGAAATTGAAAATGTCGTTCAACGACTATATGCCGAGTATAAGGGCGATTCGATTTCAAATTCCACTGATATTCTCTTGCAGACATTTTTGGACAATTCAATTGATTGTGAGACTAACGCCAATACGTCGGAATTGGATAAATACTTAGTGAAAAACAAGAAAAATACATTAACAAACTAGACATTTTGACTTGGTAGAAGTTGAACGCTCATAAATATCTAATTTTGTGTGAAATAGCAAAAGATGTGTTGATAATTCCAACTTCGACCGTCGCTTCAGAATCAGCTTTCAATTGTGGTGGACGAATTGTTGACCCATTTCGGACATCCCTATTACCGAAGACCGTTGAAGCTCCTATATGCACTCAAAGTTGAATTCGTTCAAATACTCCAATTTTGTTTGAGCCCGTTGAAGATTTTGAAACCATAGAAGAAAATATTGTCTCTTAAACGACTCTATGTCACTATAATATATAACTCATTAAACCTATTAATTGTGAATTCCATATATTTTTATTTCAGAAATTGCAGCTAACAACGCACGAATTGACAACAAACCCGAAGGCTTTACGACGATTATTGATTAATATTTTACTTATTAGCTACTAGTTAGTAGTTTGTTGTGTTATTACTTGAACATTTATTTTGAATGTTAAGTTGATGAATTGTTTTAGAATTTTAATGTGTAATTGATGCATATTATTATTATGTTCTTAATTAGATGAATTGAATAGTTTCTTTTGAATGTTAACTCGATAGATTGTTTTACATTTTTAATGTTATTGATGTAATATGCTATTCTAGAATTGTTGGGAATCATTAGTTTTTAGGGAATATATTCATTTTTTTTAAAAACCGATTACCGACTCATGCCGACCCGAACCCAAACGGGTTTGGTCGAGTTCGGGTCATCCCGATAACCCAACCCGACTGGCCTTATCGGGTTCGCGAGTTTTGGGCCAACCCGACAGAATCCGAGTCATGCCCACCCCTAATTCTATCTAGGTCAGTTTTATCCCCTCCTAAGGATTTATAACGTTGGTAGCAGTCATGGTCAATTTTTATGGAGTCTTATAATTAATAATAAAAAACGTATCCGTCGAAAACAACTTGGAAAACAGCTAAAAATGCACCATTAGATGAAAAAGGAATCCAAATTTGATAAAAAAGAACAGGCCAATTTCAGGATGACCTTAAAACCATGAAAAACCCAAATCTTGGAGTCCACCTCTTATCCTTCTCCATCAAACCTGAATCATCGACCTTTTCATATAAGCTTTAGGAAGAACAAACCCAGCTCTTCTCTCCTCAAAGGAATATTCAATCTCTTCCCCAGCCTCCTCTTCCCCAGCAGCTAGAGCAGTGAGATTCAGCGCAGCTGGAGCATGACAAGGAGCCGGAGTTATGGCCGTCTGCATCGGAACAGACACGGTCGACGGGGTGCAAGGCACGCCGATCGCCGCCCCCGGCGTTCTTTCTACTTCATCTGTAATCGAAGGTTTCTTCAATGGAGTGGAAAATGGAAAGTTTTCTACCGGATTTTCCAATCTTTGTATGTTCTGATTATCCATTTGTGGTCCAGCTTTTGAAGATATGGGCGAGAATGGTTTTCGAAAATGGGGTGTCGGATTTGTGGTGCCAGTTGATAGCTTCTTCACGGGCAGACCAGCAATGTCCAATCCTCTACTCCCTGCAGGCGATACAGTTTTTAGCAGCCATATTTTACTACCAAACACAGCCATTGTTGGGGATAATGGTTCGAAACTTACCGACTGATAAAGCTCCAAATCCATCGTCTTGGGAAGAAAAGCTTTGATCGCTGTGTTGCACTCTGTCGCTCTTTCTAGTGGCCCGGTTATTAGGCGTGGCCTTTAGTGGATCATGCTTTGGAGTTTGGAGCATTGCTCCTCCAAGCGAGAGTCTTCTATTGCTTGCTCCTCCAGTTGACATTCTTGAACCTTTTCTCGTACTTTGAGGCTTTGATGGGCTTGGTTTTGATCCATAAAGTGCTTCTTGTTCCGCCAAAAGCTGTCCTTGGAGTTTCTTTTGGTCCTATAGATCCATAAATCAAAAGCAAATTGAATAGTTTTCGAAAATCCCACTCGAAAAAGGTGAGAATTAATGGTAAAAACTAAAAAAGAGAATACGATCTTATAGTACCCGCTGCCTGCGGCGCTCTTGTTCTTTCTCTTGCCTTAACATATTATAGTCATCAAGCATAGAGAGAAGACGAACCTGTGTACAAAGATAATGATGTAAAACGATAAAGGAGCAAGTGTTCTTGAAGATCTAACGTCATGAACTTACACCATCGTAAGTAAACTCAAATCCTCTTTCCTTCTCCCAAGCCACGGTTTTCAAAGCCAACGCTTCAACCATTCCTGCATGGGTTGATTACAAAAACGTGACCCAAATGCATGGGTTGATTACAAAAACGTGACCCAATGGGCAAATTATAAAGGTCGTGACTCGTGAGGATGCAAAACACAAAAATAAACATACCTACAAATTAAGGGTAGTTATAATTTTAGAAATTTAAATTTTGTGGAGAGGGTTATGTGCTTTTTTTGTTTATAAAGTGATTAGATCATCCATTCTTACCAATAATGTCTTACTTTATTAAGAGCTTACCTCTCAAAAAAATTGATATCAAATCCACAACCCTTACTATTTTCACAAATTTACGTCATCCAAAGGGAAAAAACTCCAAAAGGTCGAAAAAGTACAGACCTGGAAGTTTACTGGCCAGAGACCTAGCTTTCTCAGCGCGCTTCAGAGTGAGATGTGCACCTCTTCCAGCATTGTATCTATTTTCATCCTGAAGAAGAACCATAGTAATTGATGAATAAGCATGGAAATGAACTACTTGTGACAGAAGAGATAAAAACAAGTCTAACTCTGTTATATTCCTCAAGCCAACACTCTTCATCACATGCAGACAACCACTTCTCCACCCTTTCAAGAATGTCTTTCCTCATCAGAGCTTCTTCTTTCACTTTGCAAATTTGAATCTCAATTTGTTCAAGAACACAAGCTGCGTCAGTAGCTCCTGCGCAAAGAATCAAATGGAAAGAGGATAGCTATTATTATCAAGAATATCTAAATGGCTGCAGGGGTGATAACCTTCTTTTCCAAAATTACAGAAGATACCTGATTCAATAGCTTCGATAGCATATTCAATCGAAGTGTCTTCTTCTGGTGTCAAATGAGTTTTCCTGCAGACCTCTTCTAGCTCTGACCATTTTTTCAAAACAAGTTCTTTCAATTTGCTTGATTTTAACTCTTCCAACCGGGATACTTCTGCTTCAACCTGAAACAGACAATAAAACCATTCCATATCCTTGCACTAACAATAAAAAAAAATGAGATATGATTTTGCTTGATTTTAACACTCACAATACTAATGGAGTCCATTGAAAGGGTATTTGGTTCAATTATTTCATGCTCGGATGCTGCTATGTTACTGGTTATGTTTTGAAACATCCGTTGTTCTTCAATTGGAGTATCCATAAGATTCCACAACTCTAACATGGTACTTGCAAGATCTTGGAGCTGCCCCAATAGAGCGTTAGTTAATTTTAATATAAAAAAAATCCTTATGAAAATTATCCAAATTTCAAAATTCCAGAAACAAAATTTTAAACAAAGATTACCCGCTGCATTCTTTGCAATTTAATCTCTCGCAAGCTTTCTATTGCTGCTGCCAGCTCTTCTATTGTTTTGTCAGTGATGTTCTTCGGTTCATCAGAATTAACCAAAGAGGGATGCACTTCATTGACTATTTTCTTGAAATCAATACCGAGCACTGAACATAGTGATGTCAGAGTACATAAGCGGTCATGGACCAACTTAAGCCGATTAGTCTACAAACATAAGAAGACAGGGTATTATTAAGTAAAATAGAAACAGTAAAAGGGATTGAACCTAAATAAAAGATGAAGATAAAAATAAACCAACCTTCTCATTATGTAGTGCATTGAGCTGTCTATGGAGATCCTCAAGCTTTCTCAGGGATAAACCAGCTTCATCCACAATTATCTTTGGCTGATTATATTCTAAAGAGTATATCTCATTTGAGAGCTTTTCTATCTGCTCAACGACTTCTAAAAATTGATTTCTTCTATCAGTACGTCTCTTCCGCATCTCATCTAATTGAGGAATGATTTGTTTGAGCTCTTCTTTTAGGTTCCCAGACTTCTGGTCAGACTGAAACGAATATCATAAACTAAATATCTTTCTATAAAAGGAAAACCAAGTATTGTTCCTAATTAACACTCTCCAACCTGCCTAATATGCACTGGACGTTCCCCCATTGCTGAGCAAATGGCTGCAAGCTCTGCCTCAGAATCTGCAATTGCCTGCCGTAACTGAGCTCTAGATCGATTAGCATGGTCCACTTTTCTTTTATATACTTCCAAACACTCTTGCTCCAGCTCAAGCAACATTTTATCCCTTTCAGCGTCAGTCTCACCTACTTCATCCCATATTATCTGTTGTTTCAAACATGAGTCAAAACCAATTTGTTAACAGTCTTCCTACATGCTTAAATAAGTAAAGAGTATGTTACTTTAAGGAAGAAAAATTGAGTTTGAATTATTAAAACCTGAAGTTCATAAAGAAGCGATCCACAAGTTGTCTCCACTTGTAAAAGTGGGTCATTTTGGACTCTTGACATGCCGAAAAACTAGTACCTGTAAGAAAAATTTTATTTCTATTATCATCTTAAACTACATGAAACGCCAAAAAAAACAAAAATCATGCGATTATGGCTTCCATCGTAAGAGAACATTCTTTAACCACATTCATATTTAGATCCTCATTTTCTTTCATATTTTAAGATAGAGAACCATAAAACGTTACATCAGCATGAAACTGAAGTGAGAAAAACATGAAATGCAATAAATTCAACCCAAATGTGCAAGGGTGTCCTAGCGTATTGCCTTCCTCCTTTATGTAAAGCAAGCTTTGTTTTCTTTAAAGGCACAGCCCACAGCTCAATCATGAAAAATGGCACTATTTCTAACTTTCACCTCTTAACATCGACTGTATATGATAAAACTACTACTCAAACATATTCCGAGAAAATGACTACAGCACAATCCAGCTCGATGATTAGAAAACTCTCATGCAGCGAAAACAGAAATCGAAGATTGGAAATAAAGAGATCACTCACCGTAAGGAAGCTTGAAAACAGTTGAAAGCCAACAAAAAGGAAAAAAAAATCAACCAAAGTCATGCCAGAAAAAAAACAGAGAAATGGCTGACTATACTGATGCAGGCTTCAATTCCGGAATTAATAAAAAGAAGAGCATGGAGTTGAGTAAAACAAATTCAAATCCTCCATTCAAATCCATTTTCCCGCAATGTAGGAGGAACGAAACGAGTATTTGCAAAAATGAGTTGGCGAAGATAAACCTGAAAAAGCGACTTCACAGAGTTGTTATCCTGATTCTTCCTGCCACTGCGAAGAGCAGAAATTGCAATCTCGTGGAATCGGATTGGTTTCCTAGAACAGTGAGCTTCCGGAAAGGAAAATTGAATCTGGAGAGGGAGGGAGAGAAAGACGTTAGGGTAAAAGAGACCGTTGAAAGGCGCTTATTCAGGATTTTTATTTATATTTATTATTATATAATAATGATGCTTTCGAACGAACGCGATTTGAATTTCAAATTCAGAATGGATGATGGCAAAGGGTTCTCATAATGTGCTTGCAGGCTCATCGTAATATCGTGTATTCAACTGTGTTTGAAACAACATCATACTTGTTTTACTTTATTAAAAATACAATTAATTTATAAAAATATAAATAACTATTTATGAAATTTATGTTTTTTTAATTATAAATAAAAAAAAATTGATTTTTTTAATATTGTGACTATTAATTATATTTGTTTCACGTTATTTCATAAAATAATTCACTACAATTATGTATGTCTTGATAAAATTATAATTAAAAAAAATGGCACATTATGTTAAAATGGACATGGAGTAAAATTGGAGGTCAATTGGAATATGTCAAATTGATCCAAATCAACCATTTGAGTATGATCCGTTTTGAATTTTAAAAAAATTGATATAAACTTGAAGCAAAATCTACTTAATTTTGGGTCATTACGATTCACCCGTTAGATTAAGTAGGTTAAATGATCCAATCAAATATTTGAGATAAGTAATTGAATTTTAGTTGAGTTAGGTCAGTAACCAACAGATTTAAATTTTATGGAATCAAATTAAATTCAAATCAAAAGCAATCAACAATTTTGAGTTTGTTTCGAATCAAATCAATTTTTTGATTGGGTAGAGTTCGAATCTAATTTTTTTTAAGAATTATGGGTGGAAAATGATCTGATTCTGTTTCGTTCAATGCGTTGTGAGGTTGGACCAAATTTGGTTCAGTATTAAATCTAGAAAACCAATAACAAATTGAAAAGTTTTCAATTTTTTTAGTTTAGTGGGAGAACGGTTTTCAATTTTTTCGGTTTATTTTGGTTTTTGTTATCGGATTGGGCTTTTTTATTTTGATGTTCATTCGGTTATTGCAGTTTCACTTTGTTTTGGGTCGGTTATGGATCGATTGTTTTAGTTTTTTTGTCATTTTATTGAATCTAAATTTTGTCAATTTGCATAATCTTAACAAATATATATCAATGAACAAAATTTAGGAAACACAAATAAATTCATCAATAATATTCAATTTAACTCTCAAAGAATCAACAACTAGATTTTATATTAAATTAAACAAGAAGTTTTATCATTCATATTTTTATTTTTATTTTATTAATATTAGAGCCGGTACGGTACAATTTACCCTGTTATTAATATTAGAGCTGATACAACACAGATCTCTCGCGTATGCTGACCCTTGAACCTATTAACATATTTAATGACCACTCATCTTGCTGATGCAAGTATGACCATTAACGAATATTTTTATTTGAATCGTTTCTTCATCGTGCATTTTCGAAGCATAAAGACGTTATACACACCCCTCTACGCACACTATTGTTAGTCGCTTAGGGTCACTTCTTTTGAAGGTCACTTCGTATCTCTTTTGACAAAACGTTTTCAATAATTTTATCTTTTAAATCCTTAACAGATTTATATTTTTTCTAGGATAAAGCTTGTTCTCAGCTAGTGCATGCAAGCTTAAAACTTCGTTCACATCGTTATCGTCTGAGTCTGGTAACGTAGTCAAAACTCTCATATATTGCATTGTCTGATGAAGATTGAATCTTTACATCATATTTACTATTAAAATATTAAAAATTACATATATTGGTTCATCTTCTATCATTGACACATCGTTGTATGTCGGTTGGTAACCTCCGTATGTTGGGTCGTATATCAAAACCGTAATTGCTTCATTTTCTTTTCTTCGGCGACATTCTTCATCGTATGTTGTCACTAGTTGCTCGAGCTACCGATCATTCTTGCGAATATAATATATGTATCTCATAATTTGTTAGTGTTTTTAAAAGTACGAATTTCAAGTTATAAACTGAGCAAATATATAGATTTTAGGAAGATTTAAACGTCCGAAGTAGAGATCTGGTGTCCGTATCAGACGTCACAAAGAGGGTGAGTGCGTTCGATATCTTCTTTCGAACGTTCGAAAATCGAAAGAGGATATCGAACGCCCGATGAGACTTAAAATAGTTGTTTTAAAATTCATATTTTTTTTCTCATTTTTCTAAAATTGAGACCCAAAAGCCACTCTACCCTTTTGAAAATTCAAAGTATTCCTGGCTAATATAATTATATTTTATAGCATTAAAAGTGAATTAATTTGTTAAAATCAAAATTATCATAATGCAAAGATAATTCTTCCCTAAAGTCAAGTGTATTCTAGAGAACCCGCAATTCCAAACTCAAGACTCTTCGAGCTTTCAAAGTTTCAATCTTCCAATCGACGAAGCAGAGAGCTCTTCTACGTTGAATTAATGGCAGCCACCCCCATCCATTTGCAATTACTTGCATCCACTTCGTCTTCCCCGTCAAAATCCTCCTCGCTTCGTCCCTCTGTCCCTCTGTCCTCTCTCTTCGGTTCGCGGCTAAAATTTCGGATATCCGTTTCCACCCATTTCACTTCCAAATTCCATCCTCGCGCCACAACTGCTACTGTGTCTTTTAGCCTGCCCACGGCGAGGTTTTTATTTCGTTCGATTTGGTTCATTGGTTCTTTTCTTTTTCCCTAATTTTGTTTGCTGCTGTTATTGGTATGGTTTGTTGTGCAGGAAATCTGAGAAGGAGGCTTCTGAGAAACTCCCCAAGTAAGTTTTTCCTGCTATTATGCGCTTCAATTTGTTTGCGAGTTCGTTTACTATCGTGGTTCTACTTGTGATTTATCTTTTTTATGTTGATGACGGTGATAAGATGGTCATCGAGGGCGATTAAGTCGTTTGCTATGGGGGAATTGGAAGCCAGGAAGCTCAAGTATCCGAATACGGGCACGGAAGCTCTTCTGATGGGGATTTTGGTTGAGGGTTAGTAACTCTTTTCAGCTCCAAGTTGTTCTGTTTTTATCATGAATTCTTCTCTTGCATGGTATTCTGACATTTTTTTATAATTGACTGAAAAATTTCCAATTAACTATACCTATATTGTGAAGGTTTTCGTACTGAAACTGAGTTGTTTTCTGAAACCCCTCTACTGGGAATTATGCATTTATATATGGACTTTCAGAGCTGAGGCAATAAGGATGGACTAAATTGGAAATGCATAATTTTTGTAATCAACCTGTAATATCCATGTAGGAACAAGTATAGCTGCTAAGTTTCTTAGAGCTAATGGAGTGACATTGTTCAAAGTACGAGAAGAAACTGTAAACCTGCTTGGAAGATCTGACATGTATTTCTTTAGTCCGGAACATCCTCCATTGACTGAACCTGCTCAAAGAGCTCTTGATTGGGCTGTTGAGGATAAATTAAAGTCAGGTTTGTTCAGTTCCGGTTCCATATTCATTGGTGTTGAATTTGGGAGTGTAAAAAATGGCTTACAGAAGTTTATGAACTAGTTCAATGAATATTAACATCCACATGCGATGATTACTAGCTGTTTGTCTCCTTGTTAAAGTTTAACTTTTCAATTTTCATTTGAGTTTAGGATTCTCTGTAGTTGAGGTAGTGAACATGTATCTTCAATGAAATAAGCAAAAGCTGGAGGAGAACTTGTATTTCCTCGGATCTACCTTGAATTTATGTATTAGAGATGCTGAATGGTCCGTATAGACTTTTGAGACTTTCAAATCTGTTTCAAGATTTTATAAGAATTCCAAAAGATCATTCGTCTCTAAAGTCTTTCTCTTCGCATCAGAAATATGGTTCGAATTGTGGTGTTTAGAGTTTAAAGACTAAAGGGAAGTCTTTTCTGTCTACTAAAGTTAGAACCTAAATATGAACATATATATTTGAGCAATTCCTAAATTTCAAAGTATCCAGCTTATCACCTTATTCCGGTTTAGAAAGACTATGCTCGAGAATGACAAAGAACTAGACTCTTATTCACGGTTAAAGCTTTCTCAGTTGCCAAAAGGCAAAATCTTAGTAAATTTCATTTAAAGTCAGCTGATTATTCTTTATTGGACATGAAAACTTAGTGATGTCATGATCTATCAGAAGAGTAATTTTTTAATCAGTTAATTTTGAATGTGTGAATGCAGGTGAATCTGGAGAAGTAACTACAACTCATTTGCTTCTCGGGATTTGGTCGGAAAAGGAATCTGCAGGTTATAAGATCTTGTCCAAGCTTGGTTTTGATGACCAGAAAGCCCAAGAGCTGGCCAAATCGGTAATTTTGAGTCGAATAATACTTTCTAAACAGTTTTGTTGGACGATTCAGAAGAAATTCAAGTCTGGACTCATATTCTTTTTGGTTATTTGCAGAAGGACAAGGATATTGTACTGAGTTTCAAGTAAAGTCGACGATGATCGAGAACTGGCGATGCATATTGAAACCAAATGCTCTTCGATTTGACTGCAGCTCAAAACAGGGATGAATGGATCTTGACATGAAAAGGGCTGTTTGAAACTAGAATTTTTTGGAGTCTTGATTTGGTGTTAGTTTGAATGGTAAAACCATACATCGGGCAAGCTCATCTAACTTTCTTCTCGTTGTTTTCTCGTATCCTTAATGAAGAGTTAATATGGTTTATCAATATGAAAAAAACAATAAAATTAATCTACGAACTTAGGGGTCGAGCCTGTGAGTCAAATAAGTTTAATTAACTTATTCTAGTGAGTCGGTTTGTATAAAATTTGATCTGAATTCAAACGTATCGAATAACTGATCTGATTGGAAATTGACTCAACATTTGGGTTGGATCTAGTTCGGGTTCATATAAACATTTGGTTTGTACATGTGAGGTTCAAATTTGATTTTGTAAAATTTAAACTTACATGTTCGGGTCGGTTACTGAGTCAACCTGCCAAAGTTTATTTATTAATCACAAATTTTATGTTGGATATGTTNTCTGATTTGAAATTGACTCAACATTTGGGTTGGTTCTACTTCGGGTTCATATAAACATTTGGTTTGTACATGTGAGGTTCAAATTTGATTTTGTAAAATTTAAACTTACACGTTTGGGTCGGTTACTGAGTCAACCTGCCAAAGTTTATTTATTAATCACAAATTTTATGTTGGATATGTTAATTGACGTGATTCGCCTTATTAATTTCTAAAAGCTGGTTATGAAGTCAAATTGATCGAATAATCGATCTAAATAAAAACCGACCCAAAATTTGAGTCAATTTTGATTCGGATTAACATAAATATTTAGTTTGTGTGCGTCGGATTTACATTGGTTTTTCAAATATTTAAAACTGACCCAATTCGACCTAAATGTCAATTTGTGGGTTCTAATACATCGAATTGCTACCCCTTCAAGAACTTAAGATGTTTTCTGAATTTAAAGTGTATTTGATTTAGAAAATCATTTATGTATATTGAATTTTAACTCTTCATTGATTATTGGTTGAATAAGTTATTTATACATTGAAAGATCAACATTAAACTGTCCAAAAGATTTATACATGCAAATTTTAAATAATCTACGTAATTATGGTGAACTATTTTGTTAAAAAAGGTCAAACAAATATGATAAATCATGTAAAAGTGTTAAAAATCATTAAATATTTTCAAAATTCCTTCGCACGTTATAATGTATATGTTATACAAATTTTCAGGATAAAAATCGACCCGAGAATTGGTTGAATAAGTGAAAAAAATCCTTAAGTTTGAAATAAGTAAAAAAAAATGGCATTGAGCCACAAGTGACACCATCCACATCTACATTTGTGAAAGCCTAAAATTTAAATAAATAAATACGAACATAGTCACGTGTAAGCGACACCATGTGCACGCTACTTTTCATGTACCCACAAGACGAAATCTCTCGCCCCCCACACCCCGGCCCGACAGTTTGTGAGGGGTTAAATCACGGTGACTCATCGACCCAGAGATATGAGGTATTTACCTGATATCTCAATGAGCTACTCCAACATTGGTTGTAACAACTCCTACACTAGGACAGCGCAGACGTCGAACACAGGCTCTTGTACACAATCTACTATCTCTGAGCCAACTGAGCTATGCTCATGCGGGCGTGCACACTACTTTCCTTATAACGGAGAAAATGGTGTACGAATGTGTATGTGTCATCATCATCGTCAAAAAGTTTTTCTCAAAATTCGTCAATTTGATTAAGCATATAACTATTGTATTGACTTCAAATTTTTATCACGTATTGATATTATTATAAGAAGATATTTTGAAAATTTTCTTAGATCTCAATGATTGCACGATTTATATTATTATTTTTTATTTTTGAAAATAAAATAATTTATTAAAAATTTATATACATCCAAAAATTTCAAGATTAAAGTTTATATTTTTTTTTTTCAAATCAATTTTCAAATTAAAAAATATATTAAATGAATTCATCTTGAAAAATTTGAGAGTTTTTGAACAACGCATAATCTCAATTATTTACAAGACATCGAAGAAGTTTTACTAAAACATGATGGGGAAGCAGGTGTAAAGACACCTGTGAAGAGTTGCACAAGGACTTGCTTCATTACATCATGATTCCGACCATCGGATTATCCACCGAGATTCTCGAGAGCTGCCATAGTTGGGGGCTAAGCCGCCCCACCTTTCGATCAAAACACGGTTGAAATAGGCTCTCTTTGCGAGCACTCTGTACTCGATGGTCAGAAACCAATCGATGGTCAGGCTACTGTACGGGTCGATGGTTTTATTTCCAGTTTTCCGATGGCAAAGATGGATCCATCGAAGAATACAACGAATGTTTCGAGACACTCGATTCCTTGGTAGAGAAAGAAACAGAGCTCCATGATGTTCCATATGCAATATTGCGCAATATCAAATTGTTAACTAAAAGAAAATTGAGTTTCAGTTCATGATACCTCCCAGTTGATTTTGAGTTTGGGGTGATTTTTCTATAGAAAACCTTCAACTCCATGCCCTGACCTGGTTTCTCTGTAAATATTGAATGCTTCCTCCATTACCTTCGCTTGAGCGAGCAATTGTGCTCTCTTCTTTCCCGACGGATGCGTAGAAAGATAGTCTCCTAGCGGTGAGTCGCCCGCCACTTGCCCTAACTTCTCGTACACTTTCGGGGCAACTAGTGGGTCGTATCCTGCCGATGCAATCAGCAGCAGGCCAATGTAGTCTGCCTCCATTTCCATCCTAAACATAAATCCAACAATAAATAATAGAAAAATATGTTTTTATCTGGGGTTTTTATTTCTACAAGAAGTTGAACATGTTGCACTTTGACTAATTCAACACCAGTTCCTGCCTTATAAGTATAATAATTGACAAAGATTTAAAGAACAATAGAAAACAAGACAAGGCATTTGTAATAAGCTTACCTTTTTGTCTGTGTTTGGAGGGGAAGCTTTCTGTTCATCTGATTTATAATCATTTTAAGCACAGGCATCAAAATATAACAATCTGTAAGATGGCAAACCAGAGATTTTTGGTAATTCCTTCTGCAGCATGTCTAGCCACAGCATGTCCTACCTACTCATAGGAATTTGGAAGTATAGTTACCAGCAGAAATTCCAATAATCACCAAACATTCTAATACATCAAAACAGATTTCCTCTGTATTCTCCACCAAATTCAGCCAGTTTTAGTAAAAAAATAAACATCCATCGTGATCACCGGGGACAATTTACGCGAGGGCAAGTTTCAGATTTCAAGTATTAGGTGCCCTAAAAGAAATTAGTTTGACTAACTTCTAGTCTTACAATTTGCAGACTTTGATACTGCAAGAACACAGTTATATTGAGCTAATATACAAGTATATTTGTAACGAAAGAGTACTCACAGTATATGCTAACTCAAATTTTTTTTCTAAACATGATTAGATAAAGTTGAGAGAAATGAAGATCTTATATGCAAGTTACCTCATGTCCAATAATGGTTGCAATTTCGGGGTCAGTTTTGAAGTGTTCAAGCAACCCAGTGAAAACCACAATCTTTCCACCCGACAAACAAAATGCATTTTGTTGCTATTGTGAGCGACCAGAGAAAGGAAGAAGAAAAGAGTTGCATGTAAGCTTTGCTTCGATAATCGCACTATAATAGTAGAAAATTTTAAAATGTACAGTTATTGACATTATTTACCAATATCGTTAGTATCGATTTTATTAAGAGTTATTTTCCATTTTTCAGAAAAATTCAAAAAATTATGCTCATAAATGTATGGATGGGTAGACAATGTAGGCCCCGATTCTCATAAAAGCATGATTCATTGTCGGAATATGTTCTTTGGAGGTAAAAATTCAATTTACAGAACTGACTCATCAAATCAGGTCGGTTAAACGAAATCCAAAATTTATGAAGAAATAATTGAATTTTAGTTGGTTTCAGTCGATAACTCACCAGTTTAAATTTTACGAAACCGTATGTGAACTCAAACCAAAACCAACTTGAAATTTCGGGTCGGATTATGATCGTAGATTATTCAGTTGATTCTTATTTGAATCTAATTTTATAAAATTTGAGTCATCATATCGAATATATTTTACGTGAAAAACCAACCTATATCCACAAGTCCCACCCCCTCGTGGTGACAAAAATGTGTCCTCGAAAGTTTAGAAAGTCAAACGTTAAACGGTATACATGAACCTTCTATTAAACATACTGATTAGAGGGCGCCCCTTGAATCCATAGTTGAAGAGGTAACTAAAATGGCGAATATATTTGTAATATATAATATTTTATACTGAAATTATAGGTGAAGATGTAAGAGAGAAGGGATAATTCAAATGATTCTGACCAATTTAGGCCTTGAGCTTAAGCTATGCTAATTTTGAGTAATTAGACAAATTTTAACATTAATTTTTAATTATATTTATAAGATTTTATAAAGTTCTAAGTCAGATTTTACATGATTTAATATTTTTTTGACTTATTATCCTGGTTGTGATTTTACATTTTTTAGTTATAAATACCAAAGTCAAACTGTTAATCGGCCCAAAACCGACAATTTCAGTCCAGTTTGCGACCTCGATCTAATTTTACTCACCACCCCTAGTATTGTTCATTTTTAGGAGGATTTCAACCGTTGTTTTTCTCTCTTTCTCTTACGTCGCTCTCCGATGTCAAAGACAAATAACGAGTCGCAGAGCTTTTTTAACAAGAATATAAGTGATTTTCCTTATAATTATCAATTTACCATTAGAGGATATTTACAATTGATTAATTTTTTTTTGCGATAAATATGGAACGGAACATAACTGGAACCAAACCGCAACATATCTCAATGTCCGATTCCGGTTCTAAAATTCTACAATCCTAGCAACTATTTTCTCTTATACTCGGAGATGAAACATCATTGGACTGATTCATCTTATCCCTTAATGAAACCGAACATGACATGAAAATCTTTAAATTCCCGTTGTGTAAAAACACATTTTTCATGGCAAAATCTTTTAATCGACCCATCTAGAGTAGTTTTGCATTTAAAAGCATAGTATATATTACGATTGATGTGTTACTCTAATTGATATAAATATTATTTTCTTAGGAGTTTTAAGAATTCAAGAGATAATATTAAATATTTTGTACATTGCTTCCGCTTTTTAAACATAAATAAAATTAAAATATCTATTTTATTGTTTTTAAAAATAAATATAATTAAGAGATAATATATTATATTATATTATAAGAAACTGGAAAAGAACAAATTATTCACGTCTCATTATTTAATTTAAATATTTTAACAGAGAGAGCATTTTCAGTATCACCCGCTCAACACATGCCCTGTAGCCCTGGCCTTTCGTCTCAGACACGTTGGAAAGCACACGTCGGCACAGACATAACTCAATCGAGTAACGATGATAAAATTGATAATAAGTATTAATATTTTAGAATTATTATTTCTAATGTGAGGTAGTTCTTTGTAGATATAAGTAAAAGTCTCTCATCTCTAGTTTACTGAGTCACCATGACTTACTCCTCAATAAATTATCAGGTCGAAGTGTGAGATTCTGAGAGCGAGAGATTTCGTAAGACACGTTTGTTGCGTTGGTGCTTTCTGATCTTGCCACGTGTAAAATCAAATAATTAATAATTAGGCCATGTTAATCAGATCCCCTAATTAATTCGCTTAGAAATAAATAAATATTATTTTGTCGCATATTTTCTGGTGAAATCTTAAAAAATAAATCTGAAAAATTATTCTCTAATAAATAACTATTTTTATTATAATTTAATTAAAAAATATATAATTTTCCAATGTCGTAGTTAATGCTTCGAGGACACGTGGCTTCTTGTGAGTGATTGACGTTACAAAGTGTGAAACGGAGGACCGTAGCCGGTGGGGTTTTGTGACACGTGGTCGAATTGGATAAATGTGAAATTATGCGAGAGGAGAAATTGACTGATGGCGGACGTACAGAAATAGGGGTCCCCATGACCTCCACGTGGCGAGTGTACAGCGTATTTTGATCGGCGACGGGCAGCTCGGGCACCTTTTGCTGCTGCCCGAAAGGTTAATTCTTGCTCTGGCGAGAGTCGAGACCGACTTCTATTTTCCTTTTCGATTGGAGAATGGAGGGTGGAGTCAACCGGGAGCTGGTTGTAACGGCGGTGGCTGAACGGAATAGCATGGAAGGGTGTGGAAATTTCGAGGGATATCATGGGTGAGAGAGGGGGTGATTCGCCGGAGAATGTTGAGCGACGATGACAATGATTTGCCGACGAAATGCCGTGAGAGGAGGCGCCGACGAATAGAGATGCGGCGTTTGGCGACTTTATCGACGGCGAGCTCATCTCAAGCTGGTGGGGGTCGAAGCGAGAGGGAAGGTCGTTTAGAAGAGCAGCCGGGCTCTGAAATCAAGCGTATTCGAGTAGAAAACTCGTCGTCTTCTTCCTCCGGTGACGACGCGGAGGACGATACGGCGGTGAAAGAGGCGGAGGACGTCGTCCCGACGGTGGAGCCAGTGTTCGGGACTATGTCTATTTCGGGTAGGTCAAGAGAGATGGAGGACGCGATATCTGTACGGACGGGGCTGTGTCAGCCGGCGATTTGCCGGAAACAAACAGTGCATTTCTTCGCCGTGTACGACGGACACGGAGGAGCTCACGTAATGCCTGAACCCTTAGAAAACAAAAGGACAATAAGTAGGGTTAGTTTGGTATCATGGCTGTTTATTTTCAGGTGGCGGAGCTCTGCCGGGAAAGGATGGCTTCGCTGGTGGAGGAGGAGCTGAGCAAGGGCGGAAGACGGCGCTCCGGGAGCGGGAATGGAGAGGAGGAGGAATGGAGGACGGTGCTGAAGAAGAGCTTCGAGAGAATGGACGAGGTGGCGCTGAGCACGTGCGCGTGTGGGAGCGTTAGGGGGCACTGCGGCTGCGATCCCATGGAGGTCGCTCTCGGTGGGTCCACCGCCGTCGTTGCCATACTTACTCCTCAACACATCGTCGTCGCCAACTGCGGCGACTCACGCGCCGTCCTCTGTCGTGGCAAAAGAGCAGTCGCTTTGTCCAATGATCACAAGGTTCTCTCTCTTGCTACCTTACTTTCCACCATTAGACCAGTAAAAAAAGCTTCAAACTTTTCAAAAATGGCGATGAACTACAGCGTTCGTAATCATGACTATTAACTTAAATAATTCTTGTTCCGTATCTTGTGTTTAAGAATTTCGATTCGAGCTGTTGTTTTATTTATGAACTGAAGACTAATCCTTGAAATTAAGCTAAACAGGCCGATAAATTTAGGCCGTGTCTTTTTTTCTTCTTCTTATCAGTTACTGCTCTAGCTTGCTTTGAGTTTCTAATGAAAGATGATTACAATTGACTTCTCCTTCTGAATAAGCCGGATAGACAGGACGAATTGGCGAGAATCGAAGCGGCCGGAGAACGAGTTATTTTCGTCAACGGAGCTCGCGTCAAAGGCATTCTCGCAATGTCCCGAGCCATAGGTAATTTTTTCAGTTCATACAATGGATAAAATTCGATACTTTCATTGTTCTCTTCGAATTCATTTGTCGTTAATGCTTGTTTATCTTGAAAGATTTTCAAAACTGGTATTTAGGAGTAATGCTAAGTTTACTTTCTTAACATAATTTATCTTCTAATGAATTGATCCAATCAAAATTCGACGCTTCGGAAACTAAGTTATTATGATTTATATGTTAAGAAGGTAAACCTAGGATTTTCGGGTATTTAAAGTACATATCTGAGCTTGTTATGCAATGGTTGTTGAAACAGGGGACAAGTATTTAAAATCAGTAGTGATATCAGAGCCTGAAATCACGTTCACAAAAAGAGAATCTGAAGATGATTGTTTGATTCTTGCAAGTGACGGATTATGGGACGTAATATCGAGCGATGTAGCCTGCAAAGTTGCCTCCGAATGTCTCCAAGAAGGCACTCCGGCGACTTCAACGATGGATCTCAATGCGTCTCCTCAGCCTAGAACCGAAGAAGCCGAAGCATTTTATCCGTCTAGAAGTGCTCTAGCCGCTGCATTGCTCACTCGTCTGGCTTTGGGCCGGAAAAGCTGTGATAACATTAGTGTCATCATCATCGATTTGAAGAGAAGTTGAGGCGAGATGACCAGCGTTTCGATGCTCGTTTTTTTCCTTTGGAACGGAGTTGTTCTTGGTAGAGTTTGGTAGCTCAATTTTTGATTGGTGGTTCGGATATTGTGCATCGAGGAGTTCCTTTGGAACTGGATTACAAAAAACAGTTTTTGGCTTTTAGAAACAGAGGGAGCTATAAATGATTAAGAATTAGCCAATTATTTTATGCTTTTATAATATAATGACTCTTGGTGGGCCAAATCAACCAGCAAAGTACAAACTAAACCAGAACCGAACCGAGATTTTGGGTCGGGGTTACCTTAGTTGGTTTCTACATCATTTGAAATTACGTGGTTTTTAATTTTTAGGGTACAAATTGAAAGAAAAACACTGAATTTTGGTAAAATATGCGAAAAAATCATGAAGCTTGAAACAAGTAAAAAAGACAGTGATTGAATTACAGTGTAACCATTTGCAACTCAAAACCTTTTGAGTTGCCCTTTTGTATTCCCCTGCAAAAGACAGTGATTTAATAAATTTGGTTTCCATCTTACCTTTTGTATTCCCCTGCAACTCAAAACCTAACCAAACTTCAAATCTAAAAACAAAAACCAACAGAATTTATTATTTTTTCTTTAACAAATACCAAAACCGAACCGACTCGCGAATTCCTCGGCTCACTTGCCGGTAAGTTTGGTTTCCACCCACCACTACCCGTTGACGCGCATTGAGATAGTCTATGAGAGAATGAATGGCTTCCGAAATGTAGTTTCACTTGCCATCAAAATACATAATGTACTCAAGCTAAAAATGTTAGTTCAAGCATTATATTTCATGGTTACGGTGACTCTTTGCATACCCACAAGGGCATAAATCAAGCATAATTCAACCTCTCAGCGATCGACCTTTTCCGGTAAAAGGCTGGAACTTTGGTTCATCTTTCTTCGCTGCGTCCTCTTGTTTCGTCTCTTTGGTCTACGCAAAATTCAACAAATCTATAAATTAGTTATGCAGCTCTATGCATTGTTATTGAATTCGCCTAAATAAAAAGTACCTCCTTTGTTTCTTTAGGATTTTGGTTTACATTCGATCCAAACACGAGCTTTCCTTGAGATTGACGAGAAGTGTTTGGAGAAGCAGAAGCTGCCGGAGGTTGTGGATTGCTATTACTTCCACTCTCACGTTTCTTATCTTTCGATCCACTCGAAGAAATCGGGGAAGGTTGATGCTTCGATGGTTTTCCGTCCAATCGTCTTCCCACTCCAGTAAAAGAACTAAATTCGGGCTCGGCCACATCCGGAGCCTCTTGGACTGTGATTCAAAAAGAGATTGAATAAAAAAAATCAAATCTTGCCTTTCAGATGAATAATTGACACATTTTCAACGAAGTATGAGACTATCGATCAACCTGGACCCTTAGCCTTGTTCGAATGGGCGTGCATAGGCTTTTCTGGTTCTTTGTAATCCAAGGGAGGAGCAAAATCGACCTCACAGTCGGTCTCGATAATACTAATTGCACTAGAAGGCTTTGCTTCGATAATATCAATATAATACTTTTTGTTATTATATGCAACCATGATACTGTCTCCTGTGGTTAAACATGAAAAATTCCTCAATGTTGTCTCCAAGCTGCAAAATAACCAACATGGGTTTGAATTAATGAAATTTTTAGAAGCTAATTGCATTTGGAAAAGAGAAACGATCTTACATTGCTTTAGGGTTCGATATATCCAAAAAATCTGTCGTGTGGGGTTGCAGTTTGACGTAAGTTCCCTTTGGAAGAGTTACGTTTTTCACTTTCACTCTATCGCCTTCTTGTAGTAGCATGTTTTCCATCATCTACGAAAATTTATAGTGGAAAAGATGAAATTGAAAGATTAGTTGTCCTAGAAAGCAAACAGATCATATAGATCATTGCTCACCCAATAAGGCATATAGATCATTCCTTCCTCTGCAATGAACTCCAAGACTCCGCAATGGGAAACCCTCTCAGCACCCTCATTTCGAAGCTCAAACAACATTGGATAGTCAATATGCAAAGATGCTGCAAAGTCATGTTCAATTATTCTACAATTTAACTAACCATACTTCATCAAATTCATGGTAGCAAATATGTGTGACAATTGCATGGGATCAATCTGGTAAGCTGACCCAAACCCACCATTTGGGTCGAATCATATCGATTTTCAATTTTAAAAAAATCAGATTGATTTATGATCTAATTTTTACAAGTTGACCCGTCAGATTGGGTCGGTTAACCGATCCAACCCAAAAATTGTGAGAAACAATTGAATATTAGTTGAGTTGGATAGTTAACCGCCATGTTAGAATTTTTCATAATTGAATTTCAACCCGAATCGAAATCAATTGAAAATTTTGAGTCGGTTTTGAATAAGACCAATTATCTAATTGGATTGAATTTGAATTTGATTGTTTAAGAACTCACATAGCGGATCGAAACATTATTTTTTCAAAAGAACCAACCCAATCCACACGGTACCACCCCTAGTAGCAAATAATTCAAAAAATAGAGCATACTACAATTGAAAAGGGACTAACCAAGGCGGTCAAGGGCCGAGGGAGGCATTATAACTGAAAAACAAAAANATAGCGGATCGAAACATTATTTTTTCAAAAGAACCGACCCAATCCATAGGGTACCACCCCTAGTAGCAAATAATTCAAAAAATAGAGCATACTACAATTGAAAAGGGACTAACCAAGGCGGTCAAGGGCCGAGGGAGGCATTATAACTGAAAAAACAAAAACAAATGAACCAAGGAATCAAAAAAGACCTTATGAATAAGAAAGCAATCCAAATACTAAAGTCAAGTGGGTTTTAGAACATACTTTTATCGCCAAGTTCAATTTGGGGCTGCATGACATGATTGAGGATCTCTAGTTAGAGTACAATCGATGCCCAATCGAATTTAAAGAAAAAGCTAATTTATGATGACACAGTATAGTTAGGAGTTAAGAGTACTATCCCACTGCCGTGATACCACTCTACTTTTGAAGGTTCTTACAAAGATTCAGAACTCAATGAAAATTAGCAGGTGAATTAAGAAAAAAAGAGTAGAGAAACATGCTAACCTTTTCAATGAAAGATGCAGAATAACACTGATACGTTTGCTCAAATGATGTTCCATGATATCCATATCCATCAAAAAACTAAAATAACCAAAATGTTAAAAGAAAATTAATGTGGTTACGTCTGAAATCATATTGACTGGTAAAAGTCTTAACTGTAAATGTTTGACTATGGTAGTCACATAAAGTTAATTTTAGAGATCAAAACCCCACGTGAATTAGTCTCACTCCTCTCTCTAAAAGTGTTATTGTAGTATGACATCTGTCGTGCATGTCTTTTGTGATAATCTTTTTTAACAAAACTCCACGCCATGTCATACAGTAATGCCAATGATAAACTAAAAAACACTTCCATTCTCAAGTTTGGACAAAGATTTCTCACAAAACATACTGCTCAAGTTACATTTTACAGTACCACGAAAAAGTGTAGTTTTACACATAATAATGAATGATGCAATGGTACTAATGTTTCTAATTAATGATATCAAATGTTTCCGACACTAAAATATGGCCCTTAAAAGGAATAAGAAATTATGTGATATAACCACAGCTGATTAGTCATCTGTAAGCCCATTCATTATAGCTAAAATTAATGCACTAACACAACCAAAAAAGACAATTTTATACACAAAGGGGCGCCCACTAAACATTCATTGACACCTAAAACTCACAGAAATTAGGCATTCAAATCATAAAGGTTGTAACAAGACAAAAAATTAGTACAAGCAACATACCCCTAATGACAACAAATTAACACCAACCATTTTGAAATCATACCATTTTGAAGACGCTGCTAGAATGTGACCCAAAGCGATCAACCTTCAAAAGCCTCCTATAACAAAGGGATTGCCACATTCCCAGATTAGGAAATAAAAATTCAACATTAAGAATTAAAATATCAGAAACTCAATGACCTAAGATAACTAAACATAGAATACAGGGTTCTTACTATGACAAAAATGTGGCAGCAGCATGACTTCATCTAATTACTATATAAAAGAAAGTACAAAGAGAGGAAAGGAAATAATTTTGGATTTATATCTCACAACCTCCAAGTTAAACAAGAAGTCAAAAATGAGTAATGTTGAGTGACCGTCCAACAGATCAAAACTGTCACAAACGTTGACGTATCATCATGTGATTAATTAAAATATTTTGATTCAGACAGAAAATTGAGATATATATACCATTAGCATTACATCTTTCGTCTTTCAGATAGAAACCTAATTTATTATACCAGAATCAAAGCTTAAGATACTGAAGTTTAGGAAATTAAGGAGTGGGAGCTTATTCTCATTTTGTGCTTATTCTAGTTGATATAAGGCGAAATTGACAACAAAACAGATACAACCAAATCACTTAAGTTTTAAGTGAATAACTTAACTTGATTGCAGTTTTTTCAAATACAGTAAATACAGGCTACCCTTTTGGGCTCCAAATGTTACTCAGCCAGCGAGGACAATTTATATTAGAGCACAAACGAATTAAAGAGAAAAAAATACGATGATAGATAAATGTCAAACAGTAAACAGAAAATAGAAACATAGAAGAAAAAAAATTAAGAACCAACACTTGGAAAGAAAGATGGGTAGACTTGTTCTGGTTCGATTTGGTTTGATTTCTAGCTGAATTCAAAGGTTCCGATTAGAATGTGAAAACCAAAGCCAAAATGAGTAAACTCCAAGACTGATAAAAAATTGAACCATGAATTTCAGTTTTCTTTGGCTCCAAGACTGATAAAACCACGACTAAGTTTTGAACAAAAAAAACAAACATAACCTTTTTCATTAACAAATTAAAAAAACAAAATAACAAAGTTTTACAATTAAAAAGTGTAAGAAAAGAACAATTTTCACCGATATCAGCACACTAATAGAACAAAAAAAATTCTTCTAACAATGAAAATGATCACAAAGAAACTCTAACAAAGAAGAATAGTCACAGCAACAAAAAACAGTTACTCTTCTTAGAAAAGATGGCAATAGTGCTACAACGGTGTCTGTAAATATAAACAAAGTAGCAGAAAAGCATCAACAAATGCAGATCCAAGACCCAAAGTTAAGAACTTACCATATGGTAGATTCAGCTAGATCAATTGAGAAACCATACTTAAAAACTAAGCGCAGGGTTATGACAAGAATACTCTAACGCTTAGCACTTCCATTATTTTACCGATAAAAAGCTATAGAGAATCTAAAAATACTTTATTGCAGATGGGCAATTAAAAATTCCGAGTCTTGAAATCACGGTTGCTTAAAGGAAATCATCGACTTCCCAGTCAAAGTCAGTTCAAATCTAATCCGAGAAATCATCGACTTACCATATGGTTGATTCGTTCTCTTAGACTTACTCAAACACGAAAGGCTAAATCGATCAGAAAGAAAAATCGAATCATGCGTTCAACAGCCAATAAAGAAACTCATTCAGTAACGAAAGGAAAGGGATGTACCCAGGTAAACCAGAAACGGAAACGAAGAGCCGAAGAGAACGAATTATAATGATTTGGGGACAATTCGGGAGCGAGAGAGCGAGAGAGGGAGCTGGGAGCGATGGATTGGGGCTCAAGTGAAGTCTGATTCGGCTTTTTAGATGCTGGGAGCTTAACCTGACCGAGTTCCCTCCGAACAAAAACTGAACCACAGATCTCGGGTTTATGAAGTCCGGTTTATGCTCGGTCGGTTTTAGATTTTGGGTCTGGTTCAGGATCGGTTTCACTCAGTTCTCTTCCAAAATTTTCATTTCTCTTCAAAATAAACCTTTTCATTTTTCAATGGCAATATGATGCCAATCACATTGAAATCCTGAAATATGTTTGAAAATTTGAAAATGATCTTTCAATTTCGATTATAATTTAAAAAAAATCGTAATTTATGGGCTGATGCAAGTTTTTAGGAGTAAGAAATCGTGAAACTGGGTAAAACCCGACCAAAACCCTAATAAAATCTGATATAAATCTAAAAATTAGTTATAAATTTGCACAAATATTTAAAATCTGATTCAAATATAATAAAAATATATTTTATTGTTATATTTTAATTTTTTAAATATAAAATAAAACTGAAATAAACTCGTAACAGTTGGTTCTGGTGCTGGTTCAAAAAATCTGGAACAATGAGTTTTGATTCAAGTTTTATTTCGGGATACAATCAGCTCGGACCGTGCAGTGCTCACTCTTTGGACAGTGAAACACAAAAATGAACCGATCATTTTAGTGGGATGAAAACAAAAAACCAACTGTTCATCTGGTTCGGTTTTTTGTGACCCGGTTGGGATTTCAATGATGTGACCGGATCAATCCAGTCACCCCTCCCCGTTGAATGGACTTCCATCCATGGGGACCCTCGTCGCCACCCGAGACTCTCTCTCCGTCACTAAGGGTGGGCGTCGGATTGGAGTTTTCGATACGATCGGATCGGCTCCACCACTTCATCTGAATCCGATCCGATCCGAATTCATTTAAATTTATCGGATCGAATCAGATCGGATTCGTCAATAAATCCTGATCCAATGCATCCAAATTTCCGAGCATTTTTCAGAGAGAGAGATCCAATCCAATAAGTCTAAAACTATCCATGTTCCAGACTGAAACTAATCCCCAATCCAAAACAATCTTAATAAAAAACAATAATAATCCAGAACAATAATAATCTCAATCAATAGTAATCTGAAAGTCTGAAACTATCATAATCCAAAACAATAATCAACAACAATCATAATCCAAAATAATCCAGATTCCAAAATATAGAATAAAGAATACAAAAACAAATCATACTCTAAGTCTGAAGTCTCAACATAATACATAAACTAAAACGTACAAAAGTATCATAATCCGTCGAGCACCGACTAGAGGTCAATAAGCGGCTCTACGTCTCATCCGGTTGCATTCTTTGTGATTTTTACAAAGAAAACACATAAAACACATTTAGTAATTAATAAAAC
This sequence comes from Begonia fuchsioides, assembly GCA_003255005.1. Lineage (NCBI taxonomy): Eukaryota > Viridiplantae > Streptophyta > Magnoliopsida > Cucurbitales > Begoniaceae > Begonia > Begonia fuchsioides. The sequence goes on from QAOC01000352.1 coordinate 72,552, forward strand.
ATTAATAAATAGTAATGTTAACAAATAACGTGTACTTGAAACTAGAAATATACCTTCGTCATAGAAATATACTTGAAACTAGAAATATACCTTGCATTGATATCCCTTGACAATGACCTGCGTGAAAGTAGCACCAACTCGGGTCGGAGATATGCGCACCACTTTCTGAATCCTTCTTTTTCTACCATTCTCATTGGTAGTGCATCGGTTATAAGCATGCTCGCAAGCACTTCACGCGCTTCTGCCTGCGTGAAAGATGAAACAGAAGACGAGCTTGTCTCCCCTTTGAGCGTAGTAAAAGGCAACTTCTTCTGTAATTGATCTGTGGCCAATAAATACTTGTTGCAACTCTTCAAATGCTTTGTCATATTCGAACTTCCTGCCTTCTTTGTGTGACAATCATATTTTTTGCCACAATGGTTGCAGCTAGCTCTCGGATCCTCCGGATCACAACCTTCAACCAATGTAAAATGATCCCAACATGCAGCTCTCAACGCTCTTTTTCTTGGATTAGGGCCAGTCTCAGTAGGATTC
>QAOC01000352.1:73614-140682 GCA_003255005.1 Begonia fuchsioides
GTAGCACCAACTCGGGTCGGAGATATGCGCACCACTTTCTGAATCCTTCTTTTTCTACCATTCTCATCGGTAGTGCATCGGTTATAAGCATGCTCGCAAGCACTTCACGCGCTTCTGCCTGCGTGAAAGATGAAACAGAAGACGAGCTTGCTTCCCCTTTGAGCGTAGTAAAAGGCAACTTCTTCTGTAATTGATCTGTGGCCAATAAATACTTGTTGCAACTCTTCAAATGCTTTGTCATATTCGAACTTTCTGCCTTCTTTGTGTGACAATCATATTTTTTGCCACAATGGTTGCAGCTAGCTCTCGGATCCTCCGGATCACAACCTTCAACCAATGTAAAATGATCCCAACATGCAGCTCTCAACGCTCTTTTTCTTGGATTAGGGCCAGTCTCAGTAGGATTCGTAGTTGTCGTAGGAGTTGTCGATATTGGTTGTATCGTTGTGTCGATAGTTGCACTTGCAGAAGCTGTACTTTCCATTCTGTAAAAAAATAAACAAAGCAAATTTCAAATTCACATATCTAATCAAAATTGAACAATTGAAAGCTAATTTCAATAACTAATTTGAACATTTGCAGAGGAGGTTTGAACATTTGCAGGAGGAATGCACTCTCGGCCCGGGACCGGGTATGCACTCTCGAGTCTCGGTTATTTAATCTCATTCTCAATCTCAATTCCCAATAACATTTGCATAATACATTATCAAATCTAAATTACAATTCAATCAAATGTACTTCAACAAATATGCAATAAAAAAGTTCAATACATAATTTTGTTAATGCAGCAATAGGGAGTCTCGGCCTCTGGTATGCACTCTCGAGTCTCGGATTTCGAGAACAAAGGAGGAGGCAGAGGCAGCCGGTAGCAGTTGTTCGTCGGATTTTCGGTAGCCGGTGTTGGGGTGGGGGTGCGCGGTCTGTTCTTCGGGGTTAGTCGTCGACGGTGCTCGGAGTCGGGGTTAGTCGGCGGTTGTACGTCCGGTTGTTCGTCGTCAGATTTCGTCTGACGAGGTTGTTCGTCGTTCGGTGGTTCGTTACGATTTGCGAATGCGGGGAACTGTGAAACTGTGAAACCCCAATTGAAATTTGGGGATATTTAATCGGACTCGGAGAATCCGACGTTCGGATTGGATCAGATTGGCTTCTAATCCGATAGCCAATCCAATCCGATAACGATCCAAAAGTCGAATCTATGAAGGAATTACTCTACCGAATACTGGATTCGATCGGCAATGGCTCCCTCTTTTCTCCGGCGAAGGAGAAGGCCGCCAATCGAAGCGGCTTTATCGCTCGCTCGCCTCCTCTTCTTCTCCGACGCGCTCTCCGGTGGATGGGTTCGGTGAAGCTGAGGCTTCTTTTGGGTTTCTGTTTTCTTAGCTTCGCGGTTTTGGTGGCTTCGAAAATTAGCTCATTAATGGGGTGGATTCCTCGTCACCCTTCTATTTCTAGGTAATTCTTGGCAATTTTTTACTGCATCTTTGTGATTTAGCTTGATGCCCTAAGGGAAATGTAAATTTCAGAGGTGGTTATTTATTTATATATTGTTATTGGTTTCTGGGTTGTTATGAATTCAGATAAATGCGGTCGAGGTTTTTCTGTCGCGTAATTATGAGCTCTATCAGTTTTTGGGTGTTGAGAAATTCGGCCATTTAAGATGTTGCGAAGAATATGGTCTGGCTACGCTATGCTTCTCTTTCTATTTCTCTCTAAATTTCTTTACTTGGAGCGCTGTATATTTCTGGATGTTGACAAATTTAGCCGCTTGAGTTGCTGCATAGTATATCGTCTGCCTTGAACTTCTCCCTTCCTCCACATTCTTTGCTTTCTTTACTTGAAACATGTATGTAGTTAGAGCCGGCAAACTCGCCAGCTCGCTCGGCCGGCTCGTCTTTCTGTCGAGCCGAGCCAGGCTCAGACCGGAACAGTACCGAGCCTGGCTCGCTCGAGCCTCTCTGTCGAGCCCGAGCCGAGCTCGCCGAATGAGGCTCGCGAGCCCGACGAGCCAGGCTCGGCAGGCTCGCGAGCCCGACGACGCTCGACGTCGCGAGCCCGACGACGCTCGCCGTNTCGACGAGCCGGCTCGATTGCCAGCTCTATATGTAGTTGTGTCCATAGGACTGTCTAGTCTAGTGCTTATTTTTATCATATTTCCTATCTCCTACATTTGCATTTGCTGTGTCCACAAGTGATAAAGTTTGAAACAGATTTTAAACATCATTAGATTTCCTTACCTTATTCTAATGTATCATAATAAAAGAAAATTTCCGTCTGAAAAGGGAACAGTCTTTCATCTTTGGCGTGCTTCTCTTTGAGACATATTTAAGATGATTATACTGTGCTTATAACTTTCCATACATCTTCTTCTATGCTCAGCAATAATACATTCTTATCCAAATTTTTTTATGCCATTCAGGGGTGGTTATACTGTGCTTATCCATACATGGAAACACAATTCTCTTCTTAAAAGAATAGTTGGACATTATGTGTTATGGGCCCAAACGACCCAAACCCTAAAGATGCGTTCGTTGGGAGGCATTACTCTCGTAGGGTCTAGCTATTTTTTATGTATGGTCTTTGTCGTTATTTCCTCTAGTCATCGAGTTATTTTAGTAAATTCTTAATTAGGTCAAGTTAACTAGAGTCTATTTAATGGGCATTAGCCCCAAGGGTTTAGTATCGAAAATCAAGTATCTTCAGTTATTCTATTTCTTCTTTCTTCTTCGTATCTCTATCTCCCTATGGCCGGAAGAGGGGTGCTTACTCGATCTAAGGGTAAGCTCTCAGAATCCGATCCTAACAACTTGGTATCAGAGCCTTGTCCCTCTTCCTCTGAACCTGAATCAAATTCGCCAACCGCATCACTTAAAGAAGACGTTCCAACCCTAATGCAGCAAATACTATTCTTATTGAAATCGCAACAGGAACAAGCACGAGAAAGTCAGGAACGAGCACAAACGAATCATGAAGCGATGATGAATCAATTTCGTGCACTTCAGACCCGCAGCTTCGAAACAGGGACGACGAATGCGCCACCGGCAGCACCTCCGATGGCCGCCCAGTTCGCACGCTCAACGTTCGCACCAATTGCTTCAATCGGGTCTGCACCACCGTCGACCTGTTCCTCCTCGTTGTTCGCCTCAACCGCTCATATTTCACCGCCGCCTACACAGCCAAGGGCCACACCCTTTTTGCCCGCTTCGTTTGCGCCGTCGGCCGAGAACACAGCGCCGGCCACGGCGTTTCCGCAGAGCCTGTTGCCGCTTCCCGCACAGCCGAGGGCCCCGCCGTTCGCACCCGCATCGTTCGCGCCCACCACCGACTACACAGCGCCGTTTGCGACGATGGCGGCGGCCATAACATTCCCGCAAGGTCAGCTGCCGCCGCCCGCACAGCCAAGGGCAGCGCCGTTCGCACCACCCGCCGACAGCACAACACCGTGTACAGGGAACGCACAGAGCTTTTCAGCGCCGGCACCGCCTGGCAACTTCCAGCAGCAACCGGGAATGTCCACCCCTTCAATTCCCAGCCGTGGGTCGCAGAGCCAGCCCACTGGGTTTATTTGGCCACCATCTGAGGGTGCACCTCCTGTCTTTGGAGGCTTGTATCCCGTCTCACATTCCGGGTTGCACGATCATCACTATTTTTCTACTCCTACATTCGGGCCGCTCACATCAAATCAGAACCTGGAACAACCGATAGCGGGTCCAGAGGCCGCGGGTCCTTATGTAACATATCCTGGTGAGGGCTCCCGACCGACAATTCGGGCACGGTTAGAGTTTCCCACTTATGATGGTGCAACCGACCCCCGCCGGTGGCTTTGCCGATGTGAGAACTATTTCCAGAGTCAGAACATTCCTCTTACAGGATGGGTTGGTTTAGCAGCTTTTCATTTACATGAGGAGGCAGCGGATTGGTACGAACGATTTCGTCATGGCAGAGCGGATCTATCATGAGATCATTTTACTGACTCGTGCATCGAGCATTTCGGCACGTTTGCTCGAAAAAATACACTTGGGGAATTAGTGGATTTGAAACAGACCGGTACAGTGGCACAATATCAAAAACAATTTCAGAGCCTATTCACCAGAGCTTTATCAGTTCCGCCAGACTTAGCGGTTGATCTTTTTACTGCTGGACTTAGTGAACCTCTCCGAGTGGAAGTCGAGCTTCAGGAGCCACCGTCTTTGGAGAGAGCCATGGCCTGATGTGCCTTCGGGTGAGGTTGGCACGTCGGGGGTGGTCGAACGCACGGTCACGTAGCCGATGTGGTCCGTGATCGCACTCCGTTCGGAAATTTGTCGTGCGGAAGCGTATTTTATGTGGTGGCTATGGAAAAGAGGTATTTTTATGGGAATGGGTCGCGGGAAATTTGGAATGGTTCGGATGGATTTTGATATGGCTCGGGATGGAAAAATAAGGTGAATTTCGAAGTGGAGGTAGTGTTGATGCTCGGGGATGGTTTCGGTAATGGGAAGGTTAGAGGTGGCTGGTGGATGGAAATCAAGTCAAACGCTCGAGCAATCGAAGTGTTTGACACGGTAGACCTTGGTTTGCACACGGATATTACGCACCGTGCACTTGCAAGGGTTGACGGATGCTTGGCCGGATATGACGCACCGGAGAAGCAAGGTCGGCTGAGGGAATTTGACAATAAGGCTCGAAGCTCTTTGATTATCAAACANCAGTGCGCACTCATGATTCGTCAGGGCATTATTCGGATCAGCCGATCACCTTATTCTTCGCCAGTCCTCTTAGTGCGTAAACATGACCAGTCCTGGCGTTTCTGCGTCGATTACAGGGAGCTTAATGCGCGCACAATCAAGGACAAATTTCCCATACCGGTAGTGGAAGAGCTATTTGACGAGTTACAAGGGGCAACAGTGTTTTCGAAGCTAGACCTCCGTTCCGGATATCATCAGATTCGGATGGACCCAGGTGATGTTGAGAAGACGGCATTTCGCACGCAGCACGGGCACTTTGAGTTCCTCGTTATGCCATTTGGGCTGGCAAATGCCCCATCCACATTCCAGGCTCTTATGAATGAAGTTTTCTCAGAGCACCTTCGGCGCTTTATTCTAGTCTTCTTTGATGACATTTTAATTTACAGCTCCACGATCGAAGACCACCTTATTCATTTGCGTGTCACCTTTGAGATACTTCGTCAACACCGTTTACTTCTGAAACGTTCTAAATGCGTATTCACAGTTTCCCAGGTTTCCTATTTAGGACACGTGGTTTCCGCCGCAGGTGTCTCAGTGGATCCCGACAAAATTGCTAGTATTTCTTCTTGGCCCACTCCGACATCAGTCACTGCTCTTCGTAGTTTCCTCGGACTTGCAGGATATTATAGGAAATTTATTCGGGAGTATGGCAGTATCACTACACCATTGACCTCCCTCCTTCGTCGAGGGCAATTTAATTGGGTACCAGAGGCCCAAAAGGCATTTGAGGATCTTAAAACAGCATTGTCAAATGCACCAGTCTTACAGATGCCGGACTTCACATCTGATTTTATTGTGGAGTGCGATGCTTCGGGATCCGGCATTGGCGCGGTACTTCATCAAGATGGACACCCGGTTGCGTATTTCAACCGGGCTCTAGCGAGTCGTCATGGTTCATTAGCCGCTTACGAGCGGGAGCTTATCGGCCTGGCTCAGGCCATTCGGCACTGGCGACCATATCTATGGGGTCGCAAATTTATCGTACGTACTGATCATTACAGCTTGAAGTTTCTCCTTGAGCAGAAAATCTCTTCGTCTCCTCAGCAACATTTGATCAGCAAATTGCTTGGTTATGACTTCTCGGTGGAATATAAGCCTGGGAAACTCAACGCTGCAGCAGACGCGCTATCTCGTCGTGGTGAGCTTCATCAGCTTCTAGCCATTTCGAGACCACGGCCGTCTCTCCTGACTGAGATCCGACATGATACAGCTACCTCTTTTGCCACGAAACTTTTGATAGAGCGAGTTTCGCAGAGCGAGTTATCTCCGGCTTGGCACTTTTTGGATGGCCTACTTTATTATAAACACCGTATCTACATCCGTCCGGACTCGGTTCTTTCGCAGACCATCTTATCGGCTATTCATGATTCCACACATGAAGGTATTCAGAAAACTCTGCTTCGGGTTCGCGCGGATTTTTATTGGCCGAGCATGCGCGCGTCAGTTAGTTCACATGTGTCAGCTTGTTTGGTTTGCCAGCAACACAAGTCTGAACACTTACAACCTGCCGGACTCTTACAGCCGCTCGGCCTTCCAGACACGGTCTGGGCAGATATTTCTATGGATTTCGTGGACGCTCTACCAAAGGTGGATGGTAAATCCATTATCTTGGTCGTGGTCGATCGTTTCTCAAAATATGCACATTTTCTCGCCATGTCACACCCATATTCTGCTATTTTCGTGGCCCGTGTGTTTTTTGAGAACATCGTTCGCCTCCATGGTATTCCAGAATCTATTGTTAGCGATCGTGACCCGATTTTCACAAGTCATTTCTGGCGCGAATTATTCAAATTATCCGGGTCCAAGCTTGCTCTTTCATCAGCCTTTCACCCACAAAGCGATAGGCAAACTGAGGTGGTTAACCGCACAATGGAGATGTATCTTCGTTGCTTAGTAGGGGAACAACCCAAATCTTGGTTACGATGGCTACCATGAGCTGAGTATTGTTACAACACTTCTTTCCATTCGGCTATTCAGACATCTCCTTTTCAAGTTGTTTATGGTCGTCCTCCACCAACGCTACTTACTTATGAACCAGGTCGTGCAAAGGTGGCAGCCGTTGATGAAGTTTTATTTGAACGCGATGAGACATTGGCCCACATTCATGATAAGCTTAAACAGGCTCAACATCGTATGAAGATCCAGTATGATAAACACCATCGCGAAGTCGTCTTTCAGGTGAAGGACTAGGTTTGGCTGCGTCTGCACCCCTTTCGCCGTCGAGCTTTAGCCAGACCTGCTCTCCATAAATTGTTGCCTAAGTTTTATGGCCCATTCCAGGTATTGGAACGCATCGGAGACGTTGCTTACTGTCTTCAACTGTCAGACGACTGTCGCCTTCATAACGTCTTTCATGTCAGTTTATTGAAGCCCTTTCATGGCACTCTTCCTGATCAGCCTATCGTGATACCCCCAGTCCGGGAAGGTCGGACTATCCTTGAACCCGCTATCATCCTGCGGTCGCGACTTAACCGAGGTAACTGAGAGGTTTTGGTTCAGTGGGCCGGACTACCAACAGAAGAATCTTCTTGGGAGGACCTCCATGTGTTTCGTGCAGCATTCCCTTCATTCGAGCTTGAGGACAAGCTCTTTTTCACCGAGGGAAGTGATGTTATGGGCCCAAACGACCCAAACCCTAAAGATGCGTTCGTCGGGAGGCATTACTCTCGTAGGGTCTAGCTATTTTTTATGTATGGTCTTTGTCGTTATTTCCTCTAGTCATCGGGTTATTTTAGTAAATTCTTAATTAGGTCAAGTTAAGTAGAGTCTATTTAATGGGCATTAGCCCCAAGGGTTTAGTATCGAAAATCAAGTATCTTCAGTTATTCTATTTCTTCTTTCTTCTTCGTATCTCTATCTCCCTATGGCCGGAAGAGGAGTGCTTTCTCGATCTAAGGGTAAGCTCTCAGAATCCGATCCTAACATTATGCATCTTGTAGGGGGACAGAATCAATACATATAGCTTGGTGTGGAAGTGATCTTCCATAAAAAAATCTAAGATCATCTCTTGAAAAAATTGTGCTTTCCAAGTCAGAAGCTGAGCACAAGCCCAACTTCAGCTTTAGCATCGATAAAGACAATAGTTTAATTAACAGATTCAACCCAATTGAAATCCAAGAACGGAAGCTATTTTTTCTGTTGATGATGATGTCATTGTGCCATGTTTGCCTCTTGATCTTGCATTCTCTGTATGGAAAACGTCTCCATCTACTATGGTCGGAATTGTTCCTCGTATCCACTGGACGGAGAAGGAGGTTTGTTAATTTGATCTCGAAAACTTGATTTTGCTACTCGGAATTGTTTTGAGAAACTTGAAAAAGGTCATAAATTCCTTGTTTGAATGAAGGGTTGTCATTTTCTGTTTCTTTCTGATTGAATGGTCCTTCAATTAGTTGGATAATTTTATTTGGTGTGACATCAAACTTTAAATGATAATCTTTAAATGAAATCTGTTCAAACCTGAGCATAAGAACCCGCTCTATGACAAAGGTTTCTGAACTCATTTACTTTTTATGTTGTGAATAAATTTATAACATTTATAATTATCAATAATATTCTACATTTCTCTATAATTCATTTTTTGGTGGTTGTTTAACAGATTACTATGACTGTGTGAAACAGAAGAATGGAAATGCTTATTATAAATATGGTGGATGGTGGTCAGTTTGGTGGATGGGTACGTATAGTATGGTTCTTGCAAAAGCTGCATTCTTCCACCACAAGTATTTGGCTTTATATTCTCACATGTCCTCTTCCATTCATGATTATGGTAGAAGGGAAAGGTTAGTGATTTTTTTTTTTCTGTTTTAGTCAAATATCTAAGTGTAATACTTAGATATTTGACTCAATGACTTGCTAGACTGTCAAAAGCGATGATATGTGACAAAGATATTGCTAATAGTATCCTTGACAACCCTTCTCGGCATTCTGTCGAACAATGTAACCTTCTTCTCCATTTGAATGGCAACCCTCTTTTGGAATAGCCTTTTCTTCTCCACTTTTCTTTGCAGCAAAATAACATAATAGAGAAAAACCTGTTCCTTTTTTGTACTTCCATTTTTTTTCAAAGGATCAAATTGCTCGTACTTCCTTTGACAAAAAGCTCGATTTTTAGAAAAAAAATCAACTATGTTCTGATAATAATTGTTGAAAAACCAAACGGGAAACAAAGAAAGAACAAGAAAACTCGAATGAACACCGAAATTTACGTGAAAATCCTCGAAGGATAAAAAACGATGAACAAAAGAAAGTAATCTTTGATCACAACGGTTACAACAAATTTTGATGCATCTCAAGCCTGACCCAACTCGAATGAATGAAAAACCTTTATCAAAATGAGATTCATAATGTGAGTAAAAAAACCTGACCCAATTAGCATACGAATTACAGTGAATCTAACAGATATGATGTTAACCTACATAGAAACAAGTATGGAGTTGTTTTTCTCTTTTCATTTACTTTTGTATGGAGTTGTTTTTCTCTTTTCATTTACTTTTGCAATGACAAGTATGGAGTTTAATTGTGTTCAAGTATGGGTGAAAGGTAATGTTTCCATAAGATTTACATTTATAACAACAATTCTCTTTATAGTTCTAGCAGAAGCTTGATGCAATTCTATATCAGAATCAAGAGTAACTTCAAAGGGTTTATTTAGATCATGGGTATAACCTCATTCGTTATTGCTTTTGTTGAATTATCAAACAATAAATAAAATCTACAAAAAAACGCTGCAAAAACTGAAGGTATGAGCAAGAAATTCATTATTTGATTCAAGGTATTATTGAGTTTTACAACTTTTATAGATTTGTTTTGTAACTTAAAACATGCAAGCACTGATCACGAATTTTTCGTTATGCTGCAAATGAAAAATAGGTTATGAAACTCTATCAACTTCCATGGTTCCATAATCAAGTGGGCAAATGGGTAAGTCCATGGCTCCCATTCCCCACCTCTTTGGGCTAAGTTTATTCTAACATAATTTACTGATGGATCTTGTGAAACATGAGTATATCCTCTGGCATGCTGTCTTGTTGTTTGTCTTGTCCCTGCCCCATGACCATGATTTCAGGGATTGATTAGAGATTAAGGAAATGAAATTTGCAGGGAAGATAGATGAGATGGGATCATCTGGGATGATGAGCTTCAATGGGGACAACTGCCTCAATCACCTCATTTCCTTGTATGGCTTGCTCCCTCTTCTCTCCTCCAATTTCAAAGCTGTTGATACTCAAAAAGAATGGCTCTGGTAGATCATCATTTTCATCCTCCTTTATTTATATATATATTTATTTTCTCAGTAGGATCTCTGGTGATAATATTCTCTGGCAAAATTCATACCATTGTAGACCTGTTTTTTTCTCAACAATTTGTGATAATATTCTTGCTTGATTAAAACCAATACTCTATTTGATGCCCCTTTTGATTTCGGATGCCTTTAAAGTTCTGTTCAGTTCGGTATGTTTCGTTTGCACATCGATCAAGGCTAAGNGATTTTATATTTCAAAAAGTTTTCAAAGTAATGATAGACAACAAAACCATCCAAGTTTATCGTGTGATTAAGATGTAATCAAGGAAGATGGAGATTAATTAGTGTAGTTTCATGAGATATCACAATCAGACCAACTGATTAAAATCACGGTATGTATGCTTTGAAAATCTAACATGATTAACTCCTAAATTGTCTATTAACAATGCAGTTGAGTACTTTTGTCACAGATGTGTGGCTAAACAATGCGACGAAACATTAGATAAACTAACATGATTATTCGTCGTAAGATAAAACTTCAAAAATTTGAAAGTCAAAAGTATCGAGGTTCTCGAGGATCAACATGAACCAAACCTAACATTTATGTGCAAAGCTAACACTGTTCTTTTAATGACTCGTTTTGTCAGGACAACAACGACCAAATATTATGTTGATTGTGAGAGCTCAACTCATACTTGTGGAGATGCATGATCTCACATTGCTAAAACTTATAAATAAAGTTGTTCTCTTTATTGGGTATAACACATTTTTCGCTTTAAACTAAGTTTCAAATATCTGCGAACAATATTGTACATTTATTACACTAATAACGGGTTTACAAGTCAACGTGTACAATAAAAAAGTAGAATAAAAAGGTACTTCTAGAATTATCCATGTATGATTCATAAGTAACATTAGTGACTTATGACGAGCTTAATTTATTAAACAAAATGTAACAATTTATTTACACATGTTTTTATCGTTTTAAAACATTTTCCCAAACTATATCTTTAATTCTACGTGACAATAGGGTACATGTGAGAACATACCATGTCAATGTTTTAGCAATAATAGTGAAAATTCTATTTTGAATAGGATTAGATGAAGCCTCTTCTTATTTTGGAAATGTTTTTTGGTGGAGAATTTTCATTAATAATAATTGTATTAAATTCAATAATAATAATAGTATTATAGCCTCTCTCCTGGAGGAGCAAAGAACATGAAGCCATGGAGTGGACAGAGGAAGCCATGGAAGAAGAAAATGATAGCTCTCTCTCTCTCCTCTCTCTCTCTCTTTCTCTCTGATACGTGACCACGCCATTAACGCATTTTGATCCGTGCTCCCATCATGCCATCTCGTCCAATTTCACCCTCGCCGACACCTTCTTCCGCTCCTCAACTCCGCCACAGTTCCTTCCGCACCAACCTTGTTCCTCCGGTGGCCGCCGCCGCCGCCGCTGCCTTCTCCCTCCTCGTCTTCCTCGTAACCATTTACCGCAAACTTACCCGGAAACGCACCGCTCCGGCCGACTCGAAACCTCCGCACCGCTTCTCTTACTCGACGCTCCGCCGCGCCACCGATTCCTTCTCCCCCTCTCGCCGCCTCGGCCAAGGTGGTTTCGGCTCCGTCTATCGCGGGGTTTTGCCCAAAACCAACAAGGAAATCGCGGTCAAACTAATGGATTCTGGGTCGCTGCAAGGGGAAAGGGAGTTTCAGAACGAAATTTTCTTCGCTTCCAAAATCGATTCATCTTCCATCGTTAGTCTGATCGGCTTTTGTTCTGATCAGAGGCGCGGGAGTATGCTTCTGGTTTACGAGCTCATGCAGAAGGGGAATTTGCAGGAGGCGTTGATACACAGGAAGTGTCCTGAGCTGATGGAGTGGAAGAGACGACTTTCTGTTGCGATTGAAATCGCGAAGGGGCTTGAATATCTTCACGGGTTAGATCCTCCTGTTATTCATGGCGATATTAAGCCTAGTAATATTCTTCTCGATCGGTATCTTTCGGCGAGAATCGGGGATTTTGGGCTGGCGAGGTTGAAGCATGAGAATAATCAATTCGAGACTGAAATGAAGGTGAATTGCGAGGAGGAAGAGGAGGCGAAGAAGCAGAAGAAGAAGGACGATTTGCAGAGTAACTGCGGCGGAGTAGAAGAGTGTGGATCTATGGTTGAGGAGACCGAAAGTGTGACTACGGGCTTCGAGGAATTCAATGGAGGAATCGATCAGAGCCCTGAAAATTTCGTCCAAATCCACATTTCAGCTCCGTCACCGGAAACAAAGGAGGGCAAGAATGTTTTAGGGAAGGATTGGTGGTGGAAGCAAGAAAATTCAAGTGGGAAAAATGAGGAGGTGAAGGATTATGTGATGGAGTGGATGGGATCAGAGATTAAACAAGAGCGGCCGAATAACGAATGGATCATGGCTTCTTCGAGCGGCGGAATCGCCGGAGAATCGGAGAAGAAGAAAAACAAGAAACGATTGGAGTGGTGGATGTCAATGGACGATGAAAAACATCCGAAACCCGTGAAGAAGGAGAAGAGAAGACCTGCAAGAGAATGGTGGAAGGAGGAATACTGTGAAGAACTCGCAAAAAAGAAGAAGAAGAAGAAGAAACAACAGAAGGGATATGCAAATAATCCCAACCAAGACCACGACTTTTGGCCCGTCGATGAAGAATTGTACAGAGAGAGGAAGAAGAAGAAGAGTAGGAGCAGAAGCCATGGCAGCAAAAGCAGCATCGACTGGTGGTTGGAAGGGCTGAGCGGCGAGCTATGGAGAGCTCGCCGGGATAGCCACGACTCCGGCGAGATTCCGAAGAGCGGCGGCATTAGTAGTACACCAAGTATGAGAGGAACAATGTGCTATATTGCTCCTGAATATGGAGGAGGAGATAATCTGTCCGAAAAATGCGACGTTTATAGCTATGGAGTCTTATTGCTTGTTCTTATATCGGGTAGACGGCCATTACAGGTTACGAATTCGCCATTATCGGAATTTCAACGAGCGAATCTGCTATCGTGGGCTCGGAGGCTTTCTCGAGCAGGAAAGCTTATCGAATTGGTGGATCAATCTATACAAAATTTAGACAAAGAAGAAGCGCTTTTATGCATCAAAATTGCTCTGCTTTGCTTGCAGAGATCGCCTGCAAGAAGGCCCGCCATGAAAGAGGTTGTGGGCATGCTTTGTAAAGGGGTGGAGCTTCCTCCATTGCCGAGTGAATTGTCTCCTTCTCCTCCGTCCCGGCATCCCGGAAAGCTGCCGAGGAAGCTCAGGTGAGTGTAGAAATTAAGAAACGACTTCTGTTCTTGGATCAATTACAGTTAGCTTGTCTAGATGCTTATCTGATCAAAATTTAAGTAATTTTAGCTCATGAACCGAAATGGGAGATCTACTCGGTTCAACTAGTGATTGCTCGACGCCTCTTTCTCCTATCCGGCACGAACGATGGCTGCAAACAAAAATCTAAATTGTTTCAACACTGAGCGAATGTAGCTTAGAACAAAACCCGAGTCTCCGACCAATTGCAGAAAAATGAGCTTGATGGCTTGCAAGGGAACGTGCCGTGAAGAGGAAAGCCGATCACGGAGAGGATATATCCTCCAATCGATCATGGAGAGCCAAAACGGTTGGTTCAATTAGATTCGCTCTACGCGATGAAGTTGAGGGATTAAATCGATCAATTTTGCTTCCTCATTTGTGCACACACTTGCATATGAGTAAAATTGTATTCTCATCGTACATGCTGAAGTGTCAATATTTAATTGGTCAATTAATATGTTGAAATGAAAATAATTATTCACTACATTTAATGTAACAGTCTGTGTTTGACTAATTAAAAAATATAATTATAAGATAACCTAACGACCCAACATTCTAATGTCTACGAGGACTTAACTCATATCAGTAGAATACACAATCTCATATAGCTTGAAATAGAAAACATTATGCAGTCTATAAGTAATGTTCTCATTACAACGTGTTTCAAGCCCTCACAAAATCGTCATCCTAGTAGAAATCAAAGTGTTAATAGGTAAATGGTCACCTAATTCATCAAACAAAGGTGTTATTTTTTCCTGAATATTCTGGATTTTTGGGGTGTTGGCCCATAAAGATCATAATCAAACCAAATCAGATAATGGTTGATGAGGATTGCGACGGATTTGATGAGCTATATATAAATACATTTGGTCCACCAATGACTGGATTGTTGGTGGTTATCTTTCAACTTCATACCCTTGAGAGAAAGAGAGAGAGAGCATAACCCTAATCAATACGATATTAGCTTTATGTATAATGGTAGAGAGAGAAAGAGGAACCCTAATCACTAAGATATTGGCTTTATGTATTGTGATAGAGAGAGATAGAGAGGAAGAAGAAGAAGAACCGGAATTCTTGGTATAATATGTTCTCTCTAAACAAGAGCAACCAGAAATCTTTTCAGATTTCATTTGATCCTCAAGGACACGTAATCTTTGAAGACTCACAGTTTTCGTTACATAGGTCACACATTAAATTTTATAACTGTTTGCCATTCCAAAAGTCAGTCAAAATCTGTCTAAAAAACTCACAGTTTCTATTATCATTTATTCATTGAATTTAATACTCAACAGTATTTGTGTGCTTTTGTTGAATAGCATTTTACGGTTTCATTAGATGACAGAAAAGCTAGATTCTCTTGCAACATTTGCGGGAACAATATTGTATTTTTTTCATGCTAAAGGGAGGGATAAAATGCGAGATCAGTTTTTCAAATACTTGTGATCTTTTAGTTGATCATTCGGAGATTTTTTTTCATATCTCAATATATTCGTGAAGTACCATTTTGTCATCGTATTTTTTTTGTCCTGTCGTTGTTGATGACTAGATATTGTTGCCTAATCGTTGTTGATGACTAGATATTGTTCCAATAGATATTGTTCTTTTTGGTCTAGGATCATATCCTCGCGTCTTATCTCAAAAAGCGTAACGTTAGTAGAGGAAGATAATTCCACTCATGCGTCGATGTTTTTTTGTTTCAACCATACGATATAGAATTTTCAATGATGCTATTATTTGTCAAACCTATTACTTACCAAGGAGTTTTTCGAAGAAGAAAAAAAAAAGACAAGTGCTTGCCAATAAACTTTTATGTTGGATTTACATTGATTAATTTATTTAGATCTTTGATTCTAATCTTCATAACTCTTTTTATAAATTCTAGGGGAAGTTTGTAGCGAAAAATCATTTTCGTTGAGTACGATCTAACCATGTTGAAACAAACTTATGATATCATGAAAATTAGAGTTCTTGTGCTTGTTAAGTTGTATTATTGGTTATTAGTCGAGTGCGATTCTTTAGCCGTGCGCTAAAAATCATGAACTCTCGTTTCTCATTTCACTTAATATCATTTACACAAATAAAGCTACAAGAGTATCGATAGTGACAAGGGCTTTTTCTTAGAATCCAATAATATTAATCGATAAGACAGTCTCATATTTGTAGTCGCCAAATGCTTTTTTTTTTCGAGAATGTCCATAATAGCTCAGTTGACTCAGATATGGTAGATTTAGTACAAAGAGCCTAGGTTCGACGTATGCGCTGTCCTAGTGTGAGAGTTGTTACCCCCAATATTGGGGTAGCTCATTGGGATATCAGGTAAATGCCTCTTATCTCTGGGTCGCTGACTCACCGTGATTTAACCCCTTCAGAAACTGTCGGGCCTGGGTGTGGGGGCCCTGAGGGCGAGAGATTTCGCCTTTTGGTACAAAGAGACAAAGATGATTACAAAATATGAAATGATTAATAATATGGATTATTAAATTTTGTAAAATATTGAAATTTATATTGTTTTAAACTAAGAGAATTCACAGCTTTTATTAAAACATACAAGTAATTGTTAATTAAGATTGACCAAATAATTATGCGATCTTCACATTTTCTCAAAAGTAAAACTTTAATTAATGTATGCAAAAGTAATAAATAATAATGAAAAATTATATTTTTATTGGAATCCAACTAAATTAATGTGATAATCTTCATAATGATGTAGTTTTCTTGGTGATAGAAGCCTGTGCGTCCTCTCTCCAGCATTTGAGGGACAAGATAGTAACATGCTGTTGAAAGCACTTGGCTCTTAGTGATTAATTTTTAGATATAATTAATCCTCAATTATTGCAACCACTTTCATTTAATTATTAATAAATTTCATTCCTTCACCTTCAATAATTTATATTAAAAATAATAATGTGACCTTATGTTTATATAAGATTGACACTTACTGCGAATTCGGTAAGTGAGGAGCTAATATCTCGACGCATATAATTTCTAAGGATTACGTTACTTATATGTTATAATCATAGTTTATTAACTTCTGTCGAGAGAGGATGATTATTTATTAGTATAATAATTATTATTTATTGACTATAGACTAATATGAATAATATAGAATTTAAAGAAATGAAATACTCAACGACCAAATATTTCATAAAATATGAATAAATAAATAAATAAATATTTCATAATATTTGTGCAACAACTACAAATATGATATGGATGAGCATTAGATGCGAAAAGATATGATACAGCTTGGCTAATCTTAGTCTTTATATATTAAATACGACTATACCAAGTACTCCTGTAGGGGCAACTTAGGCAGGAGTACTTTTTTTACGATTCTTTCCTTGATATGTATATATAACTATAACATGAGAGCCTATAGTTAGATGTATTTTTCTAATGAAATGATGTGCTTTCCTTGGGGGTCGCCGCACCGTGATCGGAAGAATGCGCGCACGCGGGGCTTGGATTGAGGTTGCGTGTGGCAAACGGGAAATTTGTTCTTGCAAATTGTAGAGTTGTCTTTCCACCCTTAGAGCCATTTGAATGAGAGTATCAAACGACTCCAAAGGCTGAAGTTCCACGACTTTTAAAATATGATATTTGTGGACTGACTTTTAAAATAGAAAAGATATGGTACAGCTTGGCTAATCTTAGTCTTTATATGTTAAATACGACTATACCAAGTTCTTATAATTGAGTGATGTGGACTGACTTTTAAAATGGAAGATATCACTCTTTTTACGATTCTTTCCTTGATATGTATATATAACTATAACACGAGAGCTTATAGTTAGATGTATTTTTCTAATGAAACCCTAATTTTTTTGTATTGATTTGCACATCAAAGTACGATTACTTTTCAAATGACACCTTAAACTTTTATACTATCATTTGATATCTTAAAGAATGAGTATATCTTCAACTTCACTGTTTTATCGATGGACTCGATTAACTTAAATTTGACTACAATGTAGTTGTAAATAACATAAAAAGTTTAAGGTGTTAGTAAAACATTCATATTCTGATTTGTCAATTAAAAGTTAAAGGGGTCATTGAAAATACACTTCTAATTGTACCGTGTACTTTGATAAATACCCTACAATTTATACTGAACGTTTCTTACAAGCTTTCATTTGAAATCTGCGTCCATCCCTTGCCGCTTACTTTCATAAACAATAAAATATTGTCTTCGTTCCTTCTTAGAATACTTTTTTTACCGTTTCTTCCCAAAATAGTAGCAAAAGAAACAAAGATGTGAATAGAATCATATGAAATCAATGAAAAAAGAAGAAGAAAGAGATTGTGGGACAGTGTGACACATGACACATGGATATGTGCAAGATGCATCTTCTTCCCAAATTTTATTTAATCATGATGTAACTTATAATTTGATTGGATAATCAAATAAGAGACTGTCTGGACACATCTCATCAAAATACGAAAAGATATACAATGTAACGATTTGAACTAGAAAATAGAGCTAAGAGTTTGATGTAAAAAAATAAAGCTTTCGTAGAACTAAAAATTTGTGCATGTTAGCTCCTTAATATTTTCAAATGAATTTTACTACAAAAATTAGGGTTTTGGAATTTTTTAGGTACAACGTAGATCTAAAGAGTGGACGAACCTAACGGACAAACGGTGGTCGATAAAATGTGAACTCAAATCGTCAAAGGCAAAGGAAAAATAAGAACTTGCTTTTAAGGCAACGTTTTACACAAAAATCACTAATAAATAATAATTAATTGATTAATCAATCTCTTTAGAAGTTCAATCTTGTTTTGCTCTTCTTCTGTGTTTCCATGTTTCCTTTCCCTTATTCTTTGGGAATCTCTTTCGATCACTGCCATGGTACTCGGCATAATGAGGACCAATCTCCATGGATGGAAACGGTGGAAGTGGAGGAGAACCAGCAAACTAGAGAATTTGCTTGTAATTTTAATGGAGATGTTGAGGAAACTCAAGAAGCTCTCGAGAAAGGAAAGTGAAAGACGAAGAAGACAGAAAATGGCGTTTCTGTTTACAAAACTTCGATCATTGCTCCCTCTTGAATCACTCAAGGTAAACTAAACAATTCTCTACTTTCGTAATCAGTTTCTGTTCTTTAAAACGGTAAATTTGCATGGAATGAACTGGTCATACATTATAAAAATCAGTAACTTTTTCTGGGTTTGGTTGCAAGGAAAACATTCAGGATATGATTTACTAAACGAGGCAGAAAATTACATAACAAGATTAAGGAGGATAAAGAACTGAGTTTCAAATGAGAAAATCTAAAATCTATGGCGGAATTTTCAAGTTCATCTTCTCAGACTAAACCCTCCGAAGAATTTTGTCCGCGAATAAGTTTAGAATCCGTCCTTGTTGGGGAGGAGAGTGTTAGCATTAGCATCAATTTGTAATTGTCTTTTGTATTATTTTTATTATTCTTCCTTTAAGTTTAGTTTTATATTCATGTATAAATAGTCTGGTTCTTTTCCCTTTATAGGTTTAATGCAAAAGCAACAGATTTCAGCGGTCCTGGTTTTCTTTCGTTCCTTCCTTCTTCTGGTTCATCGTCCTCCTTCACTCCCTCGTTTCTTAACTTGGTATCAGAGCTCCAAGTTCGGATCAATGGCCTCTTCTAACTCACCGTCATTTTCTTCACTGCCTCCATTTCCGTCTGCAAACCAAACTCTAACGATCAAGCTAGATCAAACGAACTTCCTAGTCTGGAAAGCTCAGCTTCTTAACATTGTAATCGCAAATGGGTTGGAAGCCTTACTTGATAACCCGACTCCTTCTTCCAAATTCCTGGACTCGATCTCCCTTCAGCAAAATCCAGAATACCTCCAATGGCAGCAGTATAATCGGCTGCTGATGTCTTGGATTTTCGCGTCGCTCTGAGGATGTTCTTCCTCAAATAGTCTGCTACACGACGGCGGCTGAAATCTGGAAAGCCCTCGGCATGATGTTCGCATCTTCGTCTCTTGCCAGGATCAATGACATTCGTGCTCAACTGCACTCTGTTTCTAAGGATGGGTTATCAACAAACGAGTATATCCAGAAGCTTACTTCCTTGTACAACACACTGGCGGCCATAAGAGAACCGATATCTTACCGTGATAAGGTGTTGTACTTCGTCGGAGGGTTGGGAAGTGAGTATAATCCGCTAGTCACTTCCATCACCAGCTGCTCCAATCAACCCTCCATTAAAGAAATTCATAGCTTATTTCTAAGCTATGAAGCTCGCCTAGAGAAGCAGAACTCTATTGCCCAGCTCTCGTTCTCGAGCTCTCTTCAACCAAACTCTGCAGCGACTGCAGTGCGGGTGAATGCTGCTTATCGCCCTCAGCACCGGCAGAATCCTCGCCCCAATTTCCTCCAGAACTTTCCCAAAAATCCCAAACTTGTTTTCTCTGGCCCGAATTCGTAATGGTCTGATCATCCTCTGGGTAGACATTTTAAGCCCAATTCAAACTTCAAGCCCAGGTGCCAAATTTGCAATCGAGTGGGCCACAAAGCTCTCTCGTGTTATTATCTGCCGAATGTGGGCTCCTTTCGCGCAGCCTTAGTCCAGCAAAATGTCTCCCCTCAGGCGAACTCGGTCGGGATTCTGCCCCTTCCGTCGACTTCAATTCCTCCTCGTGATACTGCCGATTCTTGGATGCTCGACTCTGGAGCAATGCACCATTTGATGCCTTGTGCAGAGGATTTGCTGGACCCGATTCCATATGGAGGAGCATCTCAAATCATGGCGGCTAACGGTAATTCTCTTCCCATTATTAATTTAGGGCATTATGTTCTTCATACTCTGTCTAAAAACCTTGTGCTCAAATCTGTTCTTCATTCGCCTGTACTTTCTCATAAACTGCTTAGTATTCCCCGGCTTTGTCGGGATAATTCAATTTTCGTGGAATTTCATTCCAATCACTTTTTTATCAAGGATCAGACCTCCCGTCAAACTCTGCTCTCAGGACTCTTGACTAATGGATTGTACAGAACGCCATTCCCCCGTTATGCGAATTCAAGGTTTGCTGCTCTTTCCACGGCTGTTTCGTCTCTGTCTGCTGAAAAATTAGCCGTTTGGCATCGTCGGCTGGGTCACCCGGCTTTTCCTATTTTGAAAAGAGTCTTACATTTATGTAATGAACTCATTCCTATTTCGAATGATTATTGTTGTGTAAAGATTGTCATATGAGCAAGTCTCATAAACTGCCTTTTCCATTATCCAATTCTGTGGCTTTACATCTATTTGATTTACTACATTCGGATATTTGGGTCCCTCCCCTGTTAGTTTAGTTACTGTGCTCGATATTTCCTTTTATTTGTTGATGATTGCACTAGGTATACTTGGTTTTTTCCATTGAAGTCTAAATGTGATGTCAAAAATTGTTTTGTTCAATTTCATGCCTTTATCAAAAATCAATTTGGGGCTTCTATTAAATGTGTTCAATCTGATTGGGGTGGGAAATTTCAATCTCTCACTTCGATTTTTGGATCACTTGGGATTCATCATCGCATCTCTTGTCCATATCACCAAACCAAAAATGGTCGCGTCGAAAGAAAAAATAGGCATATCGTCGAAACCGGCCTTGCTTTGTTGTTTCATTCCTCGGTTCCGACTAGGTTTTGGCCTTATGCCTTTCATGCTGCAACACTCTTGATTAATTACATGCCTACCACTGTTTTGAATTTTGCATCTCCTTTTGAAAAATTGTTTCACAAAATTCCGCCTTATTCGTCATTGCGAGTTTTTGGATGTTTGTGCTATCCATATCTTCGTCCACTCAATAAACACAAACTCCTCCCAAGATCTCTTCCTTGTATTTATCTTGGACATAGCGATAATCATAAAGGCTATGTATGTGCCAATACTTCTTCGGGGAGAATATATGTAACTAGACATATCTATTTTGCTGAAAATTTATTTCCTTTTGAAACCTTCAAGCCGGATCCGCATCTTGCCACACAGTTCTCGGTATCCATTCCGACACTTCCTTTGCCGTGCCCTCCCAACAATCTTGATCCACCCTTAGATTCTCCTCCTAATTCATGTGCCCCATCCATTTCACCTCTAGAAAACGATTTGCCCATAGTTAATAATAGGTCTAGATTATTTTCTGCTCATGCTATGGTTACCCGGTCCAAATCCGGAATTTTCAAGCCCAAGTTTTCCCTCACAAATTCATGCTCTACTTTGGAACCTAAGTCAATTTTGCAGGCTTCCAAAGAGGTGCATTGGTGTTCGGCAATGAGGGACGAAATCAATGCTCTACATCATAACAAGACTTGGGTTCTGGTTCCGAAACTGACTAATGCTAAAGTTATAGGTTGCATTGCAAGTGGATTTTTAAAGTCAAACTTGATGCCAATGGCCTCATCTCTCTATATAAGGCTCGTTTAGTAGCAAAAGGGTACGATCAAACCCAAGGTATTGATTATTTGGAAACTTTTAGTCCGGTTGTCAAACCGACAATTATTTGGACTATACTTTTTTATGTGTTTTCTCGTGACTGGCTTATAAAGCAGTTAGACGTTAATAATGCCTTCCTTCATGGAGACCTTCTCGAGACGATATATATGGACCAACCTCCTGGTTTCATGGATTCTAGTAACCCTTCAGCAGTTTGTCTATTGAAAAAGGCTCTCTATGGCTTAAAACAATCTCCTCGGGCATGGTATACGAAACTTTATAATGCACTCATTCATTGGGGTTTCCGGTCATCAAAATCAGATACGTCTCTCTTTATTTACAATGGTAAAAATAATACGATGTTTATACTCACAGGTAATAATTCTTTAGTTCTGAATGAATTTATGGTTTTCTTGAAATCATTATTTACTATTCGGGACCTTGGAGATCTAAATTTCTTTCTCGGAGTCTCAGTCACCAGATTTGCTAGTTCTCTGGTTTTATCTCAATCTAGTTATTTTTTAGATCTTCTAACTCGGGCTAATATGACGAATTGCAAGCCAACTAGCACCCCAATGGTTGCCGGTCCGGTTCTCTCGAAGGCCTCGGGCAATCCCCTTCCAGATGGAACTATGTTTTGCAGCATTGTCGGTGCTCTTTACTTTTGTTGTCTAACACGACCGGACATTGCCTTCGCGGTAAATAAAGTTTGTCAATTTATGCATTGTCTTACGGATGTACATTGGCAAGCAGTTAAGCGTATTCTTTGCTACCTCAAAGGCACATCTTCTCCCGGTTTATCAATTATACGAGACTTATCTACGGATATTACTTGCTACACTGATGCAGATTGGGCTTCTTGTCAGGATGATCGTAAAAGCATGAGTGATTTATGTGTTTTCCTTGGCACCAATCTGGTTTCTTGGTCTTCTTCGAAACAAAAATCAGTTTCTCGGTCTAGCACAGAATCCGAGTATAGAAGTATTGCAAACGGTGCTGCTAAGGTATTATGGATTCAATCTCTTTTACGTGAAATTGGTGGCTCTTCGTCTACAATCCCTATTATACTATGTGACAATTTAAGTGCTACTTTCCTTGCTTCGAATCCGGATAAAGTCCTTGGCGGTTCCCTTCGTGTTCATTTTACTCCTTCTGATTCCCAGATTGCAGATGCTTTGACGAAGCCCCTACCGCCTTCCAAGTTCCTTGGCTTTGTTGACAAGATCTTCAGTCTTCGCCCTTGCTCTTGAGGGGGGGATGTTAGCATTAACATCAATTTGTAATTGTCTTTTGTATTATTTTTATTATTCTTCCTTTAGGTTTAGTTTTATATTCATGTATAAATAGTCTGGTTCTTTTCCCTTTATAGGTTTAATGCAAAAGCAACAGATTTCAGCTGTCCTAGTTTTTCTTTCGTTCCTTCCTTCTTTTGGTTCATCTTCCTCCTTTACTACCTCATTTCTTAACTGAGGGGAGATTATGATATTGCGACAGCTACAGAAATGGAGGTCTTAATCTTTGCAAAGTTCTTAAATTGCTGCTCCATGAAGGTATCGAGGTCCATAGCTTAGCTTTGACCAAAGTAAAGGAAAAGCTATTTCACACTCTCCAGTTGAAGGTCTACACTCATTATATATATATATATATGTCGTATATATGCATTTAAGAAATATCCATGTCCTTGCAAATGTGGTTTTTTTTTAATTTATGTGTCTCGTTTTCTATTTATATTTCATCTTGGTATTTATATTTCATCTTGGAAATGTATGCCACTTGTGTTATGTTCATGATACATTTTTGTAGATGTTTTTTGAAAAGCTTACCCTAACGAAAGGCAGCCGGTTTATGTGTATGAAACTGGTTTTGATCTGCCAATTTTGGCTCGAAATTTTTAGGGTTTTAATGAAAAGTGGAGTTAATATTTCATACATTTTGTTTCGCAGTTTGGGGACGAAACAAGGATTAATCTTTCTGATCTGAAACGAAAGCTATATGAAATGTGCAGTTCGGATCAGCAGTAAGTTTTGTCCTCCATTTGTTTTGGCTGTTCGTCTCTCCTCCTTGGACAACATTTGCAAGGTTTTTTTTCAGTTTTTCAGAGGAAAAATGGCAGCAGAAAATGTTTAATCAGAATCTACAGAAGTCTTATTAATGGTTTCAGTTTAAGGGTTTCTAATTTGTAATTGTTTGTGCATGGCTCAAAGTTTCTTTCAATTTGACGCTCAGAATTCTACGTTATGTTATTTTAAGAGCCTAAAATGCATCATAAATAGTGAAATCAAAACATAAATAGTGTCTGATACGGAATTTAGCTGCGAGAAATGAGTCAATTTTAGGGTTTATGATCTTCTAAGAGCCTTCATCAAGTGGTGTTCTGAATTGTAAATCTATGGAAGATTGTTGCCCTAATAAGTCACAGAATAGTAGAACACAGGTTTTTAGGGCTTATAATCTTTCAAATGTTTTCTTTGCTAATTTTATGATTATTTTATAAATTCTGACTATCATAGTAGAACACAATTACGTTATATAAATTCCGTTATCATTGTTGAAGAGCTCACTATTTTTGTAAATAGAGAAAATTATGAATAAATTTATATATTTTTTGAGAATTAAAATTAAAAATTTGTGTCGATATATATATTTTTCGATGAATAGCAATTTATTAAATTTTTTAATGTGTGTAATATAAGGGAAGAGAATAAAAATAATAAAGATTTTATGCAAAAAAAGGGGCTATCATCCTCTTAATTAGGTATAAAAAAGAGTGAAATCGTGGGGGGAAGTGTATGTTCTTGACTTCTCCCCTAGTTTATTTGTTAAAGAGTGAATAAAATGAAATTAAAAATAAAAGGTTAAAAAATATTTATATTTAATGGTCTAGTCNATTTTCATTCTGATTTTAACTCAATTTTATTCTATATTTTAAAAAATTAAAAAATATATTTTATTATATTTGAGTCGAGTTTTAAGTAATTGAGTGGATTTATAACTAATTGAAGATTTATATTAAATTTTATCAGGGTTTGAATCGAGTTTTACTTGATTTTGAAACTTTTTTTACTCACAGTTTCAATTTCAGTTTCAGAATTTTTTATTACTAAAAATCGACAACCCATAAATCACGATTTTTTAAAAATTAAAATCAAAACCAAATTAAAATTGGCAGTTCTAATCCAGTTTCGATTGCAGTCCGGATTTGCCCACCCATATTTTGAAGGCAAAATAAAAAATCAAACTACAACTGAACACGAAGTATCGAAAACTGAACCAAAAGTTTATTCATTGTAGCCAATTCACTCAATTTCATGATCGCCCTATTTTTCGAGTGTCTGGTAAATCACATCAGTTAACATTAACCACAACAAGTAGTTATGGGTATGTTTCAATTTAAGTCGATTTTGAAACTGATCTGAACTAAATTGATTGGTCTACGAACAAAAATCAACCCGAAACCGAACACAAAGTACTAGAACTAAACCAAAAGTTTATTCATTGAAGCCCATTATTTTTTACTAGCTTTTTTTAATTTTATTTAATACTCAATAATTGAGTTCTCATTTAGATTTTGGATTATTTTAAAAAAATTCAAAATGAAAGCTATTTCAAAATTGAGAAGAACTAAAATTTCTTTAAAAAAAAATAATCAAAACCTAACCAACACGGCCCAACCTACCGATCATGCAAGTTTACTACGCTAGTTGTTCGTAATCTCCGAATTCAACGAACGAACGACAATTACATTTGATAAATAGCAAACCACTTAAAACACTATGGCATATCGATGCTTCGTGCGATATAATATTGATTCATATGAATATACAATTTATACTATGAGTGAGCAAAACTAGATTGGAACTGCAAACCGGACCAGAACTGCAGATTTTAATTCAGTCTTGGTTCTAATTTTTAAAAATTATGATTTATAGAGCGGTTCTAGTCATTATGAGTAAAAATTGTGAAACCAGAATCAGAACTGTATATCAAAAAAATTCTAAAAATCAAGTAAAACTCGATCTAAATCCTAATAAAATCCGATATAAATTCTAAAATTAGTTATAAATTTGTTCAATTACTGAAAACCCGACACAAATATAATAAAAAATATATATTTTATTGTTATATTTTAATTTTTTAGAAGATAAATAAAACTGAGTTAAAACCAGAACGGAACCGTGAATTTCAGTTTCGGTTCTATTTCGAGATAAAACTGGACGAAACCGACCCGTGCCCACCCCTGCAGTCACTCAATCACTAGCTACTTATATTGGATTAGGGTATGTCGTATTTCTTCCTTTTAGTTTTAAGGACAGAGATTTTTTTCCTAGGGTCACAACACGTGTAAAAATAATGTCGCAGATTTTACTGATCACTTGATTTTTCACGTAAATTTTTGCATGCATGGATGAGACGGAGGAGTGGCAAGGAGAATCATGGTTTGTTTAAATTTATTAATTTAATTAGACCAATCAAAACTCGACACGTTCAAAAATAAATTATAAAATAAATATTTCATTATCCTTTTTGTAGTATTATTATTTTTTAATAAGACAACTAAATATGATATTTATATCTTCTAATAGTGAAAACAATATACAATATATTGTTATAGGAAAATATTCGTGCGTATTTTGTTTGTATGCTCGACTCAAGGGTTTGTTGAATTCGTAAACTGACTTGAGTTGAATTATTTTTTTTGTGTGAAAAATTCATCATGCTCGGCTCGTTAAATCGACAAGCTCATTTAGCCTCACTTCTTAAGCTCAGTCGGCTCGACCACCGGAACTTTTACCGTCACGGCCGGCTCTCGACTCATAGGCGGTGACATAAGATTTTAATAGTAATAATAATATAAATGTTATTTAAAGAGGGTGGTCAATATATATATATATTGACTTTTTTTCAGCGTCCCTTCCACTATCAGTCTTCACGTGAGCACTCTCCCCCGGTATTTTCTCTTCAATTTGACCGAACCGAAGAACCGATCTGAAGATTTTAATTCGGCGTAGGATCTCGGATTCCGAATTCGCTGATTGGAATAGAGGGTATTTTTCAGTTCCAATTGCCGTTCTGGTTTTGAATCTGAAATCCGCGCTCCAAAATGGCTTTCAATCCCTTGCTTAAGCCGGAGATAGGTCCCGATGGACTTCCCAGAGAAGCCTCCGTGATTTCTTATACAGAGAAGGTTTTCGCTCGCTCCTATTGTACGTCCTTTTAATTTGTGATTGTTGACCTTATATGTATCAACATGAATTCTCTGCAGATTATAGAGGAAGAACAGCTTCAGTTGAAGAAGTACGTTTTTTTCGAACCATACCATAATGCCATTGATTTATTAGATTCTTATTATTGTAAATATGTGGGCATTGAAATTTGGTATAATTGTATGCAATTATGAACGTACCAGCGGGATTGTAAGCTTCTGGATCTCTATTTTTTACAATGTATGATATTTCCAGAAAAGAAAAAAAAAATTGCCTTGATTTCCTTCGAATATTCCTTCTATTGGGGTGCTGAATTGTTCTGCGTTATGCATTTGTGATATGCACTGGTCTGAAGAGTACTTTCAGCCATTTAAAAGAGTATTTCCAACCAATCTTATAAAGTAATGGACATGTTTCTGTCTTGGGAAACATTAACCATTCCTGATCAGATCAATAGGCTTTTCTATAGCTCTAAGAAACAAATCTTCCTTTAACACAGAATTTGACCATCCGATGATGGATACTTAAACCCGATTGATAAATTGGGGTTATAGATTAAGTATACATTAGCAATGTACTTTTCTTTCTGAAAAAAAGGGTTTCATGTTCTCATAGTCAATTCCTAAAAACATTTGTTATTCAACTGATTATATAGCATCCATCATCGTGAAGGGGAGTATGTTTTTCAGCTAGAAACAATTGCAAGATTTTAAGTTTTTTTTTTACCTGGAGAGATCTTAAGATATAACTATCTTCGTTTTATGCAGAGAATTCTTCGTCCTCCTTTGCTTGAACTATGTTCTTTCAATACACAATTTATTTCTAACAACGACTTCCAGCTTATTGGTGACTGGCTTATCTTTGTTTGTTTTATTGGTTTTAGATATATTGAGGAGAACTATTCTAAAATCCGTGATGTGGAACGAGAGCTTGGAAATCTTACGATGGAGATGAAGCTCACAGCAGGCCCAAAAAAAGCAGGTTGATATCATTATTTCTTTTACAACTGAATAAATTTTCGAGAACATATCTGAACTACAGAGTTTGTCGGGTCTCTTATTGACTATCATGTCTGCAATGTGGTGGATTCTTTAAGCTCTTGAACATTTGAGGAAAAAGATAGAGGTGTCAGCTGAGAGAATACATGCTGCCAAGCTGAAGGAAGAACAAGCAAAAAAGGTTCACTCTCATAATTATGTTCTTTAAATTTTTTCGGCAATAGAATGAATAGAAGCTTAAATGACATAAACAAAACCATCAAATTGTATCTTTCGGACCTGATCGTCACCCCAGAAGACCCTCCAATCCAAAGATCATCCGGACTAGGCTTGCAAATAAGTATTAAACATGCTGGCTTGGTAAGTTTTAATTTCTTTTCCTCACAGGCCTGGGAAGCAGCATCAAAGGCAGTTGCTGATGAGGAAGCAATGAAACAAAAACTATGCGACGATTTAAATAATCTGGTGAATATCTTGGCAAATTATCGATCTTCTTAAATATAATTCTGAAATTCTCTTTGACAATATAATCATGTTTAGGTTCAAGAAAGTAGTAATAGTCAGTTTACAAAACTTGAAGAATTGAAACGACGACTGGAGGCCCTGAACCCAAGTAGAGCATCAACTTCTAGCCCTCAAGTCAGCTCTCAGAGTGCCACGCCTTCAGATGCTTCCTCAGTGCCCCAGCCAATGAAACAAGCTAATGGAAGCCCTCCAAATTTATCAGAGCAGGGAAGCCATAAACATGGCTCAGGAGCAAACACTGACAATCTAGAGCCTTCTGCAGAGGTTGAAGGAAGAGGTAGAAAAAGAGTTCAATTTCAAGGAAAAGGGAAGGGAATAGGAGCCGTGCCGAAAGGTAGAAGTTCTCCGGCTCCTGGCTGGACCGGCGCGGGATTTGACGTCGATGGTAGAGCTTAAAAGCAACATATTAGAGGTCTCGCCAGGCAAGTAATTTCAAGTTTCAAATTCAAACATATCTCCATCTTCATGAGACCTTTTATATTTGTGTCTACTTTTATCCACGCATACTCCTCTGTAAAAGATTTGGGTTATATGTTCATGAATGGATAACTCTGTAGGGATATATTGTGCAATACTATCTGCCTGTTTTTGAGTTCTATTTTTATTTTTAAACACTCAATGGTGATTCGGACATGATCTATTAATTGTTTCAGTTGGTTCACAAGCACATTTCGATCTACGCATCAAATTTTGTCTCGAATTTCAAAGAGATTGTCCCCGGACTGGTTCATTTCATGTTCCGAGATTCGATTTGCATTTTCTAGATATTATTTTCTATCACATTATTTTGTTTTCTTTCATAGTTTTTGTACATATGACCATGATTAGTGATCTCATTTGGAAAAATTCTGGGCTCTTGATTGTTTGGGATAATTTGAAACGGGATTTATATGATCATTAAAAACAAGCGTTGCAATCGTAGGGACGGTTTATGTTGTCTTAAAAACAAAATTGTGCAATTTTCATATCTTAAAATGTGTTAATCTTGCCGGTGAAGACTTTGAACTTTCTTAAGTTGTTGTAGAGAAGAAGAGTTTAATGACTTCTCTTATTAACATAATACGTACAATATTATGTTGACGGGTTATTTGAAAGTTGCCAGATCCTCGAATGACTTCGTCCGTTTCGATTTGGGTCGATGCACTGCGGTGGTTTTGCTTTGTTTTTGTTCATTTATTAAGTTTGAAAATTCAAAATTTGAGCAGCTAGTTCTATATTTGTAACGAGCCATTAATGGACGAAGTCAAAGTCAACAGTTCTCAAACCAAGTGCAATTAATCCTCTGCTCCTGCTCCTCACGAACCGGGCTCAAACTTTCCCGCCCATTCTCCCATAATTAGCATGCACTGTACTAGGATCCCTTATATCAAATAATGCAGACGTTGCTCCTTAAATGATTGTATAATACGACTATCAATGCCTGCTCATTGAATGGTCACATTGAGAACTCTCTCTCTCTCTCCTCTCTTTCTCTCTCTACATTATGCCCTTTCTTCCTCCGCAAATAACCCATAACTTAAAATCCCTCCTCAACCCATGGCATGATCTTTAATTATCTTAGTAGTCACAACTAGGCATGTGAGAGTAACTTCACTTGGTGCTCTTTGATCCAAGATGCCTTGGATAGAAATTCTCGTGAATTTAGTAAGAAGAAATCTAATTATGTATAATATAAATTTTACTCTTTTAAACGATATCAAATTATCTGCTCGGACTGATCTATTTATGAAGTTTGACTTGAACCTAGCTTTAAAAGAGGGTTGTCGTGCAAGTGTGATTAATGTGATGGGCTAGTGCAGAGACTTACAAGTTGAGCAATCATTTGTTGATTGGCGCCATTAACTCAATCAATCTCGTAAATGAGACTGTCTTTTTGGGTACATTTTTGCCGCTCTGTTGTGTAAATCTCGGGTCGCAATTTTGGCATCTGGGGCAGCTGATAGGTAGTCGACCAAACATGAAAAAACCAATCTCTCTCTCTCGCTCTCTCTCTCTCAAAACACTTGAAAGTTGTAACCGCAATGGCATTAGCTTTTTAATCATTTTCTCAACCCATCTTTTCTTGCACTCCTCACTCAAACCCATAAAAACTTCGCCTTGATTCTCCAAAGATACTTCGCTTTCTCCAACTTTCCAATCAGCGTCATCCCTTTGATGATCGTGCTTAGCACCATTTTTTGACCATCTTTTGAACCCTACACGATGCATGCATGTTCATGTAGTGACGGCATTGGAATCGGTTCGAGCGAGCCGAGCTCAGAATCATCTGGCTAGTCAAATCTATCGAACTTTTCGAGCCGAGCCTATCGAGCTTATTCGAGTTAATTCTGTCAAACTTTTTCTAAAAAGTTTGGCTCGAGTCACTCACGAACATCTCACCTATTCGAGCCAAGCACGAGTTGAGCGAGTCGAGCATGCCGCGCTGTTTTGAACAACACCCAATTTCTGTTTTGTCTCCCTTTTGATTTTGTGTCGCGAGCTCGGTGATGGCCAACACGACGAGCAACTCCGGATGCCAACAACGGCCTGCAACACCATTCTTCTCGAGCTCGTGCAACAACGACGAACAATAAATACCAAGCAACGACGATGAAGAATAGGTGAACGAAGATCGAGGCTCGAGAGACTCAAAGTCTTGAGCCTGGCTCGCTTGCTCGAGCTCACGAGCCCAGCTGTCGATCTCGAACCAGACTCACCTGGCTCATGTGGCATCTCTATCGTCCAAGCACATGTAGTAACTTTCTCGTCATACTAATGTATTTACATTTACTTTTTGAGGGTGCCCGCACATGTTTATTGACTATGACATCATGTTATTCTAATAGCCAACCTCTTACTGATAAAATGAAAAAAATACAACATATGCCCTTGTCATAATTCGTCGGGTTGGTCAACTCAGGTTTGGCATGTTTTCGGGTTTAATGGTTCGGCAAGAAAACCAACTCGAAACCTGAACCACCACCAGATAATTAAGAAAACCAACGCAAAACCAAGCTACGTTATTTAATATAATCAAGAGGACAATTACTTTAATCAGAAGAAAAGTTCAAATTATAATTACTTTCTGCACTGTTCTAGCCGGTTCCCCGACCAAACAAATCTCCACGTGTCGAGTCAGGACCTGATCACAAGTCCCAATCAGATGGGACCCACTTTTGAACCAATAAACAATCGGCATCTTTATCACGTGAATGACGACCCATGTGACTAGGTCGGGCTATTCATCAGTCGTAGTTAAGCGACATCGTTTTATGTACGGAAGAGCAGAACGCCATTGCAGTGGTAGCTTCATGCACCAGTTTCTCCATCATCTCTTTCTCTATCTCTCTCACTATTTCTTCTCCACCTTCTCGCATCGAACCCTTCCAACATCTCTCCAGCTTTGATCTCCCCAGATCTCCTTCGATTAACCTGGTTAAACATGATTATGTAACTTAAGATTGATAGCTTATGGATTGAGCGTGAGAGCTCTAACCTGTCTAAATCTTCCAAAACCTCGCATTTAGCTCTCGGGAAGCTTTTGATTCTTTTCAATATCGTGGTGGTAATCTTTGGCTCGTTGAGTGTTTCTTCGTTTCGTAGTTCTTCTCCAAGGAGTTCGACTGTGACATCGGAGAGGAGTTTTCTGTCGGAATAACAGAGTGGTTCGCCGTTTCTGTGGCCGGGAGTGGCGGTAGAGTTTTCGACGTATCCTTCGGTATTCTTTGAACGGAAAGTGCGACTTAGAATTCTGGAGACGTACTCGAGTTCTGATCTTCCATTGTTGGTGGTGGAGATGGAGTTCGTTTCAGGTTTATAACTAATTTCGATGTCTTTCTTGTCGTTTCCTTCTGCGGGTTTCTGTCTGTACATTTGGCTCGAAGAACCACATAACTGCGACTTGTGATTTGATTCCTGAACATTTGGTATCTGTAAAAAACAATTATTTTTTCAAAAAACAATGCGTAAATAACAAGAAAATAAAGAAAAAGGAGATAGAGTGCGAAAGACTTTACCTGTTTTTTAAGTGGTTTCATTGCGGAAGAACGAAGGTCAGTTCTGATCGGAAGAATCAATGTGGGGACGACGACGTTGTTGAAGCTGAGAAGATGGTTCGATAATGGAGTTTTCCTGCAATTTTTGTTAATGGCTTTCGCAGCTTTTGATGGACGTACACATGGTTCTTCTATCTGAGCTGACTTCTTCCGTGGACTGAACTTCTTACGATCGTTCACCTTTCGTTTCGTAAATTGAACAAAGAATAAATAAACAGATTGCTGGATTCATGGATTAAAAACTTAACTTTGAATTGCTCATGGTTAACAAGCACCTTTTCAGCATTTTTATGGCCTTCTCGAGTTTTTGGCTTCAGCTTTGGCTTGGCTGCAACCTTGCTGGTTTGTTCTTTGCTGTTCTTGAACTCCATTAATCTGGATTTCTCTTCTGGGTTTCTCTTAAAACCTACTGTTTGGCTGAAATCGCCGTTTTTTACCGTGTTTGTGATGTCGAATCCAGCTTTTCTGCTGACATTTTCTTTAACCATCCTCAAAATCTGCTTCGAATACTCAGTTTGACTTCTATTCTCATCGTTCATCATTCGAACGTCCTTTCTCTTGAACCCAGAAAGTATCTCAACCTGATGATCTTCGTCCTGAAGGGAAAGCCTGTGATGATGATCAACGTTTGATTTTCTAGCCAGCGAAACTCTTGGCGTTTCTGGAAGTGAACGCGACGATAGAATATTCTCCGGGTCCCGGAAGATTCTCTTCCTGACATGAAGCTTTTCTTGGTGCATGCAGCCATGGGCGAGGCGGCTCAGATGAGATTTTGAAGGCCGGTTCGACAAATTTGCAGAGGAAGACGAGGAAGGAGAGGATGATTCAGGAAGAAGATCAAGACCCATTAATCTTGCCACTAAGTTTGGTGTTTTTGCACTGGGAGAATCCGAATTATCTGCGAAATAATCATGGTTCAACCCTCCTGCTTTTGAATTCTTTGTTGATCCATCTGACCCTCTTGTTTTGATTTTCATACCCATCTGAATAATTCTTATTTAGTAAGGATTTGAAGAGAAATAATTGAAAAGTAGATGCTCATCTGCATAATATCTGATAAGGTTTTAGAGAGAGAAACTTACAGGAAGTTGCAAACTTCCTTTATCCGCTGAAATCCATGGCAATGGAAGCTCTTCTAAATCCAGACTGTTTCTTGGTGCTTCGACACCTGAATCGCCCACAACCCAGAACTCAAAATTACATAAAAAGCAGAAAGTCTGTTGTTCATGAAAGAGAGAGAGAGAGAACCATTTACCTGTAGGCAAAGAAGAGTGATAATCTGGAAAAGATGGACCACGATGGCGATTGAAAGCATATTGAGTTGGATGAGAATCGAAGAAGTGAAAAATAGAAGTTAAACAACCAGAAGAATAGGCTGCTTCTTCTTCATCTTCTTTGCAAAATCCCCCGCGTTTTCTTAAAGATCTTCCACTCCACTTCCACTCTCTCCCCATAACTCACCAAACTTGTTCAAATCTCTCTCCGAATGCGACAAGAAATCTGGGTTTCAGAGAAAGCTTCTCTAACAAAGAGAAATAAGAATGAAAGTGACAGAAGATGCAGTTGTAGAGTTAACGTATCTAGAGAGAGAAAGAAAAGAATGGTTATATGAGTTTAGAGAGGGAAAGACCAAAAGCCACGAAGATTACTGGATGGATGGGAGCTAAGAAAGAAGCGCGAAAAGCGGATCCATGAAACCGAAGATACCCGGATTCGATTTGAGGTTTAAGCTAGAGTGCTGCTAAGTCTACCATTTTTATAATGCCTTCAAATCTCTCTCTCTCTCTCTCTCTCTCTCTCTCCCTCATCGTTCTACACCTGACATTCATCACAGCAATGCAAATTACTAATTGGTCATCGTTGTTTGACTGCGAAAACAAACAAGCCCATCTCTCTAATTTACTCTCCCTCTCTCTCTCCCACTGTCGTTACTGTGTTCATCTTTCTCTCTCTAGCCTCTCTCCTGCTTTGGGAATGGAAGCCGGTCAAAAGAAAAAAAAGAAAAATCTGAGATGACGATTTGTGGAAAGAACCAACCTCTTCACGTAAAGCCCATACAAGGGTCTTCAAAACCCTAATTCAATCAAACAGCATCTCTTCTATTTACTTGCTGTCTTTCTTATTTTATCCTTCTGATTTATCATCTTGATTTCTTCCCATTGCCAGCATATAGTCGAGAATAGCAAAAAAATAGCATCCAATAACAGGAACACCAAATTTTATTACTTAGAAATTTACCGAATAAATTTTGTGACTCAAACATCAACTATTCGAAGTAAGTATAAACTATTTATACAAAAACTTATATTTTGATTGTAGTGTGTGAGCTTATTGCTTATACAAAGATCTATAGTTTTTCACTATTTTAATATAATGACTTTGTTATTGTTATTAACAGTAGCAAACTTCTTTAACTACTCGTTGTGTGAAAGTAAAGACGACCTAATATTTTGTTGGTTCAGCTAATACAAATAAGAGAATTACAGTCCCATGGAGCTAGAGAAAGCAAAAGTTGCGTTGCTTCTAAACTGAGTCCCCTCTCTACTTGGTACACCACATTTTAAGCTATGAAATCAAAACGAATATGTGTAAACTCTTGTACAAAACAGACAATATTGTAATGAGAGTACAAGTTATTATTACGAATGATATCAAAATTTGGTACCTGCTAGATTTATGCGGACGAAGATGTGGAGCCTTACTTAATGAGGGTGGAATGATGGCATGTTTGAAGAAAAGGACAATTTAATATTTTCTTGATTGTGAGGGTCGAGCTCAAATAATTAGGAATTTATAATCACACATCATTCGAGAAAACAAAATGTGTTGTTATGACAAGCACACTATGGATTATAAATTCATGAACAAATATGTAATTTATGTCATTAAAAACGAATAATATTACACTCTGATCAAGTTTGTCTCGTACCTAGATGAGAAACTTCAGTCGACATAGCCACTTGTGAATGAGGTTGCATGCATGCAATAAGACATGAAAACATACTCATATTATATAGTTGGGACGATCTAGATTTACTACAAATTTAATCAACATTATGACACATTTTTAACTAAATAATTGAGAAACAAACTATGAAATGTGGGCCAAAAGGGCATCTCATATTCAATTATTTTTTGGCTTTTTATGCGGACATCTACAAAACCTATTTGCCTTTATTATAAAGCTTGCTTCAATCGTAAAATATGCTCTAAAATACAAATTATTTTCCTTGATATATTAAATTTAATTATTAATCAAATTTACTTTCTG
Organism: Begonia fuchsioides; assembly: GCA_003255005.1. NCBI lineage: Eukaryota > Viridiplantae > Streptophyta > Magnoliopsida > Cucurbitales > Begoniaceae > Begonia > Begonia fuchsioides. Next base: position 109,333 of record QAOC01000352.1, read on the forward strand.
ATTAGAATATATTATCCTTTTTTTTATTATTTTAGAAACTATGAAGCTCATAAATTTAAAAGCATGATATTATTAAATTGGTCACGTCAGCTTTACGTCTTAGGAACAATATTGTACTTACCAAGTAGAGATATAAGGTTGATGTACATCTAATATCAAGAAATGGTCTTCGATTCGATGTCTACCATGTTTTTCTATCAAATATTGAATAAAATATAATTATTCTTATTTTCCTTTGCTTTATAATTTTGGATTATTATGATGCAAAAATGAAATTATTGACTCCAAAAGTAAATTGACAGCGTGAGATTCTTTCAGGTTCACTGTTTACTGTTCTACCGAAAAACTCGTTAGATACGCCCTGCTCCTTCCACAATATTCCCGACCTTCTGAATCTCGGAGAGAGAGAGATTTGAAATTCAAAGTGGGCACTGTACGATGGATTCAGAATTTGAGAAGTAATGCTTGAGCATAATCGGAAATACTATACTCATCTCTGACTCTAAGACAGAGATAGAGAGAGAGACTCTAAGAGAGAGAGAGAGACTCAGAGAGAGAGAGAGAGAGAGGAGCGTCTGGTAGGGTTTGGCAAGAGAAAAAGGTGTGGACAAGAAGCAGATATTAGGGCTGCCTTGGCATGAACAGAAAAAGGTTCATTGTTTAATAGAATGTCCAATAATTGATATTTGATAATATCTATCATGCAAATAAAATAATAAGATTTCCGACCCGTTAAATCTGCATAATTTTATTTTTTAACTACGCCCAAAATAAATTATACTACTACAAACGATGAATTCATTGAAGAATTATCATTAGTCTCTACTACTAAGCGACGTGAGAGCTAGGCACCCTAGCATCATCGACGGACGGGTCGTCACAGAAACAATCGCTGTCACGAATCAATGAGACTCAAGTTATTCAAGAGAAGAATAAAAAATTTCAACCCTCCATCAAAAAACATATTCATTCGACAGATGATTTCGAAAAATTCACTCTACAACATATAATTGAAGGAAAACACATGATAACAAAAGTAGAAATGTGAATCTCAAGCGAATCCAAATCCTCGAGCCTATGATTTGAGGATCGAGTCAATTTGAGAGAATAAAATCAACACATGAGACACCTCGAGAACATAGTTTAATTAAAAATCATTATTAGAACCGAGGGTAAAACATCATTAAAAACATGTTATGAGAACAACCAATTAGACAAATGTAATGAAATTACTTACGACAAAATAAGTCGATCACGGTCTGCAAACATGCTATGTTGTCGAGATGATATTTAATTATAGCTATATACTAGTGAATTCCGTTTGTAATGATCCTTCCACAATGTTAATTTGTTTTTGTGGAGACGATAATGTACCGATAATGGAGTTATCGATAAGGGTTTTACCTCTAACAAGAAAGGTAAAACCACCCAATCATCCTCTCGATTTCTTCCTCATAAGAGATTGTCCCCAATAAGAATGCCTATCACCGAATCAACTAACACCCACCCTTGATCTTATGTAGTGTTGATGATTGACAAAGTATGTTAATTAATCTAAGTTAATTTATTCGTATTGGAATACTTCGTTGATACGAAAACCCTCGAAAAAGGTATCTTAAATGCCTCATCGTTGAGAGGGAAACACTTTGGATCAGTCGCTAATAACGAACGTAAGAATGTCAAGACATCGATGAGGTTTGCTTGGAAGTAGCAACCCTGGAAAGAGCGCGTAGTGGCTCAATACTCGAGCTCTTTCGCCGAAGATAAATGCGACTAAATGACCTTCTAAAGCGGTGTGATCTCATAATGCATCGGTAGGGGAGCAATCTACTCGGGGGACGATTCGGGTATGGACAAAAAGATCTTTATGACAGTAAAAAATTCGCTTCAATAACTAAAAACATTTCAAATCTCACTATTGAAATTTCGGCCATTAATCTTGAAAGAATAACCTTCTTAGAAATCAAATTTCATTCGAGAAATTTTGACCCTAAATCTTAAAGTTCTAAACTTCTCCGACCAAGTTTTGAATATTATTTTCAAAGTCTCAAAATTTAATCCACAAATTGTTATTTTAATTCCTATCCTCATAATTCATTATTTGTATTCTCTTTTACCGAATTAGTTTGATTATTTTATGCTTGGAGGTTTGAATTTCACCTTACAAGATTGATTTTTTTTTTTCCATTAAGGGAAAAAAGAGAAAATCAAAAGATAAAAGTCAAAAGAGTGAAATTATTCAACTAAAAGTTATATTTTTTGTTGGGAGTTTTGAGTCGAAAAGTCGATCATGCATTAGATTAGATAGATGGTACATGTACCATATAATTCAGTACAGGTACCGTATAATTCGATGCCGAGTTTTGGAATTTGATATAAAGTCAGTTACCAAGGCACTCGATAATGAAACTACTCTAACCTTTTTGTTTGCCGCGTTGTTTATTCTTTCTCCGAAAATCTATTTATCTCATTCCAACAGTTTATTGTTTAAAATGGACGAACGGTAGTTATTAATGAATAAGACGTGCATATTTATCGTGAAACATGTAAATTATTTCCATCTAGGTGTAGTACGCGATGCTACGACATTTTATACGAAAAACATATTATTTTACTTAATTTGTCATTTGATTCATGACAAATATTAACGAAAAGAGTATTAGAATGAAGCTTGTGATGATTTAGAACTATTTCTCCGTGGAACTTTAGATGATTGCGCGGGCGAAGATTATACAAGTTCGAACGAGGATTATTTTCATCGCTACACGTGCAAAGGAGTCAAATATATTCAACATTGATAGGGGTGACTGTGTGCCCTAACCGTGCATTTTAGACAATTGGGGACCTCAACTCATGTAGTGAATTTTTCATACCTAATACAATACGTTTTTAGTTATAAACCCAAAAATAAATATGTGAGTGTTTGAACTCTAAGCATATATTGTAATAAAGTACCCAAAAATGTTACAGACCTTAACAAATATATATTTTTTATTGTAATGGTTATCGACAACACAATGTGTTCGAAAGTTTGCCAGACATATCTTGATGCGAGGGACAAGTTGGTCCTTGTTAATGAATAAATTGAAATTTAGAAAAAAAAATTGTTGAAAGGATAAATAACAAAAGATTGAATAGAAAATAAATTCTAGGTTTTTTTTTTTAATTTTCATTAAGTCATTATATATAATACAAAAATAACATAATTAACATTAAAAATAGACTTGAATAAAATAGCGACTCTTTGCGCTTTATTTTTAAAATTCTCATAACAGTTTATGACCATTCATTACAAAAACGCTTGCAATTGAGTAGTTGTGATATTTTTCATCTACCCATGCTGAGAAAGTATACATGTTTTGAGTCATTCTAAGACATTTTGAAACATCCAATCGTAGCTCTTAGATGTTGTTAGATTCCTTTGTGGGTCGGGTTTCCCGGACGAACCACACTGCACTGAACTTATTTGAGCGATCGAATTAGAGAAGTTACTACGAACCTCGTCAAATCAAGTGTAATCTTCTTCTAGCAATAGTCCAAATACATAACTTTGACTATAATGCTTCAATAATATCTCAAATTATAGGAAGATTTTTGAATCTCCAATCATTTATTGGGATGAAAATAAACATCAGAGATTGAGAAATATACAGGTGACCATGATCCCATGATTATGGGTTCAAAGGGGGTAAGAAATTGTGTTTATTCGCTTGTTAGGTTCGGAATTCGGATAGCTCTATCTTTTGCGATTAGCTTCCAAATCCGATGAACAACTGCGTCTCCACGTCTAAGGGCTGCTTACTTTTGCTGTTGTCCCATGTGTTGCCAGCAATCTATTTCATTGCACAAGAACTATGTAAAAATAATCTGAATCGTTCAAAAAGGAATTTTTTCGTGTTAAAATAATGAAATAAGAGAAGCACGAACTCCGAACCCTAATATTCTCGTGCAAAATCAACGACAGAAGAGAAATTCACTATGAATATCAAATGTAGTGTTGCGATGCAAACTTTAAAATTCGGGCTTATCTCGGAGTTGTTGAATACTATGTCTTTTTTTGATGTTTTTTTCTCTCAATCCAAGTACAATATCTGGTCTTTATGATGTTTTCTTTTGATCTCTACCTCAATATGCATCCCATTCGTCGAACATGAATCTAAATCTACGTACTATCGATGAACGGCGAAAAAAAATGTCATAAATATAAGGGTAAACTCGTTTAAAAAAATATCCATCCATTTCTATTATTGTCTTTGATCTTGTAATGATATCCATATCATAAACAACTAAACAAGATGGACCTAAGATTAGTTAATTTTGTAAGATTCAATAAGGTTTTAACGATGGCATGAAGAAATAAGATTATTTACCTGCGTAGATAGCCTTGAATTCTCTTCTAAAAGAAGTCTCTCCTGCATATGAAGGTAAATAATAATAATTCAAGACAATAAAAGTATCAAATATTTAATTATTGAACTTCAAGTAGAACTCACCTTTGCTTGCAATTGTTCAAACTTCTCTTCGTATAACCGGTCCTATGAAATAGGATACCAAAGGTCACGATTCACGACGTTAAAGATAAACCCTTGCGCTAGTTTGGGTAGAGAGAAGTACCTTTCGAGCTCTTATTCGGAGTAAACTCTGGTCAAGTTGGCTGCTAATCTCTCCGAGTTCGTCGAAGGAACATGAACCTAAACCAGTTCCCATAAGCTTCCTGCGAAAAGAAGGCTTGGAAACAACAATTAATCACCAATGATTAATAGTTTAGGAAAGAAGACTGAATAATTCACTAACCTTTGAGAAGCTTCAAGAAGCTCAATCTTCTTTGCCATGGTTTCTGTTTCACGTTTCAGTTGCTGTGCGTGAAAATCATTAGGATATTTATCAAGTAAAAGAAGTTCAAGTTGAAAGTTATGAAGCAATGACATTAAGAACTTTTAGCATATCTTCACTAAGCTTACGATAGATGTTCAAAGCTGCGCTCTCTACTAGAGCTTATCGAAAACATGAAATTATTATGCAATCACTTACAACCACATCTAGGCATATGTCAAGTAATTTTACAATGAATTAATGAACAAAATACTAAGTAAATATAGGTTATGCGAAGCCTCAAAAAGCCTCGCAGTCTGATACTGTCTACTTTGGATAAGAGCGTGCGCAGTTTTTGTATTATTATGTTAAACTCAAAACACGTTATAGTGGCTAGGTAATGAAACTCAACTCAGAGACACCGATAAACTACACTCTTCAGCAATGCAGGTCAGATACTCATGCGGCTTGAGACATGAGCACCTCGAGCGGGCGAGTCAGAAGCAAAGATGTATTCCGGAAAAGTGTTATTTTTGTTAAACGAGATGTGAATTGTAACGGCAATAGCTCCCTCGGTTCTTCAAATTTAAGGTTGTAATTTTAAAGACTTATTTTGTCTAGTTGGTGAAAAGAAACCTTCCAAAACTTAAGATTTAAGTCTAAGAAGCAAAATGGCCATGGTAAAAATGGCGAAGGGAGGTGGACGATTTAATTGAATTTGGTGCATGGCTGAATGATTAAGTAGATAAATTTAATGTCTTAGGCTGTTACATGTCTCTGCATTCTTATAATTATAGAAAGCAATTACTTAGGGAACTACTAATGGTCACATGTCACCTATTTTAACAGTATGCAAATGTTTCCTCTTTTGACAAATAGAGTGGCAAGTAACCAAAACTTAAACTATGACAAACTATAATTAACTTGCACCGAAAACCACGTTTCCTTAAAAAACATGAAGTTCCCCGTAATTGATGTCGGTGACCAAATAAATGACGTCCAAATTTAATAATCCTCCTCATTCCAATAACCTTGACAAGTTAGGTACAATCTTTATGAGAAGTGATTTGTGAAATAAGAGTAGAACTATAGTTGAATCTGCCCAATACCACTCGAAGGTCATCTTGAAAATGTATTTTTGCAAAGCTTAAAATGGTTCGCAGTGGCTTCATTTTCCACTTATGTCTCAAAAGTCTACTACCACAATACTACTACTTTGTCTCAGAGTTCACACAACTTTATTCTTAGGTTGAACTCAGAATGAGTAATCATGATTAGAAAAGAGAAGCTAATTCACAATTATCACCAAACTTCATTCTCGAAAAATGTGGAACATACACCTACAATGGGGGTAGTCCCAAGTTCTATGTACTAATCATATTGTGACAACTATTATATTGTTAATGTAATAATTAGGTATTTTATCCTACTTTAAGGACTAAGTAATCAACACTTTGTTATTATTGAAAAATGGAGAAATTAACATAAAGTGTTAGTGTCCATATTATTTGAAAACAACTATGACTTACAATAAGAGCATAAGGATATTACTACAAACATAATACATGGCTACACTAAACATTCACAAGAAATAGAAGAAAGTATTTGTTGAGCACTAAACTCAAAAAACACAAACTTATCAGTTTTTTAGACAAATTTTAACTGACTTTTTGAAGATCAAACAATAACTCAATTTAACATATGACCTATGGATTTCTATGCATTGAATGTCTAATTTTCAAAGATTCAAGTTGCAAGTCATTTAGAGTATTGTCGAAGACGTTATGATAGTTTTAGTAACCAAATATCAAAAGTATTATGAGAATTTTAGAAATAAAGTTTGTAAGAGTTATTATTCTAATTAATTTTATTTTTTAGTATTATTTATGCTACTTTTATATTATCTATAGTGGCTAAACGAAATGAAAATAGAACCAAAAATCCTCAATTTGTTCTCCCTTCAATATTTTATTTTTCATCATCTCTACAAATTTAGTATTCCAAATTTTGATTCTTCAGTATTGTAGGAGAGACAATAATCTTTCCATGTTGATAATGAGTGTGGGAGAGACAATATCTTATCTACTAATGATAAGAATAATCATATATTTACTTTGTTAATATACATTCTTAACATATTTTCTGACGTGTCGAGTTGTCAAGTTGTAGAAGAGACAGTAAAGTGAAGGTATAGTAAGAGGGTAAACTTAGCATTACCCTAATTATAAACATGCGAGATTCAAAATCTTGATCTAATGACTCAAAACGTATGATAAAATCATAACTACACAACTCTACAACCTTGTTATAAATTTCTCTACTTACATGTGAAGCAAATTTTAAATACGATGTTATAAAAGTACGAAAATAACATATTTCTCCATCGGCGTTTGGTACAAAAATTCAAAATTCAGTAACAAGCTCGAACCTGAATGCATTGCTCCGTGTCAATCTTCTGAGTGAGTCCGTTTTGTTGATATTTTCGATATCGTTCAATAGTTGTTTGCATTCTGTTCAACAACAATAACTTCTCATCATTGGATGACTAACACAGTCCTAAAATGTCATACTAATTGTAAGAAGAAAACGAACTTAGTATCATGCTAAGAAGAGCTAGGTCAATCATAAAGGTTGACTATTTACAGCCTGATAAATCAGCGTATTTCATGAAAATTCTAGCGGCAAAAAAGTTCCATTGATATCATCATACTACCGCGGAAGCATGGGCGTAGAACGGTCGGTTTAAAGTGTAGATTCCATGCCAGAGTAAATATAAAATTTAAAATAAATTCAATATTTTTAATTCAATTTCCTACCAATAAATACATGCTTATTATTATTAAATATTAAGCATATAATCATTATTATCATGAACTTTGATCTTCGAACAAACGATATAACATGATTCTAGTGAACCCTGAGAAGGAAATTGCATCAAGTTTTAACCCTTCATACTCAACTGCGTGTCTTAATTCGACAACCTTAACAGCCATTAAATCTTTCATTAAATCACTCCAAAGTCAATTTCTAAATCCTTTGAAGAATCAACTCCCATTAAATTGGGAAATATAGAATAGTGCCATTAGTACTAGCACCGTATTTTCACGCAAAAAAAATAAAGAATTTTCTTTTTTTTTTGTCAAAACAAGAAAAAATCTTCATCTGCTCCGAGAGAGAGGAGACAGACAAACGTGGTCAGGGATTTCTGGTCTGCAGAAAACGTAAACAAGAAGATTTCGAGGCAAATAATGAAAAGCAAAGGAAGAAGCAAAGCTTACTCAGAGCTTGAAAACTCAAAAATCCGTCCTTTCTGAGAGAAAATGATTAAAGCAACCTCAGCATCGCAGAGAACAGATAGTTCATAGGCCTTCTTCAACAGCCCGTTCCGTCGTTTACTGAAAGTCACTTGCCGACTCGTCGCATCTTCGATCCTCTTCATCTGGATTTTCCCTCTCACCATTTTTTCTGATATTTCAGGATTGGTGAAAGAATAGCAGGCGAGAAGAAGGAAATATCTCACTAACCAACGTATTCTTATTTCAGAACCTTGTGTTGGGACTTGAATTCACGATTTCAAATGAAGAATTTCAGCCCACAGAAAACCCTAGAAGATTCGAAGGCGATTGAGGAAAAAAAAAAAGAAAATTTGCAGAGATCAACGAACCCGAATATGATTCACTGTGGAAAAGCTTTAAGAACTGCCATCAGAAAATAATTACTCAGAAAATTTAGAACTTCAAACACGGGGTCAGAGACTAATATGAAAAACAAAACGCAGATTTTATCCACAGGACAAGATCTACCAAAATAAACAGATGGACTTAGAGATCTTACAGGAGACAAGTACAACCCAGTAGGGAGAAATCGGGAGCCCAGAAACAAGGGTTTTAATCAGTAGAACATGTTTGGCAAGCTGGAATCAAAATAAAAGGAAAAATTCACAGAAACCCTAGAAAGATTCAGGGAGAAAGAAGAAGAAAAGTAGGGTTTATCTAGGTTAGGTTTGGAGAGTGGCACTACTGGTTGCTTGCTTTATCCTCAGACCAACGGGACCCCCCTCCTTCTTCCTCTATATTTCCATTATTTTCTCTTTTATTCTTGTTTTTTTATTAAGCCATTATTATTCCATTACAAAAGGCCAGACAAGGTCGAAAGAAAACGATAATATATATTCATTTAAATTAAATATTAACAAACATTTCACTTTATTTTAATAAATGACGATGGGAAAAGAAGAATTTACCGACCGTCGATTGGATCACGGCAAGATAATATCTTTTTTTGGAAAAATTAAGAAAAATGATTGATGTTGACATTTGTAAATTATTTTTCAGAGATTAAATAATCCACCAATGGGGAAAGCGGGAGAGGCTATAATATCATCGTACCACGATGTGCGTGAACAGCTAATCAAAATGCGACAGCTCACTGCATGTCCAATCTCACTCCCTGTTTCAGTTCCAACCAATCCAAATTGTGCACGTTGACAAACTTAATACGGCTTCGTTTTGATCATAGCAATAGAATGAATTGCTAACTGGGCGGTTTGCTCCATTAGCTGTTGGAATCACATCACCAAATTGCCAACCGGAAGCGGAATCGGAAATGGAACCAGCCGGTACTGCCCGTAATTGTGTCTGGTTGTTTTCTCTGTCAGAAAACCTACGAGAAAGGTCCAGCGCCTCCATTGACAGAGCTCGAACAAACTAAAACTGAAGAGTGATCCTCTGGATTCATGGCGTTGGAGCAGGAAAGTCATCGTCTTTTCATTTCGGGTTTTTCGGATATCTCTCGCTCGTATTGTTCTCTTTCGGATGTCGCCGGTAATTTTAGCGTCCACATCTTCAGAGACGGCGATGGCCGCTTGGATAAATTTGCAGCGATGGGTAAACGAGCCTCAGATTGTGAAGTGTCTCCAGGCTCTTTCCTGAACTGCAGTGGCGCCGGAGAAGATGTCGCAGGCGGCTGCTCCGATCGCCTGAAATCTTCATAACTGCGATTCGCTGGAAATGGGACTCGCTTCGTCTTCATGGCCAAGATCTTGCCCTTCCATTTTCAACCATCAGAGAAAATCACGTAAAAATCAACCAGAAATAAGTCAGAAATTCCGAATCAAGAACTTGATTCCGAATCATTCATAGACATGATCTCATCGTTCCAACTGAACATTATCTACTGGTTTCGATAAACTCAGCAAAACCTCTGCAAATGTCCAATAGATGACTTGCCTAGTTTTCTTGTTCTTTTGTTCAAAGTAAGGAGAGAGCACACAATCAGGATTTAAACAGATATCCAGTCAATTTCACCCACTGAGGTTGTTTGATGAATTCGATGATCTTGTTTTTGTGCTTGATTCATAAGTTGTTGGGTTTCGACCAGCTATCAGCAGCATTTTGGCTTCAAGAGTGAGGTTTATATCCATTTCGTTTCTTCTTGCATGCTTCCATTATCTGCTAGAGCACAAAGTCGAGATGATTCCGAGTGTCGGTTGAACTGCAACGATCAAGTTCATTACCCCGGTCGAACTAAATAGTGAAAAAAGAGATGAATAAGTGATCACTAGAAAACCATGGAAATCATCTTTGATCATTCATAACCATTGTCCACTACTTTAGATTTCGTGACACATTTTACTTTCTAGTTTCGACAAAATAATGTTGAATGTCAAGCATGTATACTAAAATAACATAATGAGAAGGTAATCCTAGTCTTACCTTTCGGAAAATTTCTCAAGAAAAAGCTATGATGGAAATCCAGGAGGTTTCCAAGTTGGGAAACAGGACGATCATGATTCTCGAGTTATGGGAGCGGAGTCTACGACGGGTCAAGCTTTTTGCATTCTCCTCGAACGATGTTGGAGTGTTGCATTGGATTTAGCATTGTGAATTTTTCCCATTGGGCAGTAGTTTTTTTTTCATGTTTTTCCAAATAAATTCTTGGTTTGTGTCGATTTGTTCTTTATATATTTCGATTGCCTTGTGAGAGAGCTTCTGAGCATTGTAGATGGGTTCTATATTCCTAGTCTTCATTTTCTTTCTAAATTCAACTGTAAATCACAATCATCTAATCTAAGACCTTGATGCATTAAAAAAAAGTAATGAACAAAGTAGGACTAAAGACCAGTGTAAAATATTGAACTGATTTTAGCAAAAGAAAAAAGCTACTAACCTCAAAAAATCGAATGTAAAATTCCGGAGTTGACGAAAAGAAATCCTTGAGCATCTCCGGCCTCGATTATCAGCGCATCTCTGAGCATAATCCTAGAGTATATACCGTGGTTTCCCATCTAAAAAGAGGGCCTTTTAAAGCTTGGAATATTTCCTTTTCATCCCCACAAATCCACAAAGAAAGGGAAAGCAGCTTCAATTGGATATCCCGAGCATAGTCCTCGAGGATATGCCGTTTGTTCGAGAGATTTGTTCCTTTCTTCGCATCGAGAACTATGCATTTAAGACGTTCGAGGTGTTCCCTCGAATTCTACCCAAGAAAATAGGCGTTGCCTGAACAGAGATGTTCAAAAATAAGCAAATTAGTCAAAGGGCAACTCTTTCTTGGCAAGAAATGCAGAGCTGAAGCTTACTTTCATGCAATTCTGAGTACTTGCCAAAGGAGAGTTGCCCTGTGACTGCTTTGGGCTTAGCTGATTCCCTTCTTCATTACCTACAAGTACGAGGAAATGCATTTAGATGGTCTGAATTTCTTATCCTAAATACTTTTTCTTTTTCATTAGATGCATAATTCTAATTTAATTTTTTTAGAGTTAATTTCGTTAGACACCCTAAACGTTTAGTGTGATTTCACTGAACACCTTGATAAAGTTACCAAGATTTTCCAAGAAACGACATCTCTTTTGCTTCGTTAAAACACCCGTTTTTCACATACATGAATAAGATTGTATTTCCCACGATCGAATCCATAAATATTTGCTTCAAAATCATACCATGCATTCCCATCCCCAACCTCAAAGATCCATTTCTCCCACAAACCACAAGCGTAGTGATTAATGTAGCAATATTCGGCCCCACATCCGTAGCCAGATAACAACCTGGTCCAAGAGAGCACGTCTCTTTCAAGCATTTCATCGAACACCTTGGCTGCACTCGTCAAATCACCACAACCTCCATAAAAATGAATAAGAGCGTTTTGCACATAAAGATCCCGCGCAAAACCCATCTTGCAAATCACCCCATGAATCTCACCGCCTTCTCCGCAATCTCTAAACCTCGCTCAAGATTTCAAACTTACAGGAAAAGTATACCTGTCCGGCAGAAATCCATTTCTCGCCAACCTTCTGTAAACTGCAATCACCTCACGAGGCCTGTTGCTGCCAGCGTAGATGTGTATCAGGAAAAATATTATCCAAGTATTTTACAAGTATTTGTTTTTTCCTCGAAGAACCCGACATGAACATTTGATTGGGTTCATGTATTCAAAATCAAATGGGACGATAGAATCGATCTAAAACTGAAATAGTTGCTTTGGTTTGAGTCGATTCTTTGCGTCTTTCGACTTCTTGTAATCCTGCATTATGCCCCCTGGCTGTGGAGTCATCAAATCCAAGTCGTTTCTTGCTCCCGATTTTTTAGTTTAACATTTTTAAAAAAAAATATATATGAAATAAGATCGGAATGAGTTAAAACTTTATTTTATATTTATAATAATATAAGATAATAATTTAGGAAGTTTTAAAATGTTTCAACATTTATACGATGTTTTATGATTTTTTATTTTAAATAATAAAATAATTTATTAAAAATACATAGTTCATCGAAAAATTTAAAACTCGTATACTATTTTTCTTTGAAGATAAGAAGTGATTTTGGAAAAAAAAATCTCAAATAAATAGAAATTACAAGTTAATTATTAGTTAAAATAATAAAAAATATAAATCATATAAAAATGGTCATAATCATTTCCGTTTTCGATACTTTCTCGAAATTGTTTCAAAACTTCAGATATCTTGAAAAGTTTAAAATTTTTCGATGGACTATATAGTTTTAATAAATTACTTTGTTATTTGGAATAAAAATTATAAAAAAATTGCACAAATATTAAAACATTTTGAAACTGTTTTTTTTTTNTATTTTTGTATTTTATTTAGATTGGATTTTTGAATTTAGCATAGGTTCGGTTTTGATTTTAGTTGGTTTCCTTTTTATCAGATTTGGATCAATTTAACAATTCATGCTTCGATTCGATTTTCACAATTTTGACATCCTAAGCCAATCTAGAAGGCTAGATACCCCGGGTTGTAGCGGTAAGAATATCATCGTACCATTATATTTAAGGTAAATATCAATTTACATATTTAATTCTAAGAGTAGTTGTCAAAGAATATTTTGAACTTTAAAAATTATTAATTAATTTTTTAAATTTATCATAATATTAACAGACACTTAATTATCATGTTTACTTAATTTTTTAAAATGTTTGTTTATTTCATTAGTAATATTTGATAATTTGATTAATTTACGAATTTTGTAAGAAAACATAAAAACCAAAATTAATATATTTTTATTTTAACTTAGTTGGTATAAAAAAAAATTTATCACATTATATTATTCTTCACTTTTTATCACAATTAATAGATGAAATTAATTAAATAGACAAAAAATTGTTAAAATTAGAAGAAAAAAGACAATTGTACCTTAAAATTTTTTTAAAATTCAAAAAATCCCTATATATACAACGTAATGTCAAACTTAATTTTTTAGTATATATTTTTAATTTATTTTCTGACGTATGAAATTAATTATTATAATAAATATTGTAAATAATTATTTTAATTATAATATATTAAAAATATTTTAATTAGATCATCAAAAAAAAAAATTAAAAAGATAAAATTAGTTTTATTAATTAATAAAATAATAAAAATTCTTCTTAATTAATTGGGGCCTCCGGCTGTCCAACTATCGACGGTGAGGCCGGAAAATCTAAAAGTTGGGGCCCACTTGTGTGATCGACACAGGCTGCCTCGTCACACCACCATTGTTGTAGATTTTTTTGTTCTTCAGAAAAGAGGAGGCTGACACGAATCACCGATGCGATAACGGATAGCGATGGATTCTGAGAGAGCAACACGTTATTTTTCTTTTTGATCACAGTAAGCCCACCAAACACCATAGATTAGATATCCGTGCTCGCTAAAAAGAAGGAATAATCCCTCTTATCGGAGAAGCAGAAGAACCCAGAACCCAGTTCATCTTCTGTTTTCCCAATTTCTGGTCGAGATAGAGAGAAATAATGGGCAAAGGAGGAATGTCTCATGGCGGATCCGACGAGAAGAACGATGAAGTAGAAGAGAATATGGCTGCGTGGCTGATGGGAATCAACAACCTCAAGATTCTTCCCTTCAACCTTCCTTCTCTCGGTACTAGATTCAAAACCTTCATAATTTGCTAATTCTTTTCTTCGGGTTCTCTCCAGTTTCAGTCTAGTTCTGTCTAATTCTTCCCTTTTCATGCTTATCTTCTCCATTTTCAGGTCCTCATGATGTTAGAGTTCGAATGAAAGCTGTTGGTATTTGCGGAAGTGATGTCCACTACTTAAAGGTAAGACTTCTCATCTCGCTCTTTCAACTTTAACCTCGGAAATCTTGGGTAAACTTATCAATCCCTGGATTGCTTATGATTAGAAAAAATTCTGAAAAACACTCACCGAAACTTATCAATCCCCTGGATTGCTTATGATTAGAAAAAATTCTAAAAAACACTCACCGAATACAGCTCGCCAATCCTGCAGTAAACTTGTAGTCGTCTGTGTTCCTATCTTACTGGTTTAGCAAAGATTTAAATCTCTGTCATTAATAACTCTGTTGACATTAAATCTCTCAGACCCTGAGATGTGCACATTTTATAGCCAAAGAGCCGATGGTAATTGGGCATGAATGTGCTGGAATAATAGCTGAAGTTGGTAGTGAGGTTAAAAATTTAGTGGCTGGCGATCGAGTTGCGCTTGAGCCTGGAATCAGTTGCTGGAGATGCGATCATTGCAAAGATGGTCGATATAATCTATGCCCAGATATGAAGTTCTTTGCCACTCCCCCTGTTCATGGCTCTCTTGCAAATGAGGTAGTTTTTTAATATTTTTATGAAAACCCACTTGAATAGGTTTCTAAAAATGAAGCAAAACAAGTTTCAAAAACTTTTTTTAACAGAATCTACTTACTGATTATCCTTTTGGCAGGTTGTTCATCCTGCAGACCTGTGTTTTAAACTACCTGAAAATGTGAGCTTGGAAGAAGGAGCAATGTGCGAGCCCTTGAGTGTTGGTGTCCATGCTTGCCGACGTGCTAATATTGGCCCTGAAACTAACGTATTGGTCATGGGAGCCGGGCCGATTGGCCTTGTCACTATGCTTGCTGCTCGTGCATTTGGATCACCGAAGATCGTCGTTGCTGATGTTGATGATTATCGTTTATCTGTCGCTAAAGATCTCGGAGCCGATGCAATTGTCAGAGTTTCAAATGATCTTAAGGTTTCTTCTTCTATTTTTCAAACAGTTTGATTAGACTTACCTTCTTAGTATATTTTTTAACTTATCTCATGACGTGTCGAGTTCTGATTGGTTCAATTAAAATATTTTTAATATATTATAATTATTTATAATATTTATTGTACCAATAAAAACTTGATACCTTATTAAGTAGGTTAAGAGGGCAGATCTGATATTTTTTAAAATTTCAAAATGAACAAAGTTAAATGATCAATCTTTGAAACGCTAGGTCCATGTTTTTTAGAATAAAAACTCTAGGATCAACGAGACTAACTGGGATGTTTTCTGAGTTCATCATTTTATACTACCCTCATTTAAGGATGTTCCGGAAGATGTGGCTTCTATACTCGAATTTATGGGATCTGGAGTCGATGTTACCTTTGATTGTGCCGGCTTCAATAAAACCATGTCAACGGCTCTTACTGCTACCCGAGCAGGAGGTAAAGTTTGTCTCGTCGGAATGGGACACAACGAAATGACTGTCCCCCTCACTCCAGCTGCAGCCAGGTACTCGAATGAATCAAATAATTTTAACTCGTACTTTAGTATTTCAATGAGCAAAGTTTTCGTATCAATTAATTTGGAGTAATGATAAGTTTGCTTTCTTAGCATACATTTTCATTGTATGTGTCGAGCTATGATTGGTTTAGTTAAAATGTATTTAATCTATTACCATTAAAATTAATTATTTATAATATTTATTATATCAATCACAGCTTGACACGTAAGTAAATATGTTAACAAGATAAACCTATCATTACCCATTAATTTGTCCGGAGAATGGTATGATCTTTAGTCAATGTACCATATAATTAAAGTAAAATGGCAGGTCTTAGATTTTTATTTATCCGAATATAGGGAGGTGGATGTAATTGGTGTCTTTCGATACAAGAACACTTGGCCGTTATGTCTTGAGTTTCTTAGAAGTGGGAAGATCGATGTGAAGCCGCTTATAACTCACCGGTTCGGGTTCTCGCAAAAGGAGGTCGAGGATGCATTCGAGACAAGTGCTCGAGGAGGCAGTGCCATTAAGGTTATGTTTAATCTTTGAACTATGGAGTCTTGAAATCTTATGCAGATAATCTGTTTTTTGGTGGACTACCTGGTTTTAAATGCTTGTGAACTCTATTTGGTTTCTGTGATATTTGTTATCTTAGGTAACAAATATGACCAAATGAAAAAAGTTTGGAGATTTACTTTGAAGTGTAAAATAGCTGACTTTAGTATGGCCGGTTCGGTCCGGTTTGATCCAGCCCGGGGACACATGGTTCGCCCTTGTATGAGACATTACAAAAAAAACTAATTTAACTATTAATGATGTAATAGATGATGTCGTTAAAGACGCGTTTTATATTTTTCTCATATTATATTTAGTAATTATTATAATTTTTTAATTATATTAATATATTTTTTTATTTAACATTCCTGATTTTATACACTCATATTAAGTCTAATATATAATGATTGAATTTGAAATGATTTGGATATTAATTATTTTTATTTATTTTGAGTTTTTTTAATTTATTTTAACAAGAAAACCACAAAATGGCTAATTCATTTCTGATCTAGTTTGATCTTGTTTTCTTTAAAGCATGGACCTGAGATGACCAAATACACATCTACTCAAATTTACCATTATTGTGACATACATCTGTCTTTCATATTGATTTATTTTAATAACTTGCAAAAATATAGAATAATATGTAATTATATATTTATAGTTTTATTTAATTAAATTAAATCTATAAAAAAAATTGATTTTTATAGATTTAATTTAAACTAGGTTAATCCATTTTAATTTCTTCCATAAATTAAACAATTTAATTTTAATATTATGACTATTAATGTTGTTATAAGAAATTACCTTCCGGTGTTTTTAATTTAATTTAACATATTTAATCTTCAAAATGGTAAGTTTTCATATTTTTTTAAATATGTGATCATAATTTACTTGGTTAATATCTTTGATTTTTTTTTAATTTATTTCAATTTAAAAAAAATCAAATGAAATAAATAAAATAAGAACAAGTGGATATTTTGGTGGAGGAGAAAGGACAGCAAAAGGGGTGAGAGGAGGGAAAGAAACCCCACTGTGGGGGAGCTCGCTCTGTGTATTTGGAGCTGACCCCCTTTCCTCGTCACATTTTCTTCTTGTGGTCTCTCTCTCTCTCTCTCTCTCTTGCTGGGTCTCTTTCTATTTTTGCTCATACCTCTTCATGTAAGTTTATCTGTTAGTTTTATGAATCTGTTATGTTGGTTTTTTTTTTTCGGATTTTCGTTTTCTGTGGATTAGAGCCAAAATTTGGATCTGGGTTGGTAAAATTTAAGCTTAGTTTTATTGGGGTTTGTTTAAGTTTGAATTTTGTTTGTATTCTTAAGATTGTTCGGTCTTGAGTTTTGAGCTCTTCGAGGCGGGTTTGAAATATTGGACCTGGTTTCTTCTTCTTTTCATTTTGTGCTCACGTTGAAGTGTTTCTTAACCCTGTTCTCGTTAAGTAATACGTAATTGTTGTAAGTTAAATGGTTTCTCTTTTTCCTTTGAGTGAAATTGAAAAGATCTACTTCAAATATGCTACGTAGATGATGAATGTTGATTTTCTTCCAGATCTCGGTGAACTTGTAGGGTTTGCGATGAAATCACAGATCAGGCTCGACGTAAGAGCCATTGTAAGCTTATACAATCGGCCAGAAGAGTCTTCTTTTTTTATTTTGACTTGAGATTCGCTTGGATGCTTACGTCAACGAAGAAAAAGTTACATTTTGACCTAAAACCTTGACTTCGTAATATAAACGAAGAGGCTGTTTGGAGAAACAATACAATTGCAGAAAAATTGGAATGAAAAGTTGAGACTCAGATTGGCATTTCCGAATTAGGGGGCAGGGATAAAGAATTGATGGCTGTTGCCAAGAGCAACAGCATTATTCCACCACTGACAAGACCTTGCAATTGCTTCAAGGTTCAAAGCCTGTCCGAAACTATCTTGGAAGCAAACCAGGTCTCGGATTTGAAAGATCGATACATTCTTGGCGAGCAACTGGGATGGGGACAATTCGGCGTGATCAGGCTCTGCTCTGATAAATTGACCGGTGAAGTATTGGCTTGTAAGTCAATTGGTAAAGAAAGATTAGTTACTCGTGATGATGTGAATAGCGTAAAGCTGGAAATTGAAATCATGACAAGATTATCCGGCCATCCAAATGTTGTGGATTTGAAAGCTGTTTATGAAGAGCAAGACTATGTACATTTGGTCATGGAGCTTTGTGCAGGGGGAGAGCTTTTCCACCTGTTGGAGAAGAGAGGAAGATTCTCTGAAGCAGAGGCGAGAGTTCTATTTCGACATCTAATGCATGTAGTTTTATATTGTCACGAAAATGGAGTAGTTCATAGAGATTTAAAGCCTGAGAATATTCTTTTGGCCACAAAGTCCTCCTCATCTCAGATTAAACTCGCTGATTTTGGCCTTGCTACGTACATCGAACCAGGTGGTTGCTCATTTTTTATTTAATTAATTTCTCTTTTGAATATTTTGAATTATTTTCCTTGTCGAGCGTTATAGAGCAGTTTTTTCCTTTTTTTACCCTAGAAGGGAAGAGTTTACATGGGCTTGTTGGGAGTCCCTTCTATATAGCGCCAGAAGTACTCGCCGGGGGATACAATCAGGCCGCTGATGTTTGGAGTACGGGAGTTATCCTTTACATTCTTCTTAGCGGGATGCCTCCATTTTGGGGGAAGACAAAATCTCGAATCTTCGATGCAGTCAAAGCTGCTAATTTAAGATTCCCTTCTAATCCATGGGATCAAATATCGGTTTTTGCAAAGGATTTAATCAAGAGCATGCTGTGTAAGGACCCTTCTCAAAGACTCACTGCTCAACAAGTTCTAGGTGAGTTAAAAGTTTTCTATATCATTAAATCATCATAGGCTACATCTCTCTCTCTCTCTCTCTGATATTGTAGATCATTCTTGGATGAAAGATGAGGAACATAAAAACCATAGTTATGGAGATTGGGATGCAGAGGTGAGGACATTTTCTGCATCATTTATGTCGAGAAGCCAAGACATTAGCTTTGGAACAGTATCGCCTACTCTCTGCGATGCCCAATCATCTTCGTACACCTGTAGATCGTCATTCTCTTCGTTTCTTGTTGAACCTTCTGCACCCTGGTTGGCATCTGGTGGATTTTCTTTCCATAGTCGTGATGATGCGGCTGATTTGGAATTCACTCCCTTTCTTCCTAGCATGCCGAGCTTTGCATTCTTCAACCTCGAGCAAAATGGCAGTGTCGAGTCCGCTGAGATAGCTCAAACACAAGATGATCATAGAGGTATACTCAAAATCATTCACCGGTCGAAATAAAGAAACATTGGATAAAAAATTTTAGTTGTCGAGGTATTGAATTTTCGTTGTTGCAACAGAGATTGGGCTCTGTATATTATTGTCAAGCTAGACATAGTATTATTTTTATTACTATTTTTGTTTTTGAGACTCTCAATTATTTGGAGATTTATTATAAAAATTTAAATTTTGCTGCATATCTGTAGGACTGTTGAAGGAGTATTTTCTTGGTGTGCTTGCCTAAGTAAAAATGTAGATTATTAAAATGACTTTTCTTCTTTTACACCAAAAAAACAATTTTTTTTTCTAAATTGAAAAAAAAAGGCAAAATTTCCTTATTTTGTTGGAAGTAATTTACTACCATTCTTATAAGAGTGTAACTTCTCCATGTTCAATACTGCAGGTCGGTCGTTTGTGTTAGATGAAAATGAAAATGTAGATACTAATCAGAGGATAACTGAGCTGAAAAGGGCGGCAAATTCTCGGATTACCGGTCTGCGTAGCAAGAGAAATCGTACAATTGGGCTTGGAGAGCATGATCGATTCGATCTGATCGTGACAGAATCAGTCATCCGATGGTCTTCATGTACGCAACTTCCAACATCTCTTCGATCTTCACTTGTTTGTTGAAAATATGCAGAGTCTTAGTTGGTTAAGCTGAGTGTTGGCTGTGATATCACTGAAAATATGTTTAGATATTGTATCGAGTTGGTAGTTGATTTCACAAATCCTGGTTGGGTTTCTAAGTTTGTGGCCTGAAATAGTTAGTCTTACAGTTTACTGATGTTATAAACACATTTTAAGGTTTCTAAAGCCTTCATTAAGAGCAAGTCATCAATTTTTAGTTGGTCTGAGCATTTGCAGGTTTGATTCGGTTCGGTTCGGTTTGGAATCGAATTGTTGGCTCAATGCCAACAATCTTCCTATTGATGGAAGAAATCGAAATTTAAAAAACTGAGTTTCTAGAAAAAAGAAGAACAAAATATGAAAAAGAGAATAACTTATCGACTTTTGTTATTTTTTTATTTCGTCTAGCCACTATATATAATACAAAGTCACATAAATTATATTTAAACAAAATTAAATTAAATAGTAACTTTTAGATTTTTTATTTCTAAAAACTCACATAATAATTTTGACTTTTCGTTATTAAAACGAAGATAACTTCTTTAACAATACTCGGACCTGAAACTTGAACTATCAGAAGCTAGACATCCGGGGCATAGAAATTCACAAGACACATGTTAAATTTAATTATCCTTTACCCTTATAAAAGTAAGTAAGAATCTGGTCTAAAAAACAGACATGTTTTATTACTATTTATTCATTGAATTTAATACATAACTATTGAATTCAGTGTCTCCTCTCTTTACATTGAAAAATCGCTGGTGTAGAGCTACGGGTGTCGGAGCTGGAAATTTCGATGCAACCCGATGGAGAACATCTCACGAGAATTCAAAAAGTGATCCATTTTGTTAACAAACGCTTGCGAAAGTTGCAAAAGCAACTGCTCGGAGCAGAACTCTCGATACATACTTTCATTCTCTCACTAAATCCAACATCTCGATTGATGATCTCGACGACTAAGATCGACCAACACAATCATGCCAACAATTTGGGATTAGTTTTAAGTTCGTACAACTCATCCCACGAGCTCTGAATTCACCAACTAGGTGATAAAGACTATGCAGGTCATAAACGGTGTCGTTGAAGTGTTCTAGAGAGAGACACAAGAGACGAGAGAGAGAGAGTGGAGTTGTTGCCTGCACGGGCATAGCTCAGTTGGTTCGGAGATAGTAGATTTGGATGTAGAGGGCTACGGTTCGAAGCCTGCGCTGTCACAGTGTGTGAGTCGTTACCTCCAATGTGGGGTAGCTCTTTGTGACAACAAGTACGAGCCTCTCATCTCTGGGACGCTGAGTCACCGTGGTTTAACCTTCTCACAAACTGTCGGGCCGGGGTATGGAGGCCGTGAGGGCGAGAGTTATTGCCTTTTGGATGCAGAGAGTGGAGTTGTTGAAGCCACTTGACCTAGCTGTGTGCAAACTTTTGAGTATCTGTAACATGTGCACGTGGATTTTTCCATTTTCGTTTGTTTTGATCACATGTACATATTAAATTAATAAATGTTCATGTTTAAACGCATCCTCGATCGATATAACTCTAACTAGACAAATAATTAACCTCTTAGAATACATGATTAGAGGCCGCACATATCGTGTCGCTTTTAGTCCAAAAGGAGCTGACGATCGAAGGAGTTTTGAAAAAGATTGGATCGCTTAATTAAATTCAATTCGTAGGATACTTGTGTTTGTTAATTTTACGATGATATTGTTGAAATTCATATGTCCAGCGTGCTACGAAATTACATGTGTTTATAATGACAATAACAAGCAAATATACCTATTATGATAATGATTTATTTTGTACATGAAAGATCAATTCTATATTATACAAATTTTATTTTTATTTTGAGATACAACAACCTAAGAGATTACAAAAAAAAAACACCTTCAACACAAATGGAGACTTCAACGATCATCTCAACCTTTGAAATTTCTAACATTCTCATGCAATACTCCTTAATTCAAATAATTTCCTCGGGCACAATGCAATATAATCATTTACATATATACAAACACAATATCAGGTAATATAAAAGTTTCATAAATTAGTAAAACAAATTCCATGAAATTTGCAAAGTATCTAAATCGAAAGCATAATACTAATCAAAATAAATTTATTTATATACCAAAAGATGGTTATCGGTTCAAAGGCGTCCTTAGTTTTTAAGAGCAAGAAAAAGTAGGAAAAATATTTCGAGCCAAATTATATTTACCTATCAATCACATAATTTTCAACCTATATTCATTTGTTTAAATTTGAAATTTGCAAACAATTTAAAGTAAAAATTTTTAATTAAAAACATAAAAAAATTATATTTTCAAAATAGTTGACGTGCTAAGAAGCTTGAAGAGAGAGAGAGATAATTTCCACGTAATAAGAGTGAAAAAAATGCCTGCACGGGCATAGCTGAGTGGTTGAGTTGTGGTAGAGTTGGTACAAGGGCCAAGGTTCGAAGTCTGCGCCACCACTGTGTGGGAGTTTAATCCTCTAATGTTGAGGTTTCTCTTTGTGGTGTCAAGTACAAGTCTCTCATCTCTGGGCTGCTGAGTCACCGTGATTAACCCTCTCACATGCGGTCGGGCCGGGGTGTGAGGGCCCTGAGGACGAGAGATTTCACCTTTTGGTACAAAAGTGAAAAAAAGACATTTTTACGGTGATCATAGTTGACTTTGAAGAGTATGAAGAGGTGATTCCAAACAATGGCTTGAAGAGGTGATTCCAAATATGATTTAGAGTTGATTCTTCCTTCTTTTTTGTGATTCTTCCAACATTTATCTTCAATAATCTTCTGCAATTGCATGGAAACGAAAATCCTATGATAATACAAAATATACGAAATATCTGGTAAAATCTCGTAAAAATAGCGTTCCTGATGTTGTGGCATCGCTATAGCATTATCCTTAAAAATCCCTCTTATTTCCAATTAAATTACTATAGATTCATAGCAATTTAACTACTAAAACCACATGAATATTAAGTCTTTTCGAGACTTAACACATCCCCAAACTTAAGCTATTGCTCGTCCTCGAGTAATGTCAATAAACAATCATAAAAATTTTCAGATTTTTCCACAAAAGATCTAACTCGAGACAAATAATCACAAATGCATAACTTTCCAACTCCTTTTAACTTCAGATAACCTCTCGATAGTATCTCCCCCAAAGTGAGTGTGTGAACTTATTACTATGGACATTAACCTTCCCAAAAATCATAAGTTTCATCTCATAATGCTAAAATTCTCAATTCTTTAAAAATCGTACAAATTCATACCTTCCACGTGCAAATTCAGTAAGATCCGAGCTTCATGACTTCAAGAGTGAGAAAGAATTTTTTCTAGGCTTTTGTAAATAAACTTCTTACGTTATCATACCACCATTTATATAATTTTGTATTTTTGATTTAGCCGATGTGGTATTTCAAACGGGTAGCTTATTTAATTGCAACGGAGTTCCTCCCATTGTTCTCTTTATTTTTTTATTCCACCCATCGAGTATCCGAAAGGCTCACTCGAGATTTGAAAGTGGATTGGGAAATTGCAAATACACTTAACCGTTCATCCACAAAGTCCCGGTGAAGTGTCACTCAACGATCATCCACTTAAGTCCCGAAGAGTGTTATGTTTGTCCTTATTTTCGGACGTTTTATGCCTCATTTTTTTTTCTCTTCTCCAAACTTGTTACCATGTCACTCTTCACCTAAAAATATATTTTGTCTCAAGTATTTATTCAAGCTAAGTTTCAAAAATATCAAATTTAAATAGAACATGATAACTCTTAGGAAAATCGAGAAAGATGATGTTCAAAGTGATAATTTCGTGTAAAGAGGATCTCCTATGTTGAAGTGTCTCCCAGATTAATTAGACTTGAATTGTCATTAATAAGTAACATCCATCAAGGGTTAGATAGATTAGGAAAATAAGTTTCATCATTAAATTCTATGATTGCAAGCATTCTCGGCTATTTGGATTAAGGGAAATATTCATTATATAAATTTTTTTTTTATTTCGGTACTACACCCCATCCCCAAACTTAAAATCAACAATGCCCTCATTCTCAATCTCAAAACAGTAATAGTGAATCAAAATTACACAAAATAGAAGCGTAACAAGACTTAGAAGTAAACTCCCTTATGAAGATCTTTCGGATTCGCCATCGATTGGGCCGCTTGGTTGGCCTTCATTGTCGACTTGATTTGGTAGTAGGTGGGCTTGCAGTTTCTCCAAAATATCCAGCATGAAGTGCTGCTTGATTTCTATATGGCTCAGACGAGTTTCTATGAGCTGCAGACTCGCAAAAAAATTATCGGGAAACTGGGCTATTGGCAATGCTGCAGCTTCACGTGCAGCATCGGGGGTAGGTGCACTTTCTTCTTCTTGTTCCTTGTCATTCTCCTGTGAAATTCGGGCAATAGTAAAGGGAGTGATTGTACCTTTGTGTTGGAGCTTCCCCTCTGTATCCAGGACTTGAACTCCCGCACCAATACAGAGATCGGAAATTAGTGAGGGGAAGAGGAATTGACTTCCCTTCTTCTTGGCGTTTGCGCAGATGCTCCGATAAATTATTCTCCTGACGTTAATAGGCTTGCCCGTCAAGATGCAGAACAGGAGGACGACTCGCTCGGGGGTGACATGCTGCACGTGCGAGGAAGGAAGAATCCTGGATTTGGCAAAATGGTACCAGCACTTTGCGCTCGTTTCAGAGAGGCCCGTGAGATCGTGAGGGCTCCTAGCTTTGTCACTCGCCACGTCGTGCCCGGCAGAGCCACTGTGCTGAGTACTTCGGCGAGGAATTCCGACGATGTGTTCTCTGAGTGGGCGAAGAACTCGTCGGCTTCCGATTGCAGCTTGTATCTACGGTTGATGCTCTCTGGTGAAAATGGTACCGTCTTCTGTCGAACCATAATGGATTCCGGAAGATCTCCTGAAAAATTAGCATAAAATTCCCTTACGAGAGAGGGAATTAGCTCTTCCGGCTGGGCACAGAAAACTGCCTAGCTTCGGCTTTTGATCGTGTTTGTGATGAACGCTGGATATTCCTTCATTGTGCTGGGTCCAGTAAGAATCCTTTTTCTTCAGAGAATGTTCTCTTCTTAAAGTGAAGCTCGAAGTTGAGGCGAGCTTCTTCGGTAATATCCAGCCCTATGCGAGATCGCTTCTTCGGAGATCTATGTGAGATCTGTTCTTGGACGGCGCTTGATGCTGTAGCTTTGGGCTTAGGTGCTTTCATGATGGATGGTGCTGATTTTGGAGGGCTAGCTTTTGAGGTGCTCCTGGTTTCTATTGTGAAAGGTACCTGAATGGGTACCTGGATTTCGGCAGCTTTACTGGAGCGCGTCGATCGGCTTGGTGGGGTGGATGATCTAGGCTCCGGAGTCGGCGTGGTGTCCTTGGTTTTCAGCGGAGGTGGAGTAGCTTGGCTGGTCAGAGGTGATGTAGATACCGGTTCTTTGGTAGCTCTCTTCTTCATGATGAAAGATATTGGCGTGACGGACTGGGGAGAGTCTTCTCGTGCCGTCATTGTGATGTTGGACCAATCGCCCCATTTTCTTTTCCTGATCAATGGCACCGGATCATCAGATTCTGTTTCCGAATCAGACGATGGGATGATAACCGGTGCATCCTTTGTTGGGGGTTTCTTTCTGGCTGGACGGTTAGCAATTCTGGCAGATGTTCTGGTGGCTTTGTCTTTGGTTGTATGCCGCGTCTGTTTCCACTTCATCAGTGGTGGTGGGTCTTGTGAAATTGTTGGTGACGGGTGTCGCGAAATCGGTAGTGACCCCGGCCTTGTTCCCTGTAAAATCGGAGAAGGAGAAGCAGTGGGATGTACCTCTGGGATCAGCTTAGAAAACAGCCGATTCTCGTCAGTTAGCGGTGTAAATTTGCCTCGTGCTGATGATTTCTGGGTTGGTGGCCGTCGGGTTGCCAATTTTTCTCGCCTTCTGTAAGATATTTTTGATGATGGCCCCGGTTCTGTTGCGAGAGGGTATATGTCTTCTTCCACTGTATCCTTCGATGGCAGGTAGAGGATTGGTGTGGGATCCATCGACGATTTTTCTGAGAAGTTTGGGTGAAGTTTTCGGCGTTGTCCCCAATGCTGTGGCTTCACCTGCTTTTTAAAAATGAACAGAGGCGGCTAAAGTAAAATTTTAATCTAAGTTTACCGCCTTTGTAGAAAGTAGCAGCTTTTTCTCCCTTATCTCTTGTTTCTTTTCCCGATTCATTCTGGTCATTCCTTCCGTTAATGCTGTGACATCGAATATAGCATCAGACAAAAAAAAATACTACTCTACTAAAATAAACATAAAAAAAAAATAGAGGGTTACCTCCCTGTAGCGCTTAATTTAACGTCATTAGCTAGACGTCTTTCTTTCATTCAGCAACATCTTCCAAAGTCACGGAAACACAGTCATCTTCCTGTAAATTCGTTCCAAGATATGGTTTAATTCGTTGGGCGTTGACTTTGAAATTCTTCCTGGTTTCTTCATTACGAAGTTCGATAACTCCATAAGAATTTATAGCAGTGATCAAATATGGTCCCGTCCATTTTGATTTTAATTTTCCCGGGCAAATCTTCAACCTTAAATCATATAGCAAAACCTTTTGCCCGATGTTAAATAATCGTTCTTGGATGTTTCTGTCGTGCCATCGCTTGAATTTCGCTTTATAGATTTCTGCATTTTCATAAGAGTTGAGCCTGAATTCTTCTAATTCAATAAGTTGCAGCAATCTTTCCTCTCTTGCAGCTTTGGCATCCATGTTTAACTTTGCAACTGACCAATATGCTCTATGTAATAGCTCGACTGGTAAATGGCAGGGTTTGCCGAAGACTAGTCGGAATGGCGATGTTCCTATTGGAGTTTTGAAAGCCGTCTGATACGCCCATAAAGCGTCTGGTAATTTTTTCAGCCCAATCTTTCCTTCCGGAATTAACAACTTTTTCCAGTATTCTTTTGATTTCCCGATTGGATACTTCAGCTTGCTCATTCGCTTGAGGGTGATATAGTGTTGTAACCTTGTGTTTGACTCCATATTTCTCTAGTAATTGTTTGAATTTTTGGTTGCAGAAGTGAGTTCCTCCGTCACTAATGATTGCTCTCGGTGTGCCGAATCTTGTAAATATATTCCGATGTAAGAAGCGTGTGACAACCGTTGCATCATTAGTGGGAAGAGCCATAACTTCGACCCATTTAGATACGTAGTTGACAACAAGCAGAATGTATTGATTCCCATAGGATGACGGAAACGGTCCCATGAAATCTATTCCCCACACGTCGAATAGTTCGACTTCTAGGATATTTGTCAACGCCATCTCATGCTTTCGTGATATATTTCCCATTCTTTGGCATCTGTCACAAGATTTTACGAATTCATTTGCATCTTTAAAGAGAGTTGGCCAATACATACCTGATTGGAGAGCTTTAGCAGTTGTTCGGGTTCCTCCAAAATGTCCTCTGTATGGTGCTGCATGGCAATCGTGCAGCATTGATGCAGCTTCTTGTTCTGGAATGCATCTTCTCACGATCTGATCCGCACATTGCTTGAATAAATAAGGGTCATCCCAATAATAGCTTCGAACTTCATTAAGAAATTTCTTCATCTGCTGATAGGTGTAATCGAAAGGGATGATCTTGCTTGCTAAATAATTAATAATGTCTGCATACCACGGGAGTGCCTCAGCTTGAAAAATCTGTTCGTCTGGGAAAGTTTCTGTAATTGCCGTCTCTGCTTTCTGTGGCTCTTCTTGTTCTAGTCGTGATAGATGGTTGGCAACTTGATTATCCGTTCCTTTTCTATTAATTATTTATAGGACGAATTCTTGTAGCAAAAGAATCCACCTAATTAAACGCGGCTTAGCATCTTTCTTCGAAATTAGATACTTTATAGCAGAATGGTCGGTGTGTATGATGACTTTAACACCAACTAAATATTGTCTGAATTTTTCGAAGGCAAAAACTACGGCCAGCAGCTCCTTCTCGGTTGTCGTATAATTCAATTGTGCATCGGATAATGTTTTGCTAGCATAATAAATAAGATGTACAACTCGGTCGTGCTTTTGTCCCAGCACCGCTCCCAAGGCATAATCGATAGCATCACACATAATCTCAAATGGTTTTGTCCAATTTGGTGGAATAATAATTGGGGCCGAGATCATCTTGCGCTTTAATTCTTCGAAAGCTTGTTGACATGCATTATCAAAGCAAAATACTTTGTCATTTTCCAGCAATGAGCAAAGTGGTTTGGAAATATTTGAAAAGTCTTTGATGAATCGGCGGTAAAAACCGGCATGTCCTAAAAAGCTTCGTATTCCTTTCACGGAGGTAGGTGGAAGCAGCTTTTCAATAACTTCAATCTTGGCTTTATCAACCTCCATCCCTGATTTGGAAACTCGGTGTCCGAGAACAATTCTTTCGGTTACCATAAAATGACATTTTTCCCAATTTAGAACTAGGTCTGTCTCGGTGCAGCGTTTTAATACTAATTCCAAATTCTGTAAGCATGTATGAAAAGAATCTCCAACCACAGAAAAATCATCCATAAATATTTCCAGAAAATCTTCAACCATGTCCAAAAATATGGACATCATGCAAGGCTGGAACGTTGCCGGAGCATTGCATAACCCAAATGGCATTCGCCGGTAAGCGAACGTGCCATAGGGACAGGTAAATGTCGTCTTCTCCTGATTTTCTGGTAGAATTGCAATTTGGTTGTAACTTGAATATTCATCTAAGAAACAATAAAACTCTTTATCAGCTAGTCGGTCGAGCATTTGATCGATGAATGGCAGGGGAAAATGATAATTTCTTGTCATTTTGTTGAGCTTCCGATAGTCCATACAAACTCGCCAACCAGTAACTGTGCGGGTTGGAATTAGTTCGTTGTTTTCATTAGTTACCACGATTGTTCCTCCTTTCTTCAGAACACATTGGACCGGACTTACCCATGAACTATCTGAAATTGGGTAAATAATACCTGCATCCAATAGCTTGATAATTTCCTTTTTCACCACCTCTTTCATGACTGGATTCAATCGCCGTTGTCCTTCAACTGATGGCCGGTACTCGTGTTCAAGCAGAATTTTGTGCATGCATACACTCAGACTAATTCCCTTGATGTCGGCCACCGTCCAAGCAATAGCTTGTTTATATCTCTTTAATTTTTGCAGTAGTTCGGCTTCCTGTAATTTATTTAATTGCGAATAAATAATAAAAGGTAAAATGTCACTTGTTCCGAGGTAAGCGTACTTCAGATGCTGCGGCAATTGCTTTAGCTCCAGTGTTTGTGGTTCTTCTATCGAGGATTTCATAACTCGATATTCCTTCTCATCCCTGTTGAGGGGCTCAGCGTTTAGTCCCCTGGGTTTCTTCCAAGTTCGAGGATCGGAAGAATCAAACTTGAAATTCTTTTCTGCAGCTCGGGGTACATTTTTGTCTAACAAGAAGCATTCATTCTCCGAAACAGAAAAACAATCTTCAGCTTCTACAGGGCATTTTAGTGCATTCAGGACATTGAACGTGACTTCTTCGTCGTTGACTCTCATAGTTAGTTCTCCTTTTTCCACATCAATGAGTGTAACAACCCTCGTTTTTATTTTTTTATTTTATTCTCTTTTAAGGATTTGTGACTTTAAGACGAAAGCGATTAAAACCTTTTTATGAAAGATGCTTAAATGTTAGAGTATTAGAGTATTGTGGATATTAGTAAATTAGTAGGCTGAAGGTGATAAAGAAAATAATGTTTAAGAAGTATATGAGATGATGTTATTCAGAAAGGTTGGAAAATTATATAGGTTCGGTCGACACAATTTTCAGTCGGTCGACATAGCATAACTTTCGGGAGTTTATTCGGTCGACACCTTCAAGTTCTGTCGACACAATAGACGAGCGGTCGACATAGCATAACTTTTGGGAGTTTATTCGGTCGACCGCATGGTCAAGCGGTCGACACCTTCAAGTTCGGTCGACACAATAGACGAGCAGTCGACATAGCATAACTTTCGGGAGTTTGTTCGGTCGACCGCATGGTCAAGCGGTCGACACCTTCAAGTTCGGTCGACACAATAGACGAGCGGTCGACATAGCATAACTTTTGGGAATTCATTCTTTCTACATAAGTTGACCATTATGTCGACATAAGTTGAAAAGTCAGCAAAATCAGCAGAATTTTGATTGGTGGACATAAAAGGAATGTTGATTTTATTTAATAATGTGGCATTAAGTGGGTCTTGGCTGGCATTTTTCCCTCCCAACCACGATCTCCTTCCCTCTTTTCTCCCTAGGGTTCGTGCTCTAAATCAAAGGAGGGTGAGATTGAGATAGAGAAGAAGTTTTGTGAGGAAAAGAGTGAAAAAGTGAGTGACTTCAAGAGAAGTGAAGTGAAGAGCTTTGATATTTCGTGGAGGCTGAAGCTCAAGGTATTTTCATATCCTTTAAAGTTCTTGTAGGTTCAATAATGATAAAAGGATGATGTTGGTTGAATTAGTAGATAAAAATGAAGGAGTTTGTGTCAAGTGTTTCGAAATTAGTTATTTACGTACAGGGTTAGGGTTTTTGGATATTCGGTCAACTTTTTTTTACGAATCTGAGTTTATATCCTTCACAAGAGTTATAGTAGACCTTTAGAGTAATCTATAGCCATTGGAATCACTTGATTCAGAGTTATGTAGGAAAAGCTATGGACGTCGCAAGTTGGTAGACGGAAACTGGGAGAGCACCGGTCGACACATGATCGACCGGTCGACACAAAATAACAAAATAACTCTCTGTAAATGGTTCGGTCGACCGCATGAATAAGCAGTCGACATACTATGCTAAGTTAGGTCGACACCTGTAGGTTATGTCGACCGATTCTTGAGTTCCAGAAATGTATGCTCTCTGTTTTGTCGACGTAAGTCAACATGCTTTGGTTTTCTGAATTGGGTGTCTTCTAAGAAGTTATAGTAGACTCCCTAAGGAACAATTTGACACCTTAATCATTATGAATGGATCAATATAGGGGAAGTTATAGATGTTCAAATTTGGAACAGAAAGTTAAGACTTTATGCAAATTCTGATCCGTATATGATTTATAGGTTTAAGCCAT
>QAOC01000352.1:140891-218670 GCA_003255005.1 Begonia fuchsioides
TATGACACACACAAGTTGTTTTGTAAAAATGTTTTGAATGTTTTGAGATGTAATTAAGATGGGTACCCTTATTTTCGTGTGATGAATTTCAAAGCTTTTAAGATGAATGCATTTTAAGTTGAATTATAGTCTTCCGCTGTAAGTTTATGTTAGGTGGAATTCGAATGTATGTTTTTATCACTGACGGTTTTCTTGTAAACTATTTTACGAACTAAAGGTAATAGTTTTTAGAAATTAAAGTAAACGATTTTTCCACCAAAGTAATGTAAGTAAGTAAGTTAAGTGTAGTAACAGACCGGTTCTCGGGCTGCCCGTGAGTAAGCAAAGCAAAGTAAAGTAAAGTAAAGTAAGCAAGTAAGTGAGGTAAGGCAGAAAGCAGTGGCACGGGAATCGGGTCGTTACAATGAGAGTTCTGCCTGTAGCCAAGAAAGGTCTTCTTAAGAGGATCAGGACCTCTTGATCGACTTCGCAATCCAAAATGATAAAGTCAGCTAGGAAAATGAATTTGTCGACTTTCACTAACACGTTTTCAATTATTCCTTCGGGATATCCAATGGATCTATCAGCAAACTGAAGTGTCACTGAAGCTGGCTTGGCTTTTCCAACATCTAATTTCTTAAAAATCGACATCAGCATCAAATTAATGCTAGCTCCTAGGTCACAAAGAGCTTCGCCAACTTATTGATCTCCTATTGTGCATGGAATCGTAAATTTACCAGGATCACGTAGCTTTGGCAGAATCTTATTCTGAATAATGTAGCTGCATTCTTGTGTCCTCTATTCGTCGCTTTTTTTATACGAGATCTTTCATAAATTTTGCATAATTCGGCATTTGTTCCAAAGCTTCAACCAGTGGAATATTGATATGTAGTTGCTTTAATACCTCTATGAATTTCCCAAATTGTTTGTCATGTGTCTGCTTCTGCAGACTTTGAGGAAAAGGCGGCGGAGGTCTTTCAACTGATGTACTTTTCTTCTGATGCTGCTTTGATGCTGCAGCATTAATCGCAGTTTTAACTGTATTACTTTGTTCCGCGCCTTCTTTCCTATTAGCCTCTGTATTATTCTCTGTAACTTGTTCCCTAGGGTTTATTTTAGGGTCTTCCATAGTTTTCACTTCTCTGTTGTTGTGCAAAGTGATGGATTTACACTATTCTTTTCCTTCTCGTGTTGCGTTTCGGTGTCGCTTGGCAGCATCCCTGATGGTCTATCTTTTAATGCTAATGCAAGATGACCCACTTGATTTTCCAGATTCCTATGAGATGCGACCTGATTCTGTAAGATCGTATTCATGTTTGCATCATCAGCTCGGATCGTTCCATGAATTCATTTACTTTTTGCTTGAATGGTTTAGATTGCTCAGGTTGCTGTTGGTGGTTTTGTTGAGTAGGAAATCCTTGGTTAAACCCTTGTTGTGTAGGCTGGAAATATTGATTCTACGTCCGTGGTTGCTGCTGTTGGCTCCACTGATTACTTGGTATCCATCATTGCGTAAAACTATTTCGATTGTTCCCCACGTAATTGACTGCTTCGGGATTTGACGGACAATAATCGTAAACATGTTCTCCCTAACAGTAAGAGCACAATATACTTTTAACAGGTTGTGGGTTGGCTTGCCGCATGTTCAGATTCTTGAGAGTGTTGTTGAGTGTAGTCATTTGAGCAGCTAGGGCCATTACTGGATCAAGATCTAAAATTCCGGGTTGATTATTCGTCGATGCTCTCTTCGGTGCTGCAGCTCTCTCTGTCCGCCATTGATAATTATTTGTAGTCATATTCTCCAGTAGCGAAAAAGCTTCCGCACATGATTTGGATAAAATGGCTCCGTTAGCTGCTGCATCTAAAAGAAATCGAGTCTATCCATGTAATCCATTGTAAAAAGTTTCCAGCTAGACCCATTCTTCAACACCATGATTCGGACATTGTCGCAACAATTCTTTGAACCTCTCCCAAGCTTCGTAAAGGGATTCAGTGTCCTGCTGTCTCAATATCATGATCTCCCCTCGTAGCTTTGCGTTCTTTACCGGTGGAAAATATTTTAGCAGAAACTTCTTGGCTAAATTCTCCCAAGAAGTTATAGATTTTGGCGGTAAAGAGTTCAACCATGCCTTTGCCTTGTCTCAGAGTGCATACGGGAATAGTTTTAATTGGAGAGTCTCTCGATTGACGGCTGAATCTTCGAACGAGTCACATAAAGATGTGAACTCCTTAATGAACGTGTTCGGTTCTTCGGTTGCTGAATCATTAAACGTACCGATGGTTTGCAACATTTGAAACATAATCGGCTTCAATTCGCACCTCACTTCATTGTTCTCCGGTCGAAAAATTCTAGGATTTAATCGTTCCAAATCTAGAATTGCATAATCCCGAATTGGTCTTTCTTGTGCAAGACCGTGGTTTGCTCGTTGGAATGCGTTTTGAGCCATTGGTTCTTCCTTCACCGCTCTGCCTTGATTTAAATTTTGGCGTCTTCTCTCTCGAAGTGTTCTTTCAGGTTCGGGGTCGTAAGGAATGAGCTCTCGTTCCTCGTTGTTTTGCATAAGCACCTGAAAAATTAAAAGAACAGTAAAAATTCTGTCTTTTTGAATTTTTATAATTTTTAAAGTTAGAGTTAGTTATATTCACAAATACTTCACAAAGAATTCTAAAAATCAAAAATTTTTGTTGTCCCCAGAGACGTCTCATATCATCCCGACATCCGGTTGGGTGAAATTTTGAAAACATGCATGGAAAACATTTTCGTTTTTTTCTTAAAACTTGATGCATGAGCATGATCATGAGTATACATATGCATGACATATTAAAAATACCTCAATCATATGCAAACGTACAATAAGCAAGCGTCTCTCAATTACATGAATGACATTCATAGACTTTCTTAGCATAATTATACTCATAAAGCAATTTACACATCAACATCAAACAATATCAACCATGCCCCAATCAAGCCCAAATTATTTGGGTCGGTGTACGCTGTGATACACCCTAACATAATATTATCATTAATATACTTATAATAATTAATCAAATAGATTACTCATACTAACAATGCAACCTTAACTTCATTCTTTATGATGTAGTCCCATAAGGGGCCAAAGACACGTAAGGATTTACTTACTTGATCTCCTTAGCTTAGGCTTAGTATTCTGAGTCCTTAAGGATCCAATGAGCTTGCTTATTACCTTAACATCATAAAATAAAATAATATAAGCAAAATTCGTAATACCCTATTTTACCAAACACTTTCGGCATTCATAAATTTTGCTACAGAACTCTGATCAAAATACTTAAGGTACCAATTTCATACATAAGATGTCTACTACATTTCTTCAGAAGACGTTGTGATCAGATTCTCAATTAAAAGCCTCATAAATTCTACATCTTTAAAATCGGGTATAACATGACTCTATTTGTTCATACCTTGTTTTTACCTCAACTTCTGATATACACAACGTTTGCTACACTAATCGTACCAGAATGCATAAGGTACCAATATAAACCTTAGAATGATAGCTACACTTCATTAGAAGAGATCATGACCAAATTGTAACTCAAAGACTTCGTAAAATTTACATTTCAGAAACTTGGTAACATGACTTATAAAGTGTATACTCATAAACTACCTTCACAATTTCATGTATTCTTAACCATGTAACGTAAATTTCATCCATTATAGTCATTACAACACCAAAATGAACATCTTAAAGGTATTTCTTTGTACCTTAGGGCTTGAGTCGTAGGCTTTTCCTTCTCTTGCACTTCTAGCTCTTAAATACCAAAATTTCTTGCACAAAACACTAAAACCTCACACTTTTGTCACAAACTTTACTTTTCTCACATGAATTTGGAGAGGATTTTAGAGAGGAGAGAGATCTGAG
Organism: Begonia fuchsioides; assembly: GCA_003255005.1. Lineage (NCBI taxonomy): Eukaryota > Viridiplantae > Streptophyta > Magnoliopsida > Cucurbitales > Begoniaceae > Begonia > Begonia fuchsioides. The sequence continues at coordinate 144,770 of QAOC01000352.1, forward strand.
AGGAAGATCTGAGGGTCGTAAATGGCTAATAGCTGAAGACTCCAACAAATTTTATCCCTTTGGAAGGTGAAGAGTCATGTGGTTCAAGCATGAGGTGCACCATCCAAGCTCATCACCTCTTCAAGCATGAGGTGTCACCATCCTTTCCACGTGACACTTCCCTATTGGCCCATCCTTAATTAATTATGAATTAAATTTCTTAAAATTGCATTAAAAGTCAACATTTCAGCAATAAATTGTCAACCCTTAATCAAACCCGAGAGTTCAAGGTGTATCCCATTTATTCAGGGTGTTAACCGGCATTTAAACCTTTTATAACTTTTGCTCAACAACTTGGATTTTCCTAATTCAAAAACCCATCTTTTTCTCATTGAGTCTAGTTTAACTTTTTAGAAGACTTAAACTTCAAATTCGGAGCTTATTATGTTCAATTAGACGAAATACCAAACATCGCTCAAAAGTCCATAATTCTATAGCCCAGTTTTCCTTTCCAACTTCAAACGAGCATAACTTTCTCTCCAGAACTCCAATATAGTTGATCTACCAATTAATCTTCTTATCTAGATGTTGAATACAACTTTGGAGAGGAGCACGTTGTCAATTAGGCTTTTCTAAGGCATGATATGATTGAAACACAGAAACTACTATGTTACCAAATTCTAACCCGACATTTGTTACCAACAGTTGGGTTCTAAGATCCATAACTTTCTCTATACCTTTCCAATTCAAGAAATTCTTATTGCTGTAGTTTCATCTACTAGTCTATTAAATGTCTTTAAAAGAAACCAAATCCATGTGAAGACCCTAAAACCTTGGAATTAAGTAATTACTAATATTGTTTCTGATTCATCAATTCATTACTTCTAAGGTGTAATTCTATCACCATATTCATCTTTTCTTAGCACATTTCATACTCTAGTCATAACACACTATATTTATACAAATCTAATTTACATAAAAAAAGTTGGGTGTTACAGCCTCATTAAAGTAATTAACTGCACTAGCTCATGAGTCAAAGAGCATGCATAAATTTATAATTTTTTCAACCTATAATTGTATAAATTAGACTTTTTTTAATGATTTTACTTAAATATTTAGCATTATATTTGGAAATAATTACGAATATATGAGATTATATAGGTGGGATGAAAGAACTTATTCCACAAACGCTTACATCTTGAATTCTCTTTGTTCTCATGCGAATTGATTTTACAAGAAGCATCATCAGTCAAATTAATATTGAAATGTTTAATTATAATTATAATTTAAGTTTTTACAAGCCAATAAGTAAATAATAATTTTGAGTTGCACATAATTTTTCCTCAATTTAGCAGGTGATAAATAATCTCATCCACGCTATGAATTGACAAATATTTACATATACTTGACATTTTAATTATATTTTAATTGATATCCTCAATTTATATTTTGGGCTGCTCGAAAAGCATCTAAAGAATTATGAGCTCAAATTGTTTTGGGCGACTGACCAATTGAAATAACGGTATGTATAATATTTGTATTATTTCGTTGTTTTATTTATATTCTTGTAACATGTTCTAAATTATCGTCGTTTTATTTTGTTGTAGCTCGAATGGGCATGGAACTCTTTAAATTGGAACGAGAAAGTTCGCCTAGTGACCTCTATTTTTCAAGGAGTAGCGGCTTCTTCGTCCGAGATTTCTATGAATAATGATCTTAAGGTATGATACTATTTTTCAATTCTATTTTCCACTTGACATAAGGGTTCTCTCTCTGTGTCTAAGTCTTTGTTCGCTAGGTTTAATTTGGCCATAAAATATCATACTTTATACACACATAATCATTTATATGATCTGAAAATATTCAAATTTAATTTTTTTAGTATTATTTTTCTACACGGGGTTAGTTCGATATGCCACGTGGGATGGTACTTTTGGGTTCGATAAAGTGCGTTATTGAATGTAGTCATATATCGTTACGTTAGCGAATCTAATATTAATTGCTAACGATAATTTTCATACAAGATTGGAAACATTTATCTAATTTGTCGGCTTCTTGTCAGTATGTTGCTTGGTCGCTGAAGCGTAGCAAAGCGGTGAATAATGGCAAATGAGTTGTGGGGGTGATCGGAAAAAGCCACATGAACCGAGTTATTTGCGCACTTAACGAATTGGGAAGATAATAGCAAACGATTTCTTCTTTGAAATGTAAAGTTCATGATATTAACGAATTGGGAAGATAATTTATTCCTTGTATCTCCTTTTTTTTTAATAAACATGTACATAAACTTAAGTTGATCATTAGTATCTTGTGGAAACACGACTTGATTTTGATAGTAGTAAACCCTAGAATTGGAGAAAAACAAATAGTTTGGAGAATTTTATTATTTCAAGGATGAGTTCTTGGTATGATGAGGGTAATCCTAAAGAGGAGTGTGGAAAGATTGGAAGGAAAATTATGTTAGAAGATCGCGAATCTTCTTGAAAAAGAAGTTCAAGTGAGAAACTTCTGTGTTTGATGAACTGCATTCAATGTCAATATTTGCTCCAGATTTTCTGCCATCAAAACTTTTGGAAGTTCATGCATGGATGCCTCTTCATACTTATCTGCATTTTCTTGCATTCATCGGTTTGTTTTTCTACTCTCTCTCTCTCTCTCTCTGAAACTCGTTTTTCCCTTAACACGAGTAACTTTGCCTCAACTTCATTAAGGAGCGTTTATCTATCTATCTCCCTTACACGTTCTAATCTGTCTCCCTCCTCTCTCTCTCTCTCTCTCTCTCTCATCAAACCCTTTTTCTGTCTACTTTTACTTTATAAAGCATTTGCTTCACCTTCTGTGAACTCTTTCTCTCTCTCCCCTCCTTCACTCTTGCAGCAAAAGTTGATAGAAGATGGAAGGCGAGAGCTCTCCCTTTCAAGCTCCTATCTCTTTTGTAGACATTCACATATTGGTTGTAGACGACGATCCCATAGCTCTTGCTATCTTGTCAGCCATGCTTAGAACATGTAACTATCAAGGTACATTCACTCCAAATCAAGATCCATTTCTTCGATGCATGCTTTTCTATTTCATTTCAACAGCTTAATATTCCTTAGATTTCAATAGCCGAAGTTGAAGAAACCCTCCTAGTGTTTCTTCTTGCTCTAAATCACTGTTTCTAGGGCTGCATGTGGCCATGAGTGGGACATTATGTACTGTTTCGTTCAAGAAAACATGGGATCTCGTCTTCTCACAACAATGTTGATCTTTTATCAGTCAGATTTTTCATTTTTTTCTGAATCTGAACAAGGTTTAGGAAGTGTGTTTTCAATTTCGTCAAGAAGCGGATATAATTTTGTGACAAGTCTGTGGAACGGGTCATCGTTTTGCGCTATTTTCTTGGTTATGTTACTAGGGTTTTCTAATTTTCTTCAGTTCTGTATTATAGTGGTCACAGCGAAGAGCCCATTTGAAGCTTTGGACACTCTTAGGGTGAAGAAGGGGCTGTTTGATTTAGTTATCTCAGATCTTCATATGCCTCAAATGAACGGACTTGAATTGCAAAACAAAGTTAGACAAGAATTTGATCTACCTGTTGTTAGTAAGTTTTCTTACGAAGATCATATCATCTCTCTCTCTCTCTCTCTCTCTCTCTCTCTCTCTCTCTCTCTCTCTCTATCCCCCACCCCCTCTCATTTCTTGAGCTTTCTATCGATGCAGTGATATCCGCAGACGAGAAAGAGAGCGTGATCTTGGAGAGTCTAGAAAAAGGAGCTGCCTTCTACATAGTAAAACCAGTTAAGGTAGATGATCTCAAACACGTATGGCAATATGCTGTGGCAGCTAAGAAAGGAAAATCCAAAGTTTCCGTCCTCGCTAGTAGCATCGCAATCGGAAATTACAACGAAAACCAAGCTTATAACGATACTATATTATCGTCTTCCGACAATAACGACGGATCGGAGCCCTTTAATGGGAAGAGGAAAGCATCATCAAAGTGGTGCGTCGAAAAATACAGTCGAACTCCGAAAAGGGCAAAGGTGGTTTGGACAAATTCACTTCATAATAGGTTTCTTCATGCCATAAGACAAATTGGTTTAGACAGTAAGTTCTTGTTTTGAATTTGATCATCAAATTTCCCCCTAACTTTTATTGCTTATATTGTGTTTAGGATTTAGGGTTTATGTTTTTTTTCTCTTGGTATTTTTTTTTATTGACCAGAAGCTGTTCCGAAGAGAATTCTCGAGTTCATGAATGTTCCGGGATTAACTAGAGAAAATGTAGCTAGCCATTTGCAGGTTTGCTTGATTTGTTTGTAATTTGATAATTCTCTGTTATGAATGGTTTTTGCAATACATCTGAAGAACAAATTTATCATAAGTTTTTTTTTTTAAATTTCTGATGATTGTGTTAGTACGATGATGTTTTTAGTTTTTGTTTACATCAATGTTGCAGAAATACAGGCTTTTTCTGAAACGAGTTACGGATGATGGATTTGTTCCAATACAAGGACTTTCTTACATAAATCCAGGAACAAGCTTGGCTCCCTTTCTTCCATCAATGGTGTCCAAAAATGTCGGACAAAATAGTCGTCAGGAATTTCCCAAACTTCAGCTGCGTAAGCAACCATCGACAGAAAAGTCTAATCCTCAAAACCATAATTATTCCCTTTTTTCAACTCAGAATGCCTTGGTTGGAAGCTCTATAACCCATATTGGACAAGGAAAAGTTCTTAAATCCATCAAATCTCATCCCTGGGGTGTTTCTACTCGTAATCCAGATGAGGGTTTCGTTGTGTACAATCCGCACGTGCATCGGGACTTATATCTCACTCAGTCTGATTCCTCAACGAGCTATAATCAAGGTCCAGATATGTTGATCAACTTTCCATCCATGAACTTTGAGAATTTTGCAAATAACCCTAATTTCCCGTCTTCAGCATCTCCCTTTTCCAACGATGTTTTTTCTGGAATGATGAGGCATGGTGGAGAAGATAAGCAGATTATGAGAACTAGTCAGATTGGATTTGATGGCAGAATTGTTGATGAAAGTTATCAGTTTTTATCAGCATTTCCTCGTACAAATCAATACGATGAGACAGTTTTTGTTCAAACATCGCCACTTCAGTCTTGTGATCCTAGGGTTAAAGATGCTTTGAAGTTTAACTGCATGGATCAACAGGAACGGGTACTCGACGATGATGTCTGCCGTCTTTTCATGGAGGAGTACACAAACCGAACCACATTTGAGGTAGATCAAAACCCTAGTTTCATAAAAACAACAAAAATATCTATCTTTTTTTGAGGTTTATTTTCTTGATTTTACAAACATTTTGGCATATTTGCAGCAGAATGATGAAGAGGACAGGTTTTCCGACCTCTTCAATGTTTTCAATGACGAACCAAGTCTTTCCATGAAGAATCAAATTCCACAGCCCCTTGGCCAGGCACGCAAACGATCATTGCCATCATTAGCCAAGCTAGGGCTTACCCTCATCGTTACATAATTTGATTTCTCATTAGTATATTCTGTTCTTTCTTCTGCAGTTGGATGAAAAGGATATTAGGGTTGAAGAAAACGAGGATCCATCAGACCAGAACGATCAGAACAGAAGTTGTTCTGATCCAATCCCTCATCAGGCATTTCCGCTTCCTTTTCTGCATGTCCAAACAGCTCTAGATCATTATAATATTTCATTTAAATTCGATCAATTCTCACATCCTTCATTCAATTTTCAAATGCAAGAACAGCCCAGCAAGCAAAATGAAGAAGAACATCAGAACCCTGAGAACCATGGCGTGCATAAGGAAGAAAATGGATCTCTAGCTTCTCCCAGAGAGGTCTGCTAAAATGCCAGAGATCCATTTTCACGATATCATAGCATTTGAAACAGTTTCATCTGGGCTGACTCAGGTTTTGATTGTAGGGTTCGGACGACGATCTTTTGGAAATCTTGTTCGGAGAGAATGTTAGCGAGAGAGATCTTCAAATTCACCTGTCTGAGATCTTCAGCAAAAGCTAGGTTCAAAAATCATCGTTCGATCTATATTTCATGACCATGGGGGTCATAGATAAACACCAGCTGCAGTTCGAAAGCTAGATTTTAGCTTTCATGTCTGTTTATATGAACAATTGATGCAAGATTGTGTAGCAAGAACTTGTTGAACCTTAGAATCACTACTTCTTCTCATACTTTAGCTCTTTATTTAAAAAAAAAATTCATGTGCAGTTACCAAGAAAAAGTGGACTAAGTATTGGAACGGAAAAAGTGGTTGTCAAGCCTTCAACCTCAATCATAATATTGTTCGTTTTGAGACCGAAACTGACACAACTTTAACCCAAAATGCGTTTAACTAGTCATTGATAGAAAACTTATTTATAAAAAATTATCAGTCTCTCATCTTGATAGATGTGAGATCTTTGTAACACCCATTTTTTTTTTTTACACTTGAAAAGCCGTGGTAAAAATATTTTATTTTCTTTGAAATCTTTAATTTGTATAAATCATATTCTCGAAAACCCAGCGGAAGTCATTAAGTAAATAGCAAATTCATTGTTACCATAATTCAAAATGCATTTCCAAAACGTGTTTCATTCATACATAGAGTTAATTTACATATATAATTAACATTTCACAAAACACATTTTAAAACATAGTACTTTCAAAATACATCAAAACTTCTTTCTTTCGTTTATTTCCACTGGTCGTCGCTCAACAATGCATGCACGGCCCGAGCAAGCATCCTTCACAACATTACATCATGTAATGATAACTAAGTTCTTCACCTTCGTTTTCACCACCTACATCACAAAGCTTATTCTAATGAGCTTAAGGCTCAGTAAGAAATCGTATGAAGTGACATGCGTAATTTGAGTGTGATTTTGTAAAACATACATATTCACTTCGTTCTTTATTGTGGTATTCTTGCTTATTGATCCAGCTTTCCACCTCGTAGTTCTACCTAGTCCTTGCGACTGAGCTTTCCACCTTGTGGTTCTACTAGTCATTTACATGTTTGGTTTTCCACCTCGTGGTTCTACCTAGTCCTCGTGACCAAGCTTTCCACCTCGTAGTTCTACCTCATTCGTTACGTACATTCATACATAGAACTTTGAGGATTTTCAGAACGAGAGTTAGCACTAACGGGTTCCTCTCATCCCACCTTCGCCATTTGGTTGGGTGACATTTGAAAACATGAATGAAAAATATTTTCGTTCTTTTCGTAAGACATGATGCATGAAAAAGGCACACGTGCACAAGGTGACAATCATAACATAAACATAAAGCATGCATAAAACATCTCTCAATCAACATAAACAAACGTCTCCAAATGAAGATAACTATTATCTCTTAAGCATATTTAACATAAACTTACTTCATTATTTTACTTAAACTTAGCAATCATCAACAATGTCAAACAAACATCAATCAAACTCAAACACTTGGGTCGGTGCACGGTGCGATACACCTCAAATAGAGTATTCTTATTCTACTTATTCATAATCATACCCAATTCGGGTTCACTTTTATTTGTTTCTAATTATACAACATTAATCCTACTCTTTGTGATGTAGTCCACGAAGAGCCAAAGACATGCAAGATTCACTTACTTGGATTCCAAGCTGCAAAGTACTCCTTAATTCCTTTGCCTTATTTACTTGATTCCAAACAACCTTAACATCACAATTATGTTTACATTAGAATTTCTCGAATTTACCTTGTTTTTACCCAACTTACAACAGCAATAACTTAAGTTGTAGAACTCCAATTCTTATGAATAAGAAACCACCCTTACGGTGTCTACTACAATTCATCAGTACACTTTAAATTCAATTTCTTAATCAAATATCATATAAAATCTATATCTTTAAAATCAGACATGTTATCCCTGCTTTTGTGTGGACATGGTAACACCATGTTTTTCACGTCATTTTCATTAATCAAACCCATACTCAAACTCTCAGAACTCCAATATAGGGTATAGAAGAACACTTTAATCAACCAACATCGTACCTTAGCCTCAACTTCGTGCTCCTTCTTTCTTGTTATTCAAACTCACAAAATACACTTGATTTGCACTACTCACACTAAACTTCCAACTTCAACCTTACGTTTTTCTCCACACAGCTCTTGAGAGAATTTAGAGATAATTGAGAGAATTTCATGCATCAAATGCCAAGGTTTTCAATATCCTCTTGTTAAGTAGTTCATGAATGTGAAAAGTTGTGCATTTGACTAAGGAGACAAGCATGAGGTGGAAAGACAAGTATGAGGTGGAGAGACAAGCATGAGGTGGAGAGACAAACATGAGGTGGAGGTAAGCATGAGGTGGAGAGGCAAGCATGAGGTGGAGGTAAGCATGAGATGGCTTCACCAAATTTTCACCTCCAACACTTAACTCACTTGTCTCATTCCTTTCAAAGACATTTTTAACATACTAATATCAATACTTCATTACGCACTTATCCAGATTTAAGGATGTAATTTACATTTATAATAACTAAGGTACTTAAATAGCTCAGATGTTACATAAGACATCCCTTTTGACATTGCTAGCTTGATTGTCACATATTGCTCGTTAGCAAAGCGTATAAACTTTTTATTTATAAAATTATATATTACATGTATAAACACCATGAAGAAAATGTTATAGTTTATCTGCATGGTTACTTGTAGCGAGAAACACATTATTCATTATATTTTTATTTCTGTGTAGTTTTTCTTGTGACAATTCGTAGCTACTTCACTAGTCTTCACTCATGTAAAAAAATGTTGTGTTTGTTCAATCATTTATAAGATACTTGATTGATGTCTACAAATCCTAAGGGCTAAGGCCCCTTTAAATAGACTCGATAGACCTACCTAACTAATTGTAAATTACCCAAAATATCCTTAGACTAAGATAAGACTAACTAAGATAAAACTTATCTCTTAGACTAGGATAAGACTAACTAAGATAAGACTTATCCATTAGACTAGGATAAGACTAACTAAGATAAAACTTATCTCTTATACTAGAATAAGACTAACTAAGAAATAACATATAACAATTGATAACTAGATCTAACGGGCCTTAGGTCCGTAACATTACTCCCCTCTGCGAAAAACAGTTTGTCTTCAAGCTGAAAAGATGGAAACTAGTTGCGAAAGACGAAGGTGAGAATTTCAAACTCGAAAGATCGACCCCGTTCGGACCGAATATGTTTGAGGCTGAATGATCGCGATCTGAACCGTCCGGAAGAAATGCGTTCCAAAACAAATCAGAAACGTTCAGCGGCAGAAGCACAGCGCGAGGAAGACGAAGTTCAGATTCAGTGTGATCCTCTCCACCGAAAAACGGTTGTACTGCAATGATCCCTTTAGGATTCACTTTGTGGAAGGTGTGCTCGCTCGCTTTAACCGCCACGTGATGTGTCAGATTCCTGTCGATGCTCTCCTCGGCGAGAAAGTAGCGACTCCGATTTTCGCCTCTTGGGAACGTGTCGTCGTCTAAGCCATCGATAAATTTCAAAGCATCGAATCCTTCCTCGATCTGGCAAGGAACTCGTTGCTCCGGGGTGAGGCGATACTTAACGGAGACGACGATGACGTCGCATCCTCGAGCGTAGAAGCGAGCGGTCATGTCTACTGCTTTCGAACTAGCGGAACCTAAGGCGAAACTTCCACCGTGGTAGTAAACGATGACCGTCATTCCATTGCTTTCAACCTTTGATGAGGTGATGGAGTGTAAATACGAAGCCAAAGATCGCGAGAAGGGTCGATGATGATTTCGAAAGAAGAAACCTGGTCTCTGGGCTCGGAGGAGGCGGGAGTCTTACGGTCAAACAACTTGAGGAGACGACGGTTAACGGTGAAATCGGATCGAAAAACTATGTCGGCAACCAACCGGGAGACGAGGTGACTCTGCCATGAGAGCTTGGGTGCGGAAGTGAGAGTCATATCTATCATGGGAGAGAACTCTGAATTCTCGGGCATGGGAGCGGCGAACGGAGCTGCAGAGCTGGTGGCGGCCGGAAGAATCGGTGTCGGGTTAGCGGCCGATGTTGGCGGCGCGGGCAAGTAGGCGCCAGCAGTCTAGTATGGCGCGGGCGTAAATGCCGGCGAACCGTAGACCAGTTGCGCGGGCAGGTACGGCGCAGGCAGCGCAGGCGTGGCGCGCGCGGGTGTTGGCGGGGAAGACGTCGGTTAAGGTGCACCTTGACCGGAGGGGTACACGGCCGGCGCGTGCGACGAGTACATATTCGCTGGTGATGCGGGCAGGGCGGTCGGTGGGGGGGCGAGAGGCGCGATTGACGGTGGCAAGGTCGGCGGCGGCGGTGAATCTCCCAAACGTGCCATTAGGGTTTAATGATTTTTTTGGGTTTGCTCAAACATTTGAATAATGCGTTGTATTAACGGAAATAACGGTGAAGAATCGTTCCCACAACTGAAACGGCTGGAGAAATTGATTCGGGTTCGGATGAGTGATTTGGCTATGATACCAAATTGTTAGGATCGGACTCAGAGAGTTTACCCTGAGATTGAATAATCATCCCTCTTCCGGCCACATGGAGATAGAATTAGGAAAAATAAAAAGAAATAATTAAAAAGATACAAACCCTAAGGGCTAAGGTCCCTTTAAATAGACTTGATAGACGTACTTAATTAATTATAAATTACCCAAAATATTCTTAAACTAAGATAAGACTAAATAAGATAAAACTTATCCTTTAGACTAGGATAAAACTAATTAAGATAAGACTTATCTCTTATACTAGATATCAATTAGTATACTAAAGATTTGTGCTATTCCATCAAATTTTCGTGCACATCTTATGTACATATATTACATTTCTAAAATCTGTTTCTTTGTGCACAAACCTAATGCTAGTCACTGTTCTTTTCTTCTACTTGTTGGTGACTAGAAAATGCATAAATTTATTTGGTTGATCTTTAGAAATATAATTCATAGTTCCTCATTTATGCTTCTCTTTCCCAGGATTCATGGCAATGTGATATCTGTGGATCTAAGTCGGGAAGAGGATTCGGTAAGCACGATAATAGTTTTAATGTCATTAAATTTAAATTTACGAGTCTCTCTTGCTTTGATATTATTCATTCTTCAGCCTTAAAGTTTTTCACTTTTCTACTGTATGAAAAGATGTCTGTATATAAACAACTTGTTATCCACAATTTCGTGAAGTTCTATAACTTAGTTAACAATTTATAGCTGGACTCTTTTGGCTATTTTGATGAAGGTTATCCATAAGGGTGCTCATAGGATTTTAGAATATGTTATCAGTAATATAAGCATTCAATATGTTTTGATCCTGTTGCTTGATCTGCGCTTGTTACTAGATCCATAAGGGTGCTAGTAGAACTTGTAAGAAATATAAATATTACTGAGAGCAGCATACATATGACATGTAGACATTCAGATGCTTGGCGTTGCGGCAATAGATGTCTTTAATTATTGATCTGTGTTGAGATCTCGCTAATTTAATTTGCTTCATGGGGTCGGTCTTTAGAGGCTACTTATGAAATACTTGCCAGACTAAATGAGATCAAATTTGGGAGTGGGGTCATCGATGAGCTTCTGTTTTTGGATTTGCCACGTGAATATAGATTCAACTCTGGAGTTTTGATGTTGGAGTATGGAAAAGCTGTTCAAGAGAGTGTTTATGAGCAACTTCGTGTTGTCCGCGAGGGCCAGCTTCGTATCATATTCACTAATGAATTGAAAGTGAGATATAATATATTTGCTTGAATTATTTATCTTATTGTAATGATGCGATTGTTAGAGTTCGAAAGGGTCCTTTGTCAAATTCAATCACGAAACGTACAGACATGATAGACTTCAAGGACTCTCTATCTCTCCACACTACACTTTCACACTTGATATCTTCTTCAATTCTCTCTCTACTTTATTTAATAGTCTGTGAGTAGTTAATCTCCCTTAACTACAATTTACCTCTATTAACTACCTCTAATTTCTATTAATTCTCGTAAACTTGTATTAATTATTTATTATTAATTACAATATAATCCTAACAGAGATTCAATGTTATGCAGATATTGTCCTGGGAGTTTTGTGTCCGGCGCCATGAGGAACTCCTTCCTCGTAGGTTGGTTGCCCCTCAGGTATTGCTTTCAAAAGCCCTATTCCAGTGTTTTTTATGGTATTTTCATTGGGATCATCTTCAAATTAGAGCCTCAACAACTAAAGAACACCAAAAACAAGATAACAAAACAAAGAACACGATAGATTAAATGATCCTGGAAATATGAAATACAAAGAGGAGTTTGCTTCTTCCCGAGGACATTAATGGTGGCCGCCACCTCTAAGACAACCTTTAATTTTTTTCTTCTCTTAATAATAACCTAACCTTCCTATATATAATCAAATAACTATTAATTTCTCATTTTATCCTATGGCCTTATAGATTTGGGCCTTATAACATTGTTCTCAAATAGGATGAAAAATAAACGACATCTGGTATTCCTTCTTGTCTATAGTCAAACCTGATACTGTCTATGTCATAGCTTTGGACTAATTTGCAACCTTATACATTCAGTAGGGATTTGTGAACATTATGGTGCAGTTTCTGTAACTTTATAACTTTTAATCCATGCGTGTCTATGCTCACTGGAATGTACTTAAACTCATTGGAAAGTTTCAAATATAAGTTGTCATTTAATAACTTATACACTTTTTAAGTTTAAGTTTTTCTGGTTCACGCAGATGCATATATTTGTGTACTGAATTATGCATATTTTGTAGGTGAATCAATTAGTCCAGGTAGCTCAAAAATGCCCGAGTACAATTAATGAAGGGGGATCAGAAGGGGTGTCACAGAAAGATCTAGAAGCTAACAGCAATATGTGAGTTAATCAAGCAACATTAGCTATCCTTTTGTCTTACAACATCTCTAACTATGGAAATCAAGGCCTAACAATGAAAGAGAATAATAAAATTGATTTTTTTCCATAGGGTGCTGATGGCTAGCCGTCAACTGGCTAAGAGCTTGGAGTTGCAGTCACTTAATGATTTGGGTTTCTCTAAGAGATATGTGAGGTGTTTGCAGGTTGTTTCAACTAATGTCTAGAAAAGCGAAGCAATGTCCTTTTATGTTTCGTTGCGTTTATTTCCACTTCTCCATGCCCTGACAGATATCTGAAGTTGTCAATACCATGAAAGATCTTGCCGATTTCTCCTCCGAGCACAACATTGGGCCTATTGGTAATCTTTAATCCATATCCTAAGTGGATAGTATATTGTTACTTTGACTATCGTTATTTAGTTTTGGTCGTAAAAAATTACTCGCAATGTCTGGAAAAGGAATTTCTGAGTGGGAGACCGTGTTTTGTTTGCTCTTGGTTGCATGATAATATAACTTGGTGAGATTCCATGCAAATAAATTACTACTTCTGTTTTTTTACGTTGGTTGGATGCCTGAAAGTATAATTAGGTAGAAAAACGTTATCTTTTTCTAATTTGATTGCAGAAGGGTTGAAAAGTTATGCTCGCCATGCTGCTGCAGCCAGGCTAGAGACTAAAAAAATGCAAGAGATGGAGCACTTAGCAACTGTTCAAGGTCTCCCCACCGACAGAAACACTCTAAATGACCGAACCCAATGAACTCCAATCCTAGTTCGCATCAGCAGGAGGCATCATCTTCCTTAAACGATTCTAATCAAGGTCCATCCTCTAGCTTTCAAGGTAATGCCTCTTTGATCCCCGGCTCTATTCAGAACTCTCAATCGCAGTCTCAGCTGCATGTTCTCGCGCAAAGGTCGCCGAGCTCTAATGGCCTTCTTCACCAAAGCCATATCCAGGGCCATGGCAATCAAGCTTTACAGCATCATATGATCCAGCAGTTTTTACAGATGTTTAATACGACTAGAAGTGGTGCCGGATATGGCAGAAGCCCTTCTCTGTCATCTCCATCGGAAAGCAATGGGACTGGGCTGGTTCCAAGTCAAAGTGACAGTTTCAAAGGCGTTTCAATCGGTAACTCATCTGCGGGCAGTGTGAATAACAAATTCAGCGAGAGGGCGCATGATTTGTTGCAAGAAGATAGTATGATGCAGGAGATAGCCAATGATTTCTTGGATAATAGGTTTTTTATCGGTGATTTTGATGCTGCCATGGATTATGACTGGAAGGTTTGAGTCGACCAACAGAAAGCTCTTATCTCTGTGTATAGAAACATTTAATTTAACAGCTGCCCTTTTTTTAAAATTTAATTCGGTTATTTCCTTATGGAACTTGTGAGATCATGTCTTTTAATTCTCTGAAATCGGAGAATTAAACGGTGATCATGAGTACGTTGTTAGGACTTGGGAGTCTTTATCAAGTGTTAATTTCTTCAATTTTTTTAGCATTTCAACTGTAATCAATCGACTAAATTGATTGAGCAATTGAAGAACTACTGCAATTATGCATATGATCTTCATGTTTTTATCATTTGGTACATGTCTAAAATGATTGGGTACTTAATTTACTCAGTAGCATGGAGCAGACTAATATTCTAGTAATGTTAAGTTAACTTTCTTAGTATATTTTTTAATTTATCTTAATTTAAGATGATATATTAAGAAGATAAATTTAATATTATTTTTAAGATTAAAACTAAATTAAACTGATAGGGATCAAACTTGAGCATGAACCCAATCATCCGTTGAACTTGTTCAAAGATACCTTAAAGCGACTTGACCCCGGCTTGTAGGGGTGCAATCGAGGATCGACTCAATCACGAAAAACACATGAAAAAAGAAAACTTTATTCACCTCAAATCTTTATAGGCATGATTTGAGGTCTCAACTGAACATACTTGTGCAAATCTCTCAAATTAGTGTATTATTTTACCATCTATTTATACTTAGATCATACGGTTTTTTACAACAATTACCGATAATAATTGTTCCTCTTTACAAAACTTGTTCTCCAACTCTTCGGTACCTCTTCCTTTTGAGTCGTACCCATCAATGGTAAACAAAATGAAATATTGGAGACCCACTACAAAAACATAATGAACAAGGCGAGCTTGAAAGAGTTCGACTTGACAAGCTTGACAAGCTGAGCCTCACAAGCCGGGACAAAAAAAAATACTCTCAAAATAAGCCTGGACAAGATGACAATCCAAGACCAGTTTGACAAGATACTCTAATATTGAAATATAAAAGATGATAAAAATCTCCGTAGCAAAGAGCCCAAAAATACTCTCAAAATGTGAACTTTCAAGGATTTCCTAATTAAAAGGAATATCAACAAAAACCCAATTTAGAAGCAAAAATCAATATGTAAGCATATACCTGAAGAAAAGGGACAAAATGTAAGGCACGGAGTCTGACAGATATGCACATGTCTTTGCCATCGTTTACAAAAGCATTTACTCTCCTCCCACGTTGATTGGGTGAAAAAGCTTACTCATCGGGCAACGCTTCTCATCAAACTCAAATCAAAATGTTTTCCACAGATGACAATTCTTGTCTGCAAAATTAACTCTTCTTTCACTGATTTTTTTTTAATTTTGACATGAAACACTGAGATTGATAAGAGATTTGATCAATTTTTTGTAACATTTTCATAGATATTATGCATCTCGATCAGTACATTAAGGAATATTTGACGAATAAAATTCAGAGTATTTCTCACCATGATGGCCGTGCTTTATCTGGCACCCATATTAGGAGTGAGATCTTGAATGTCACCATTACTTTTGGTTTTATTCAATTTTCGCCTCTTAGATGCAATTCGTGGTTTTAACTGAAATGCATTAAGATATATGATAAGGACAAGGCTAAGATATACAAAAATAAATTATTGAAAATACAAAAAAAAACCAAATAAGTGTGCACATAATCACATGACATATATTGATAACCAAAATTTGACCCAACACAATAACAACAGGGACAATTGTTTCCATTTAGCAAACTATCACATTGAAAATTCTGAATCATACTTCTAAACATCAAACAATCCAAACAGGTACAAAAAGACCAAAACAAAAGCATTTATCTCAGTAGGCCATAACAAGAAAAAATGACTTACCGATTCAATATACTTGAGTTGCTTTAAAACTTCATGTGTTTCCAATTCCTGTAGAACATCAACAATCAAAAGCATTGAAGTCCAAATATAACATAACTAAAGGGAAATTCCTTATCAAAGTAAGGGCGTGAATTTTCTTTTTTTTTTTTACACTACCTTATTAGAAAAAAACACAGCATTAATGCTTTCAAATAAGATTACAATGATCAGCTTCATTTTAACAGTTAACTACATAAAAGTCTGCACTTCTCTTCTATTAGAGGAAATCATAAAATTCTCCAGAACACTAGGGGTTTGTGAAAAGTTTCCAAATTTAATGCACATTGAAAAACAAATCAACTTTTTTTGTGGCAGCACGAAGAATGATGATGCTGGCAGGTTAGACAGGCAAATCATGCAAACAAGTACTTTGTACATCATATAGATATGAAAAGTAATTCATCCACCCATTAATCGAGGGAGGCAAGTTAATAATATACAATTGAAAAATATTAGAACTTGACCCCAGAGAGCTCATAAAGTTAAACATGGAGAGTACTGAAAGTCCTAGTGTAGTTAACCTTCAAAGACAAACAGTTTCATCTCTGGAGTGTTTATTCTTTTAATGATTATGCATGGTATGATAAAAATTTATAATGGTAGTATTGAAAGATTGATATTTTACCTGAGGAACAGAACAATCAGCATGGAGTGGATCCCAAAGAATGCAGCAGAAGCATTCCCATTCATCAGTTTGGAGTTCATAAAGAGGAGCCCTGTGCATAAACAATTTCGGAATAAAGCAATAAAATGAAGTTCAAAATGATTAAAATATGGAGAAAATGAGACTTCAAAGGGAACTATTGATCATCAAGCCAAATATCCAGAGCAAAGATTTAAGTGAAGTGTATGTGAGAGAGAGTGAGAGAACTAGATATAGCTATATGATGAAGTATCATCTCACAACTATGATGAAGAAGACTACACAAAGTTCAATGTGAAGTATCATAATAAAACCAGCTTCCTCCAGGGTAGGCCCTAATGTTTGTTTTATATGAAACAAAATAAATTCATACAATCATGATACACTATAAGAGAGGGAAAGAACATCTTTCAAGAAAAATACAGAAAACTTAATTTAAAGCAATATGTGCTCAATTAGAGAAAATTAACTAGAAGAATATATCAAAAAATTACAACTGTAAGCTCGCTAACTATTATTAATATTGTTCTGAAGATTTATACTTTGCTATTTATCGTCGAAGACGAACAAGATATCAATGAAGCCAGATAGTCTAAAATGATTTTAATCTTAAGATTAAATTCCATCTCTTAAATTGTTACTTCTTGTTAAAAATCTGTCTACTCAATGTAACGGAAATGAGTTTGGTTGAAGAGATAAAACCTATCACAATGCTTCTAATAAGCTCATCGTTCACAACAATGAGTCAGGAAGGAATTTCTCTTTTGAGTTCGATCATAAATATAAAATTTTTTATATATAAAGATCCAACTAAACATTGGATTTCTAATGAGACTTTTTTTTTACAAACAAAGTAAAAAAAGCCAAATTTCAAAGCAGAAGTAAACAAAGAAAAGAAAGTTCTGGAAGACAAGCTTTCTGAAGAATCAAAAAGTCATCTTCTAGAGTTGGTAACACTTATTCTTGGAAAGAAAAAATAGACTGAGTATTGTTCGTTCAAGAAGGTGCGTGACCAGTTATCGAAAGATTTGAAAACTAGTTGGCAAGATAAAAATGTATTTTTTTGGGTTCTAGAGGAGAAAGGCTTAACTTCTTAATAGGATCAGTGCAGAAGACGATAAAAACTTCATTTCCTTATTTTGTAGGTGGTTCCAATTCTTTGCTTTGAGGTTGTCAATATAGGCATACAAAAACTAAATAACTTTAATAAAGCATTTTGAGAAAAAAATCCTGTTTGAAAAGTGTACATGCAACTTTGGAAGAGGTTGGTGGAGATGTCTCTTCGTGTTTTAAGGAATGTGCTCATGGGTCCATATACCTAGCTTATGGTGAACCATTCAAAAAGTTGAGCACCAAATTTGAAAAAGAAAATTTTTCTTTATTATTGGGAATGGTTGAATTCTTGTGTTTTAATATCCTAGTTTTTAGAAAGATTGATGGTGGGGCACCCTTGTGGAGGAATTTACTAGTTTTTTTATATTGTAGAATAAGGGCTAATCCGGAATGCATTTACATGTGATGTGTCTTTTATCCGTAGGTTGAAGGACGAGGAGACGGAAAAACTTTTTTTTTGCTTTTCTTCCATGTTAATAATGCTAAATTGAGATCCAAACATTGTATCTTTTTCTTTACTTTTTTGAGAAAATACTAATTTTTTAATAGCAAAATGAGCCCATTTAAGCATTAGAAGCATTACCCATTCGTTATGCTTATGCCAACTTAATGGACGTTGTTGTAGTGTAAAATCTATTCTCTTCGTAGATTTTAGTTTTGTGGGAGAAGCCATAGTATTTCCTCTATTTATAAGTTCATACCTATCATGACAAATCAAATCTTACAACAAATCAAGCCAAAAAAAAAACTCAAGCCTTCCGAAAAATAACTCATACATGCTATGTTTGCTTTACGTGCAAATAAACAACTACTTGAAACCAAAGAACAAATAATGGAATCTATCAGTGAGCTTACCTTCGCCACTTTCCACAAATACTTCCATCGAGAACCTCTTGACATTGAAGCCAATTACTCATAGAACCATTTTTGAATGACTTGAAAGAAGTTTGCTCCTGAAAATGGAGATACAAGAGGAGTTATAGTTACATTACTATTTTCCTTCACATAAACTATAGCCAAATGCTTCAAATTTCATAGACTACAGCCTTACATCCACATGAAAAGATTTTGAAATACTCAATTCATCCACCCTTCCAACCGTCTCAATGTCACTGCATAAAACAAAAACAAAAATAAAAAATAAAAATAGAAAACAGTTCAAACAAGATAAATGGCCAAAAGGTCTAGTAAATGCATCATAATAAATAGATTTTTTTTTCATTACAAGTGTCAAAATAACATACTTATCCTTTGATTGTGGACCTGACCAAGTAGGAACCTCTGCTTGAAATCCTTTACCAATCCGAACACCAGTTGTATATGGATCATTACCCTTCAACATCGATAATATTGGATTTGCTTCACCTTTTGGTGATCCAGTCCCAAACTTGCACATTTCATTCATGATAATAGATGATTTTATGTCAACTGTATCCTTCAAAATTTTATGCTTCTTTTTCAGACATGAATGGCAAAACCATTCATCGGTTGGTACTTTCTTCATTCGGGGGTTGCAACATGATACATGAAATGCCTCTTCACAATGATCACATATTATCATGTTCAACACAGATTCTGAACGACCACAAGTTTTGCAGGGCCTAAAACAGCTACTACCATTATCAATCTCATTCTCTTTAACAGAAACTTCAGAGTTTCTGGACAAAACTCCAAGCAACCCCTGGCTTTTAAGGATAAACAAGTAAAGATCCTTTCCAGATAGGTCCTCTCTTGTGTCGTCCAAAACTGTCACACTAGAAGAACACTCCCCAGTTTCATCAACATCGGCTTTTGTAGAAGGAAAAGAGAGCTCTAAATTGGACTTTGATGATGAGCAACTGTCATTTACACTGTTGACTTCAATATATTTTTGTTTTTGATTATTTGGTGCTTCACTTGAACCATGACCACCAGCCTGTGAACACATATCGATGGTTTTGGTCCTCATAGGGTTTCTATCATAAACGAGAAGAGGTACTTTTCTTGCAAAACTTTCACTGTCATGCTTTCCTTGTATATCTTCATTTTTCTCATTAGCTGCAACTAAGGGACCAACACAATAACCAGCTTTCTTTAAGTCTGCCTTCTTCTGAGCCTGAATATTTTCGTTACAAATCCTATGAAGTTTTTTCCTCTGATAAGCTATATTAGGTACAGAGCCATCAGACATTATCCTCAGTTGATAAAAGGGAATCGCTTTCAGAAACAGACACCAGCTCCTAGGGTTAAAACCATGGTCAGTCAATAAGCAGCCAACAATTCTACAAGCAATATTTGACAAGCATTATATGGAAAATTTTTAGTCACAAGTCAATGATTGACCAATAATAAACATTTTGTTATAAATCCTGCGATTATTATGAGTATTTAATGCTTTCAATAACAAACAAAAATGGCAGCAATTGATTGGTAGAGCACTTGCATGCAATGACACCAATGACTGTGATCAAATGTGGAAAAATGAAGAAACACTGTGCTAAAGTGTCATGATGAGCGAACTAGGATTAGGGTAAAGAACCAAGAACCAAAAACTGAGACAAAAGAAGGGGTTAAAAGAATAAGTCAAATTAAAAAACAGAAGTCAAAGTTGTGAATGAAAGGAAGAATTTCAACACTCTTAGCTGGTGTTCCTCCATAACTTTGTGCTACTAGCACAGTCCAAAAAGACAAAAATTAAAAATTAAGAATAAGATGTTCAATGTGGAATTCGACCAGCACAACATGGCTGAAATCATAGAAGTAAGCATAAGGAGAATTTTTTTGTAAAAGTGGAGACAGAATTTAGCTGTTTAATTTTAGGAGTTATTTGGTACAAATTATCAATTGTCCCAAAATCTCAAATTTATGAATAAAAGATAATTTATTATTTATATATTATCTTAATATTGTCCTTCACATATAGATTTTTTTTTGTTTCATCCTTACCTGTGAGTTTTTTTAATAGATTTTTTTGTCTTTGCAAAGAATCAAACTTAGGATATCTAACTTTGATACCATGAAAAATTATCAATCATCCCAAAAGTTTGAACTTATAGGCTAAAGATAATTTAATCATTTATATATTATCTAAATATTTGACATGCCTAAAGAAATAGAGTTGGAGACATATTGTATCGAAAAGTGAGATATATTAATTGTCAAAATAGAGAGATTAGAGGTAAAAGAAAAGGCATCAAGGATCTCTAAATGCTTAATAGAGGTAAAAGAAAAGGCATCAAGGTGCATTAGGCTGTCGATAGCTTAGGTGGGAGGGCTTCATGAGAATGATGGATATATGCTGAATTTCATTATTATTAGGGATCAAAACAAGCAAAGGAGCAGCTAAGCGTACTCTTCTACTACCATGACAAGACAACCCACTATAAGTGAGATTGCTCGTATTTTATCTTTGTTACCTTTTCTTAATAATGAAAACAATTTTGAAAGAAATGATTGGTCTTAGAACTAGAAATAAATAAGCTTGCTTTTCAATCGAATCAAAATGAAAATCTAATAGCTCAAAATTGGATTGATGCTTTGTTCAAACAAAACGAGAACCCTGGTTTGATTTTTGTGTTGTAAGGATAAAAAATGAGGGAAGCAGAATCAATCTTTTTTTATTGGAGACAGTCAATAGCAGCATATACAACACAAACCTATAAAATGTCAATTGCAAAACGCTAAAGAGAGAAGTAGATGAAGGGGCTGGTTTGCATTGAAAAAAATGATAGCAACAATAGAGATGCTACTAAAACATCTAATGTGCCTCTAACACTATCACAGGCTAATCAACTTCCTATGCGTTTGTTAATTTTGCAACCCCTCATCGCTAGAAGATGATTGGAATCCTTTATTTTTGGACATGGATTCATCGACGCATACATTAAGATAGGAGCACTCGACCATGCTGCTTTTAGAAGGACCAGACACAACACAAACGAGGTACCCACTAGTGTCGTGTGATAGCTCGGTTGTTGCACACCCGAGCTAGCATGTGCATTCATGGCCTATCAAGCCAAATGTGAGGAAAGAGAGATTGTTCCCTATGTTAATCTTTGTGATAAGCCCTCTTTTAGTTTTAAGTGTTTAGTCTTGGGCCCCTAAGCATGTGTTGTGCCACGGTGTATGCACATTCTCGTCCACACTTGATTCTCGAGTGGCATTGCACGTGTCATCTCTTATTTTTCCTTTTATTTTTGTCTGTAAAAGCCATGTAACATGTGATAATGTTACATGCCAATATTATCCTTAGTTTTAACAAGTTGACCAACTAGGAAAGAGGCAAGGCATCGGCTTTCCTCCACTCACTCAAACTTTTTTAGGTGATGGATGCTACGTCCATCTTCATTAGTATTAGAATAAACAAGTTGTTCTCTCTATTTTTATCGTCCACAAATTGCCTGTCAATCGCAAACCATTTTCTAACAGGTCCCTGCTGTGAAAGTGTTTCATCCTTCAAAAGTAAAGTGGAATTCATCTACTACAATCACATTTCATCTGATTTTGAGGTGGAACATGGGAAAAAAAGAGAGTATGTCCTCTTGACTGCCTTTTATATCTTCCATTACTTTGTCCATATTCCTTTGCAATCACTTAATTATAACATGGATGTTTCTTACCATAACATATGATGGTTTTCGATACTTTTAATGATTGTAAATAATTATACTAGACTCACTTGAGCATATCTACTTAGATCAAAATCATAGCTCCTCAAATTATTCCAAAATTGATTCAAATGGATGAAAAGCAATTTGATGTTGTTAAGGCATTAGATCAGATAATGCTTCAGATTTCTCATTCAATGATGCCGACAGTAAAAAAGAAATAGTTTGCTATTATTCTTGTCTTGAGACTTCACAACAGAACTTCATTGCAGAGAGAAAGCATCAATGCATCACTCCATCGTGTCTAAATCTCATATTTCTCTAAAATTTTGTGGTGAATGTATTCTTAGTGTTGTTTATTTGGCAAACAGAACTACTTAAATTCCGTTGAAAAAAACTACTTTTTAAAGATTGTTTCTGAAATAACCATCTAAACGTTATCGGTTGCTTGTATCATGATAAGTGCACTTCTAGAATGAAGACTATTGTGTTCTCAGTATCCTAATGGTTACACTTATTTGAATAAAATGCTACTACATTTTCAACTAAACCATCTGATTTTTTTTCTTTTCAGTCATCAACTGATCTGAATTCAACATTCTGCATCAAACACTCCAAAGATTTCTGAATAATGTTCTTTTTTGGTGCATTAATTACTAGCAGAAGAGTTTTAAAAATTCCATCATATCTTGCTGATTATCATAGTTACATGGCTTCTGGTTGAACATTTCATTTTATTCTGATTCATATCATCCTATATAAAATCGCTAACTTATCATCAAAGGAAAACAGATAGCACATCAAGGGGAAATCCACACCTCCTCCCACAGAACCGGAAGAAAACCTCGAAAAAAACAGAATCGCACCCCACATCAACAGAAATCCTCTACTAAATGGTCGGGGCCTTGTTGAACTTCAAGTCCAAGAACTACTCCGACCAAACTGTCGGAAAAGGTCGATCGACCACCTCGACAGATCGGGCTAGCCTTTCTCCCGATCGTCCGACTCTGGCTATATGAACATGAAACAAAATAAAAGAAAAACGGGTGCAGAAAACCCAACCGGCCAATAAACAGGGACAAGCAGGCTCGGAACATGAGAACCGGATCCAATCAGATTCATGCACAGGTAGGGCTGGGCGCGGGTCAATTCGAGTCGGGTCAGGGAAAATCTTGACCCGACCTGAACCCGATAGGAGAAAAAAAGTTGACCCGATAACGACCCGACTCGATAAGGGAAAATCTTGACCCGACTCACTCCTTATCGGGTCGACCGTTAAAAAAAATTCAACATAATCTTCCCTAAAATTTCATCTAATCCCACCTAAAAACAATCAATTCAATATATTTAAATAATCATCCATATTTTAATCAAAATAGATCTACAACTAACTAATCTAATTGTCATCTCAACAATCATAAATCCAACCATTAAATAACAACTTAAAAATTCAGAAAATGTGTAACTGTTTAATCCATAATACATCTCAACTACTCAATAATCATTGGCAATTCTTCGTCTACGGTTAAATCTTGATGTTGAAGATTTGGATTTGCTCCTGTTTGTGACTCGGTGTCAATGTCAGGCTGTTCAAAACTAGCCTCAATTTCTGGAAAAGAAACATATAGAAATTGAAAGACATTTTAGAATCAATGAAAATTAATAAATTGACTTATGACATTAAAATCAATGTATCTTCATCAATTGTGTCATAATCTTCATTCTTGACGAAATGTTCCCAAACATCAGACCTTAAAGCTCTTTTCTTTAAAATATTGCTCGTCATCCTGCAAAGCAATTGTTGAAGGCAGACCAATCTGTACTTGTCTCTATGTTAAAGAAGGCCGGTATAATTTGAAAGAAATGACAGGAGATTACAACTTTTCTTTTATCCTTTTTTTCCTCATCATAAAGTAAACACTCAATTTAAGAGAGACTATTTGCTACAGAAAACCCAAAAAAAAAAAAAGCAAAATCACCCGATCAATCATACACCAATCTGAGCATTTTGAAAACCTCGTACTCACAAAACCATTAGAAGTCACAGATTATAAATTTATTTCAGACTTTTAGTGGATTTAATTCCTGAGTAGTAGCAGCGAAGAACCCAGACAGTTATAGTAGGACGCACTAGTACAGAGCAGAGGAAAAAAAAAGATTACCGCAAGAAAGAAGTATCAAAGTAAAGGAAAAAAAACAGAAAGCCAATAGAGAAGCAGAGTGAGACAAGAGAACAAGTAGGTTGAGAGACGTACCGAACAGTTAGCAACAGAGTAGAAGGTGGAGGAAGGAGAACCCTAGAAGCAGTGGAGAATCAGGTCGGAGGTCGTGCGACTGCGAAACAGCTTTGCCCCTTTTTCAGTAGGTACAAGCGGGTCAAGCGGGTCAGCCAAAACAGACCCGCTAACGACCCGCAAACCTTCAATTTTTTACAAGATTTAACCCGTGACCCGACCCGTTACGACCCGTTGACTTGCGGATGGGGTTAGACCCGCGGGTCGGGGCGGGTTTGCCCACCCCTATGCACAGGGTAGGACCAAAATCAACCAGCACTGCATCAAAAAAGCTATGATCTAAGCGGATGTATCAATTTAGAATAATTTTGCCCACCCTTAGCTTATTCACCGTGTCGTTGGGTTTTTAATCCATGAACCTAATCAAGGTGTAAGGTCTACTATCATTTGAATTTATGAATTTTATTTATATCATGTCATTATATTTCACTCGTTTAAAATTGATTTGTATGCTCATTTCGTGATTTTGAATTATTGAGAATTGGATATAGTGAGTTTCAAAATTTTATTGCGACGATTGTATTAGAAATTTTAGTGAGTTTCGAAATTATTAATTATTCTATGAATGTCGTATTGAACTCTGATTAGTTAAATTAATCTCCTTATTTGTAATTAAATATTTAGTTGGGTAGAATTTGTATTCAAGTTAAAAGAGTTGGACAGTCTGTCTCATATAAGGTTGGATTGTTATCCGTTCGAGACTGAGATTTTAATAATTACTATTTTAATCTAAAAGTTTTAAAATACACATTTATCCAGTACATCATTAGCTCTCTATTTTAACTAGAACTATACATGGTCTGATCCGATATTGACCTTGGAAAAATTAAGACCATACCAATATATTTTTGTCTTAAAATTTTAGTATCAGAACCAAGATCATGCATTACCGAAATCGACTAGAATTGTACAAAAAAAGCCATGATATGAGCGAATATATCGATTTGGAACTGTTTTGTCCACTCATATCTTTTTGACCGTCTTTGGGTTTTTAGTCTTGAACCTATTCAGAATGTATGGTCTATGAACATATAAATTTGTTAATTTTATTTATATCATGGCATTATATTTGACTCGTTGAAAATATTCATAACAATATATTTACATTTGTGTTTCGAACTTCATCTCTTCTACAAAATTGAAGTCGACAAAACATCAAATCATATGTTTTTGAATCATATCGTTTGGAGTTCTGTATACAAAGTTATAGCATTTCAAAATTTATACGTTTTTAGGATTTGTGAAAAACAACAAAATTTGAATATTTTTTTAAATTGTTACAAGTATTCTAACGACGTTGAATAAAATTTTATCCTCTATAAAATTTGAATAGATATCTAGGCAATTACTTTGACATTTGAATCACATGAATCAGACATCAAGACAAAAACTTATGGGTGTTTGAATATCTCTCAAATTAGAATTTTTGAAAAAAAAAGGCATAAAACTTAACAGTTTTTGGAAATTATTGAAATCGAGATAGTTAGTGACTGTATTTGTAATTTTTTCTTCTACAAGTTAAAGTAAGCTTCTTAAGGAATAAGTAAGCACCAAAATGGTAGCGATTAAATATTTTTAGTAAAAGTTATCATCTAAAATTGAATCAGAAATAGGATTTTAAGCATAATTTTATTTAACTAATCTAAAATATTCCAACAACGACTATAAATTAAGCTAAGTATCATATGTAAGTAATCATGCATGTGTTTTGTCTCTTCGAAGCCTTACATCATAAAATGCTAGAGTTTATTGTTTGATAACATGTTTAGTGAATTGATATGATAAGTCATATTGCATTTGTTTTATATCTTTAATGGCCTACACCATAGAGGGCTTCAAATTTGTATGTCAATGTTTAAAAATACGATAATGAATTGATTGGTCGAGTTTATACTAGGACTGTTTGGATTGAATCTACACAAATTTTTTGATCACTTGTGTGGCATGAATTGTTTATTTTTAATATGTCAATATTAAGATACTATGCCAAGTATAGTTTTACCACCTATACTTTGATGATTTAAACATATATGTTCATATATTCATGTTCTCCAAAAAAATGAATAAAAATATTTTTCATGCATATATTTTCCTCAAACAAAAGAATTAATGAGTTGTTACGAGTTTTCATGTATATGTCTTCAATTATTGATCATCATTTCAGTTCAAATTTTGAGTTAAGCAAAAGAAAAAATATATAATATATTAAGTAAATATTTTTTTTAAATTTTCTTTTATTTTATCAAGTATATCACAAAATTTATTTATTTGTGGAAACTTCTTAACGTATTTATTAATAAGTAATTTTTTTTAAAAATAGTTGTAAGAAATCAATGTGTGACGAAATAAATAACATTTCATCTTTAATAGTTAAATTCAAAATACAAAAAAAAAATACATCTCATATAAAAAAAATAGTTATGAGAAGCGTATAATTGAAAAGAATAACGCTAAGTGGCATTTTTAATATGAACAACAATGCAATCCTAATATGTGTTTGTTTAATAACCAAAAGTTATAAATAAAATACAAAGTTACAATAATATAACTTGAAAAATTAGGTGCACTCGATAAATTTGATGCAATACAATTAGACATAGACGATATATTAAAAACATAAAATTATTTTATTTATTTTTCAAATTAATTAAATTTTGACCTCTACACTTTCTACAGTATTGTTCTAATCTTAGAACTCAAACTAGTATATTTGTTGTTAGTTAAATTGAAGGTCTTTGCTTAGTTAATGATAAAATTTTGACTTTAAGCATACTTGATGGAATTGATTTAAATGGAAAAAAAAAATTTAAACGTGTATTTTTCATATTATTATACATTTTAATGATATCATTCTTGATTTATTTCTTGGAATACGTCTAAAATTAGGATTAGCATATTCTTTCATATTTTTTGTACAATTTGCTATCAAACATAGATAAAGCCATGTGTCTCATATTGTGCTATATATTTTACTATGTCTTCTTTCATTTAATTACGAGAATACATAAAATTTCTAGTAGCAATTGCATTTAAAGGACTTTGTGTGGGCTTTTTTACTTTTTTGTTTAGATGACATTTTCTATAATGTCTCTATAGAGCTACCAGATTTATATGCATAATTTTTATTAAAATATTTACATTGATTTCTACTTTAGATTATTCCTTCAATCATAATATTCTTCATTTTGAAATGATTTTATGCATTTCATGTTTTACTTCTCTTCTTTTTAGGTAATGATATAGATGTATGTACGGACGATTGACTAATTGAAAATTTAGGATTCTCTCCGATAATTTTCTTAGTATCATCAATATATGTGGCGACATTAAAATTTTGGGGACCCATAATTGTAAATTTCATTTTTACCTTTATAAAAAAATAACAATTGATACTGCATAATAATAACGGCTTGTATGTGATATACATTCTGATTTCTTCGATGAATACTAGTCCTATAAAAATTACGAAAAAATATGTTAGTTCGACATATACACAAACATTTAAGTATTAACAAATATATTCAAAACAAACCTCGTTTAATGAGTCACATTCGAATATTGTGGGTGATTGTACTGTTGGATGCACTATAAGGTTAGGGTATGATGCGTCTCTACTATCACTAATTAGTTATGGTATGAGTAGTTTCGCCTAAGCGGCTACAATTGTTTGGGTGATCAAATATATAATTCGGTTTAGGAAGAGTCGTCATCATTCAAATCCAAAAAATTTATTCGCTCTGATGTCAATTTTTTCGATTGAATTCTTATAGTTTGGAGCTAAGATTGCGGTTTCAAAGCAACTTCCACTAATATTAGCTTGACATCTCTTAAATGGTGAAGAAAGTGCAAAACTAGCCTAGCACGACACAAGCGACAACATTTTTGAGTCATACACAACTAAGTCAATCTCGTCAAATGTCGAATAGCTAACTCATCCAATATGAATCAACATTTATCTTATGATGTCATATCTTGACCGATGAAAAAAAATTCATTGTATATGTAAACTTTAGTGTACGTACTTGGAAATGGCTTTTCATAGCAAGTTATATAGCGAGCTTTTTATTTAATTTCACTTGCTTTGAACTAATCAATAATCAAAACGATAAAATTTTAAGGAGTAATTATAATCTTATCTTCTTATTGTACATTCTTATAATACACAATGATGTTTTAGATAAGAAATGATAAAATAAATATTTATTTTTTTATAATTGACAACATTAAGTGTACTTCCATTGTACGCATCTTTCTTTGACATATCAATGTGTATTTTAAAAATAGATAAGATGGTAAACCTAAACTTATTCAATTTTAAAGTACTAACCATGATAATTACAAATAAAATAAAAAAAATGGAGAAAGTGAATGGATTGGGGATGAATTTGGTAGTTGAGATCCTTTTTTCCTTTTATTTTTTACATGTGCCCACTACATGCACTTGCACGGCAAAATAAAAGTTGGTTGAGCAATAAATAATATACTATAATATTTGGATAATACCATTATTTACTTGAATTATTATTAATTGAAAAATATTCATAAAAATTATGATCAATAACTCTTTCTATTATTATGTCTCGTAGTCTTACTATAATAGTGTATTTATTTCAAATTAACAATGAAATAATAAACTGAAAGATGACTTCCTTGTAATTTGCATTAAAATATTTATTTTTTAATTTATTTATGATGTACAAAAATAAACATGTAACCATTACTTAGGCTAAGTTAGTCGGGTTGTCTCCCTCATATAACTCATGTATTCCGAAAGAATAGAATTTGGTAAGCGAGATTTTGTGAGCAAAGTATATAGACTGTATGTAGATTTGTGGATCATTTCAAAAAAAATTGTTCCAAACACCCACGACATCCGAGTGTGACTTAGTCCATTCAGTCTCTACTACGAGACAATTGTTGTCACATGATCAATAATCTCTCCCATCTACGAGACAATTGTTGTCACGGGACCAATAATTTCTCCCATCAACATTTGCTTTTGGTGAGAATAGACTATGTGTTTTTGTCTCTCATATCATGCTACTAATCATATCAAAATTAATTAATAATAGTAATGAAGTATACTCAAGCCTTATAGTACATTCAACATTTCAAGAAATGTAACTAGTGTAACATACCTGAATCTAACTAGGGTTCACGGTGGTATACTGATAGGAGAGTAGAGAAAGATTTTCACATTTGATTGTGACTTGGCACATCCAACCTCTATCATGAGACAGTTTCTTTTCATTCCAGTTGAGAAAGTTGAAGCCGACAACTTCTCATATTCTTGCTCAACTCAGGTGAGCAGCGTCAACTTGTGTCTGTGCTTGTCTAGCCAGATTCAACCAATTTGAGCACGATTGCCTTTGCAAACACCTCGAGGTCAAGCACCTATGCAAGAGGGATGCCGCTTGCGCTTCCTACCAAGCGTCGAATTCCTCCTCTTTAAATAGAACCAAAAGCATAAGCAAACATAATAACGCATAGTTGACGAATTATAAAAAACAAACATCATAAAGTTCATATTTGCTGTTTTGGAATCTCTAAGTATCACATCCATGCATAAATGACCAAAGTTTTAAGGCTTAATTAAGGTCAACCCTAGAGGTTGACTACGATGAGTGAGGAGAGTCAAGTGGGCAACAAAAATATCCTCACCTAAAACGCGTGGGTCCTACTCGCTTCCAACCATACAGCTTCTCGCCCACCCCCTAAAACTAGGGTTGATTTCATCCTCTCATTTTTTCCCATTTTTTATTTTTATTTTTATTTTATTTTGTCACTTTCTTGAAAGCTGACGTGTCCACAATAAATTGGTGAGAAATTATTAATAAAATGGACATTTAACACGTTTGAGGAAGAGTTAACTCCACTTGATCCTATAAATCAATGAACGATATTGATTATTAATATGACTAATGCTAGTTTATTTTTTTATTATATTTTTTATTATATTATCGTTTTTATTAAAATTCGAGTCAGTGTATAATAAAAATATATTATAATAATATAAATCTACAATTATCGTTTAACTTTCCATTATAATTTTTAAAAATATTTACAATGTTAAATACTAATAAATAATTGTTTTATTTTATTTTAATAAACTCCATGGTTGTACTTGTCTCTCCCGAGTTTTGATCTATTTTTAACCGTCTTCGACACTCAGTTTCACACTTCTAAGCCTTTGCCCCCGTCTCTCTCTCTCGATCTCTGTGTCTTGGAAGAAAACAAGACCACGCTTCAAATTCCATGGAGTTCTCGGAAAACCCATTTGCGGACCAATGAAATATGGGCTTTCTCCGGCGCCTTTTCGGTTCTAAAAAGGCCACCGTCGATGCTTCCGACTCCGGCAACGACGGCGAGAAAAAGAGGAAGAAGAAGAACAAAGCAAAGCGGTGGGGATTCGCCAATTCCGACCCTAGGGACGAAGCCTACGGTTACGAAATGCGGGCTCTGCCCAATGCTTTTGGTGAATCCTTCGATGCGAACAAGCACGCCATAGCCGTCGCCGCTGCTACGGCGGCGGTGGCCGAGGCGGCCCTCGCGGCTGCTCATGCGGCAGCGGAAGTTGTCCGACTTACAAGCGGAGGAGCGGGTCAAATTAGCAGCAATCGTCGGAGGGCAGAGGAGATAGCCGCCATTAGAATACAGTCTGCTTTTCGTGGTTATCTGGTGATCGATTTCTCTAATTCTTCCATTTTTTTCGAATAATTTCTCCCTACATTATGACTGTTATTACACGTTTTTTCCCCTGAATATTATGTAATTAATGAACTTACGCATGAACTTCAGTAAACGAAGCTTGTTTTGGCAGATGGAAAACTTTTAATTCCAGAACTCTAGCTAAGAAACTAATGGGTTGTTCTTGTCTGGGAAAGAGGATTTAGAATTTGTCCCTCACTCTTGTAAATTGACAGAATCTCTCAAAATAATTTCAGAAAGCTAAACTTTCTCTCTAGAGTGAGTCCAAACAGAAAGCTGATCACTAGAAATTTCCAGGAAAATTACTGACCGACAGATCCAAATGGTGATTTTGAAATGATTTCACCATCACAGAAGAATCAATCAAAACTCCACTCTGTCCACACATCGTCATACAACATAAAACCACTGTTTTTTTTCGTCTATCTGAACATGTGAACGCCTCACACGTGTGGGTCTTCATCTTACTTTGAGAGAATATTAGTTTCAGTTGGTGGCCCAGTGCCAGCCAAAAGTAAACAATAGTTTAAGTCACCGCTGCTTTTGAGTTTAGTTAGATTGCTTTGCTGTAAACAATTGCCTACAGTTTCTCTTTTTCTTTTCCTCTCTTCTTTTCTATTGACTTCTCCTATGTTGCCTTGGTTGGTCATTCCTAATTTGATGATAAGGGTGTCTTACTATAGCCTTTTTGTTCGGTTATTCAGTAAGATCTGGTTTCAAAATCAACCCAAAATTGGTACTATATTAGATACTATATATCGTGAGTTAGTGTTTGGAGGTGGCTAATTTCCCTGGTGATCTGCAGAGAACGTAACTGAACTAATTCTGTACAAAAAAACTTATGTTTTTTATGTCTCTTATGGTTTTGAGGAAAATGTTTTAGGCAAGGAGGGCGCTAAGAGCACTGAAAGCATTAGTGAAACTCCAGTCGTTGGTGCGAGGCAACTTAGTTAGAAAGCAAACGACAGACATGCTCCGACGAATGCAAACACTTGTTCGAGTTCAGGCTCGTGTTCGTGCCAGTCGATCAAATCCTTCTGAATCTACACGACCAACGAGCAAATCCTCCCATTTTCCTCAACATGTAAGATCTCTTTTAATCTGCATTTTGTTGTAAGCTACTCATTCTTGTCATTTTGTTTGCTAGGGTCAATCAATTTCGAACCGAAATGAGTATCAGCTTCGAGGAGGACGAAATAACAAAAATGAAGGATTGCCAACCTTCAAGGTGAGTTCAAGTTTTACTAAAAAAGTCATTGATGAGATATAAGGAAAAATTAGTGATCTTATATGAATTGCACGCCGTTAATCTTGTTGTATTTTCTATTTCTGGTCGAACTTGCAGGGATGTGGTTCAAAGTCATTCATTGATGCTGATAAATCTCGAGTTGGTTCAAGCTCGTTAGACTCGTGGATGGAAGAAAGTGTTCGAAATAATCGCCGAGACATGTCACTAAAAAATCTTTGCTCTGAAGATGAAAAAACGGACAAAATCCTCGAAGTAGACACTTGGAAGCCTCATTACAATTCAGGACAAGTCGATAGAACATTCAAAACATCTCGATTTGGGCTAAATTTGGATCATAACTACTCAAGCTTCTTCACAACAGTAGAGTCGCCTTCAAAGCACTCGACGAAACACTCAATTTCAAGCCTGTCGGCGGCTGAGGTCACCTCTTTGAGCTCTTTGAAGTGTCAAAATGGAAGAGATGAAGTAGTCAACAGCCCATTCATTCAGTCAACTTCGTCGAGGCCGGAAAGTAGTTCTCATTCGTTGAACGGGCCTTTCACACCGTCGAGGAGCGAGTGCTCATGGGGGTTTTTTGTTGGCCACCCAAATTACATGTCCAACACCAAATCTTCTCGAGCAAAGGTCCGATCTCAAAGCGCCCCTAGACAAAGGCTTGAATTCGACAAATATGGAGCAGCCAAAGGGGTTTCTATGGAGCACGATTGGGATACAAGGAGTTACTCGAATTTACAATTTGCCCAAGAACTGAATTATGCAGACTCGGGTGGGAGCCGACTGAATTATGCTAAATTAAGGTGAATTTATCAGAATCTTTGTTTGAAAATGTGTTTTTTTTTTGTCTTCTGGTTGTTGTGATTATTTAACATGATTTCCACTTGATTTGTGTGTTCATAACGTGATCAACACTTTGACATTGTCTATTCTCCTTGTTGAGATAGATTCTGAGTATTTGTAGCTCGACTTCTAAATCCTCGCAAATACTTGTTCTGAATCCTTGGTGTTGTGCCAAATCTGAAATCTATTCCTAGTTCTTTTTTTGTGTTTGATTGATTGCAATCGTTTCCTTTACTGATTTGATTTATGAGCTGATCTAATCTTGAGTCTGAGGCTGCAATTAAGGAAAAGAGTCCCACCTGGGGTTGGTTGGCAGAAACCGCACCGGACTGGGTTTACGATTTGGTTTGTTTATCTTTTTATATCATGTTCGGGTCAGTTCTTGTTTTCAGATTTGGCTTGGTTTTTCGCGTTCATTTATGAGGTTTGTTATGAACCAAAAACCGATCAGTTTCGGTTCGGTTGTGGGGCTGGTTTTTGGTAGTATTACTGAACCAAAAACTGATCATTTTGGGTTCCGTTGTGGGTTGGTTTTTGGCAGTCTTTCTGAACAGAAAACTGTTAATTTTGGAATACATAAACCAGGCACATACCATTACCAACTCACCCGCATAAATTATTATTTAGTTCGTTAAGTAAAAGAAAATTATGCACTTTTATTATTTAATTAGACAAAAAGAAATGAAGACTATATGAATTTTTGGTTACATGACAAGTTTGAGCGTACAGAGGACATGTGTCTTACTGTCGCGCTCACACTAAATTATATACTTTAAAAAAAAAATTAAGTTTATATAAAACTACACTGAATGATCGAGTATTTATTATTTCCCTTTTAACTTGCATTCTTTTATTTTTGTAAATTTAAGAGGTATTTTTACACTATAATGATAAATTAATTGATTTATAGATCTACATAATAAAATGAATTTTGTTTTTAATATTAACACAATAATGATAAGTTAATTGATTTATAGTACACAATAATCATAGTAAAAACCGACGAACCGGTTCTGTTTCGAAACAAAACCGAACCAAATCAGTGCGTGCCCACCTCCAATGTTATATGTTACGAATATGATAAATCATAAATCGATGGGAGAAAATGCAACTATGGCATACATGATTAGGGGTGGGCATCGGATCGGATCGGATCAATCCGATCCGATTGCCCCCAATCTGAAAAGTTGATACGTAGAGACGAAATTGCAAGTGATTTGGGTGGAGCATGCCGAGTACGACGAGATGTATATTCATCAACTATATTGTCCGCTAATAAGCTCGGGATGTGAATTCGGTGCCAAGAGATGGCTAGTAATGTTCCGACGGCAATGCGAATGCTTAGCCATTCTAATTTCTTCGTCCATTCCGAACGACGATCCAACAGGACCTTCTCTTGCCTCCTTGTTCTTCATGTTCCTCGGATCTTGTGCTTCTTTTTGCACTGATCGATAATCTCTGCTCGGGTATTTCGTATTTGTGCTTCGAGTTTTCACAAGTGGGAAAAACTTCTCGTTAGTAACTTGAGCGAAAACGGGAAGATGATGATCAGAAAGAACATGGACGATCCAGGTGAGCCACCGAGTGTCGTGTTGAGCGTTGCAACTTCGTTCTGGATTCCTCTTTTGGAACATAGAGTGTTCGAATTTGTGTGAGTTTGCTAAGACATACGTTGTTTTCGTACGAGGTCGTAAAAACAGTGTTTTATTTGCATGTTGATCGATTTGCAGGCGGCCAATCCAAACGATAGCACGATGTTGAATTTGCAAGAGACGTGGTCGGACTCATCTAGGTCGTTGATCGTTTATGCTCTGGTCGACACACCCTCAATCAAATCGGAGATCCAGGGGGAGACTCGGCATGCGTGTCTCTCTTTCCGTCTGGATTTTTTATTCTTCGTGATGGCCGATCCAGCATTTTGGATCCGACGATGGTGAAGATGGAGGTTGCCTGTTGACGGTGTCGTTTCAAATTCCGGTGAACAGTCTTCTTGTTGCGAGGCTTGTTGGGTCAAACCTATTTTTGTGGGCTTGACCACTTAGCCCATTAGAGCATCTTAACCTAAATAAAAAGAAAATGGGGCTGCTAGGTTAAGTGTGAGTGAGAGCAGCCTTGAAGAAAAAATAGAGAGAATAGAGAAAGAAAAAAGGGGGGTTCGGATTTTTCTGCACCAGAAAAATCGATTTCCGTTTTCTCCACATTCAACCGTTAGATCGGCTTGAAACTTTGACAGTAACTTCGGGACACATAGAAGTACGTTTTGAATGGTAAAAATCATATTTTTGTGCTTTCTAAAACTAACTGTTGGGATAAAAAAGGGATTACTGTTTTTATCGTCGTTTATCTTCTATCTCTTTATTTGTTAAATTCAAAATTGTTGTTTGATCTTGATGAGTTATTATAATCATCTAGTTTGACGATCTAGAGAGAACTTGGTGTACCCATTATTTAACATAGTAGAGGTTTGATTCGGTGGCTCCTCGCTCGTGGTTTTTACCTTTGATTTAGAGAGTTTTCCCCGTTAAAATATTGATATCTCGTTTTTGTTTATTGCTTGATTATTTGCTTGGATTTCATTGATATTGTTGGCTTAGATTTGATATTCTCATTTAGCACACAAGAATTTCGAGAATAATTTTCAGGTTAATTATCCGAGTGTTTCCAAACAAGGCTGACCATGGAATCGGTCGAGACCGTAAATAGTCTGATTTCGTGCACGATTAAGAAGATCAAAGATGCCCTTCGAGTATCTTGATCGTGTTTTCTTCCTTGTTATTTCATTTTGATCGAATTCGTATCGAACTTAATAAAGGTTTCGAGTAAAAAATGAACCTCGTGAACCAGAAGATCTGGTCGGTTTGATGGGGTTCGGGTATTGACTCGGTTTACCATAGAGCTTTAGAAACCAACAGATGAACTCATCCATTTCAAAGCAAATCAAAATCATGTAAATTTTTATCATAAATTTAACGAAT
The DNA here is from genome assembly GCA_003255005.1 of Begonia fuchsioides. Lineage (NCBI taxonomy): Eukaryota > Viridiplantae > Streptophyta > Magnoliopsida > Cucurbitales > Begoniaceae > Begonia > Begonia fuchsioides. The sequence continues at coordinate 181,212 of QAOC01000352.1, forward strand.
ATTATAAGTTAGCATGTATGATAATTTTAACATATAAAATCGGATGATAAAAATTAGTTTCAAATGTTACATACCAAAACTAGATCGTTAAAAAACAAAACCGGACTAAAACTAGCCAAAATATCAATAAAAAAATTATGTAAACATATCAAGTTTGCATTAAATTATCAATCAAAAAATTAAAATTTAATCACGAAAAATCTCAAAAATCAACTTTTCATAGTAATGTGGTCTAAGTTTTAATAGTTCTAGTACATCAAATTCAAAATTAAATCAACTATATTGGTTGTACATGATACAAGATCATTACAAAATTAATAAAGACGTAGAATCGACCATCAAATGTCAATATTCAATTGGGTTTATCCCAAACCATTTTTTATTTTTTATTTTTTATTTTTTATTTTTTATTTTTTAATTTTTAACTTTTAATTTTGGGTAAAAACAAATTTTGGGCTAGAGTGTCGGGAAATAGGTCAAATCAGGCCTGAGTTTTAAGAAAACAAAATTTGGGCTCGTCAGATGCAACTATTCGTGCCACATTAGTCCGAGTGGGAGAGGATCGGACGAATGAGGCAAGAAATTCTTGTCTCATCCGTCCGTGTGAGAGGGATCATCTTGAGAGGGAAGATCAACGTCCGGATCGAAGTGCATCTGGGTGGCTGATGTGTCTCTCCTGTCGACCCACGTATCGCCAAACTCTATCAAACTCATTCTCCCAAGTTGCCGACGATCGAAAGCATCTTGGGCCTCGGGAGCCTCATCACCTCTTCATGAGGAATCGCTCCACATAGTATGTATATGAGTTTTGTAATCAAAACTTCGTACATAAGGTTTTTCTTAACCCCCTTATGAATCTCACTCATATGACGCAAAATTAAATATCTCGAGTTAAATCAGGTTTCAGTAAAAAGACAATACATAATATATAAGTTCATATGTATTACCAGCTCGCGATGTCCTTCCCTGAGAAGAATCGTGTGAGATATCATGTTCTAGATCACCTGAGCTACCACGTTGAGCTCGTTCGCTTTCGGCTTCATCAACGAATTTGTTCAACTCTCTGACGCTTGAATTTGTTTCAAAAATGATAATCTGGGCGCCTGTACAATACAAGGTGCGGCCTGAGCGGAGTTATAATATACATCTTGCCTTGCCCATCCTCGGACTCATCTGAATAATCGATAATTCGGTTGATGTGCTCTGGTTTAATGATCACATCTCGCCCAAACATAAATGTCCTTGAATTACCGCTGCCCACAGATATTACGAGGTTCGCATAAAACAACCGCATTAATCGCTCCGCTGATGGGCCTAATAACTCCAAAATACCGACCAACCCGATGTCATCAGCCATTTACCGAATCTTCAAGCCTTCAAAAGTTGCGAATACAACTGGTCTGAGAGGTATGACCGACTGTACCGAGAAGACTTCGTTAAATATCCTCTTGTTTGCAACATAACGAAATTCGAGACGACATGCTTCTACCGACATGGGCGAATCAGGAACTCAAAGACGGTCTCCAACATCCGAGGGTTGGGACGATCTCTCATCATCGTCGCGATGTTGTCCAACGATTCTAATGCGTTTTGCACGACCGAAATTCACTTTTGCAAAAAAATAAAAAATTTGGCAGAGTTTCACTACGATTTTATAAAGATAAAAAATAGAAAAATGAGTGAGAATTTATAGTTTTTGGGCCCCTCGGACGCACAAGTTGCCTCACTCGAACGAAACAATGTGTCCGTGTGAAGCACGATCGGACGAATGATGCAAGATTTTTGTGACTCATTTGTCGAGTGTGCCTCACACGGACGAATGAAGCAAGAATTTCTTGTCTCATTCGTACGATCCTCCCTCACTATGACGAATGAGGCACAAATAGTTGTGTGCAACGAGCTCAAATTTTATTTTCTAAAAATTCAAAGTGGATTTGATTTATTTCTTAAAAAATCACGCTCAAATTTTTTTTTTACCATATAATATAAAAACGTGCGGTTGGAGGCTAAATTCAATGATTTAAAAGAGAGATCCCCGTAAAACAAGAGCAGAAAGTACAAACAACAAACCCAGCGTTTGCCACGAACCCTTCGTCTACGACACCTAACCTAGAGATAGATCCTGTCTCCTCCTCTTCACCAATCACATCGTCGTTTATCCTTAAAGCAACGCAAAACCAGACCCATAACAGCCCTACGAAACAGTGCCTACTCTAGTGGTAGGATAAAATGAGCATTACCCTACTCTCCCATTTCTTCGTTTTCTCCCAGGTTTTCCAGCAAACCCTAGCAACCATTTCCGGGCTCATCTTCTTCTTGCAGCCGTTTCTCTCTGGGCGTTGAAATAGACTGCTGCTACCGGCAGAGAGAGCCCATTGGCTTCCGCGAAGGTTCTGGTGCAGAAATGGTCTCTTGACGTTGGAGCTCTCACTGTCTGTCTTCCTCTTTGCTTGAACAAGATGAACACGTACCGATGGATTCCTACCATAGGCTTCGGCGTCTCGTAGGTCACTATCTCTCTCCCTGTTCGTTCCATAAATTGAAACGCTGCTCCAAGAACATAATTCAAAGCATTGAATTCGTGAAGATTGCGGAGAAAACTCACCGAAGGAAGCATCAGTAGTGCCTGGAATATCAGTGACCATCCTGCAGAGAAAGCGCTCAATGCTGATTATTTCAAATCGTATATCGAGCTTGAAATAATGGGGAAAATAGATGACGATAAAATGAAGAAACCAGTTGAGATGTTCTCTTAAGCAAGGATCGCTTGGGCTGGGAGCATCTGGATCAGTCATAATCTGGAACGAAGATCAGACTTGTAGGTTAAGAAAATCAGCGAGTTTTTTGAAATTATGGAGGAAGAAAGCTGAGAATATTTACCAAAGTGTAAGCAGCTCTGAGATCATCGCCGCCAATGTCGACTCGAGGTTTGGAGATGACGGCAGAAGGCATAAGCTCATGGCCATTGGCGACTTGCTTGTTGGAGCTGTATATTACGTTCATTTTTACTGTTGGGTTGAAAAGGTCCACCACTTCTCCCACCACTCTTCCCACTATCAATGGCTCCATCGTTCTTGACATAGAGAGAGAGAGAGGAGAGAGAGATATGTGCTTTGATGGAATATTGCGATGGTGTGGAGAAAATGAACGAATTTATAGAAAGAGAGATGCGTTTAGTGAGCATTTAGAGAGAGATAAAGAGAGGTATTGGTTGAGAATATTGTGCTGGTTAGAAGATACGGTTGTAGTTAGAGAGAGATAGAGAGAAGGAGAGGAAGAGAGACAACGAGCAAGATGGAGAAAACTTTTGAGAGAATGTCTTCCATGGAAAAGTGAAGATAGTATGGAAAAACTATTTGAATGCACCCTAACACGACACCTAGTAAGATCGATTACGAAATCAACAAAATTGTATAGACGATATGTCAAAATTATCGTCAAAATCGAACATGTAACGCAAGTTATTTCGGTAAGGTCAAAAATATAACATAAATCATTGTATAAGTAGGGTTACCTCTAAACTAGCAAAGATACGTTTTTTATTAAAACCCAAAAACAAATTTGTGCAGCAAAATTTAAACTTAAAATTAGGAGGAAGAAAATAAGTTTAAGCTTTGAAATCAAAGCTAAGATTGAAGTATAATTACATTATTTTTTTTTCTATTTAGAGTAAAAAAGGTTATGGATTATCAAAGTTAGAGTCCCAAAAAAGGATAGAATCTAACACGTCTTCTGTATATTGGAAATAGTGAGCGGAAGAATATTACTTTTCTTCATTTTAATTTTAAATTAAAATAAAATATCTTTTGTAAAATAGGAATCCACCTTTCGAGGTGCTTTCTTACATTAATTCAATGGAAAAGAGATTGAGAAAACGTGTACTTAGTTTGTTGGATTGGGTGTAAAATACATCATCATTTTCGAATTTAATGACATAATTTAAATAAATAAGATAAATATATTGAATAATATTTAGCCAAAGTTAGACACGATCAAAGCATATGATCTTTATTTATTAAATTTCATTTTTATTTATTCCTACATACCTAAAGATTTGATCTAGGAGTGGGCATCAGATCGGATTATTGTCGATCCAATCTGATCCGACAAACGTCGGATTGTAGATTGTAATCTAATCGGATCGGCGTAAATCTGTAATCCGATCTGACGTCCAACCCAACGTTATCGGATCGGATCAGATCTGCCTGATTCATCTGGAAGTACTGGGGTCGACACATGTAGGTTGGGGTCGACATAATTTAAACGATGGAGTCGACACAAGTTGTTTAGTTGGGTCGACACAATTTGGAAGACTCGACCTCTGTATTGAACATGGGTCGACACAAAACACTAAGAGTCGACACAAATTATGAAAGGCTAAGCTTCTGAATTTTACAATGGTCGACACAATACACTATGAGTCGACACAAAATATTTTGGGTTAAGCTTCTGGATTTTACAAGAGTCGACACAGGACACTATGGGTCGACACAAAACACTGCATATATTTGAAACTTCGGAGTAGAATGGGGTCCCCGAATCGGGGTTGGAAGTCTCTGTTCGTCAATTTTTCATGAAACGGGGACTTCGAACCCTGATTCGGGGACCTTCAGATTCAAACGGGAACATCCAATCGGGGTTAAAAGATCAAAAAACACAAGAATAAACATCGACTATCTCTAAAAACAATCAATGAAGTATCAATAATCCAAAACACGATCCGACGTTCGGATCGGATCTGATCGTCTTCAATCCGATATCGATCCGATCCGATTAACGATCCGAACGTCGGATCTTAACTTGATTTGCCCCACCGATTACTTTTGCCTAATCCTACTCGATCCGATCCAATCCGATCGGATTGTCGGATTGGGTCGGATCCGCCCAGCCCTAAATTGATCTAGCTAGCTTGGCAAATACTATGGTGCTAAGTTGTCGAATGTTTTATCGTCTTAGGCATTTTGTTATAGTACATTTTGACGTATCATGTGATGATTAATATAGTTAAAGTATAACTAATTTATTAAATTATTAAAAGTTATTTTGTCAAATTAAATGCACTCTACATTATATACTTTTTAAAATTATATTGATTTTCTTATTTAAATTAAGCATATCATACTTTTATCTCTTTTTTTTCTCAAAATGTTTATGGTATTATAGTGAATCCTAAAATTTGTTCATTTTTCCTACGATTAGAGAAATTAAATTATGGTAAATATATAATTCAAAATTCATCGTCGATTTTCAATCAGGATATAAATTGTTTCATATCAAGATAATTTACTCATTCGTAGTTAATTTATTCATCTCTTAAATTTACACATAACCAACTCGTCTATTGTCATAACCAACTCGTCTATTGTCATAGTAGATGGCACAACTTTTTTTAGTGCATACTCGATATGAGATTTCGATTAAAATAGGAAAAAGGACGATGTAACCCTAAATGAGATTTTCGCAAGCTAATCCAACGAACTCGAGTGCTTTGCAGCGAAGATCGAAATGAAAACGGATCGAGGTGTCATTACCAAATTATATTTACTTTGTTACACAACTTTCTTAAGAATCGAACAATAATGTCAACAAAAGATATAATGAGTTTTGTGATTTGGACATCATATATAAAGAAACTCTAACTCGATTGATTTATTTACCGATTTAGTTAGTATGTGTGTCGCGTTAATTAAGCTCTTAGAGCTTCTCTAATTTGAATGTCAAACTAGCAAGTGGATGGAATATGTAACATGTGGAGTGAGGGTAGCATTCCCCTTTTTTCTATGTATCTTGATCGTTAAAACCCCTTCTCTATATTTTAACTCGTATTGTGTAACGTTCATTGATGCTCCAAGTAAAATATCGTTCGTTTCATAACGGATGTTACGTGTTGTTGGCTAAATAGTCTATCTGTTCTTGTTTTTATTTGTTTTCTTGCATGTAAACGAACAGTATACACTTCTCGGTCTTCCTTATAGTTGCTTCATTTATCGTCAAATTCCACCTTAGTACGACATCATAGATTAGGATATTTCATCTTCTTATTTGCAAATCGATGGTCTCTAACTTACAATTTCTAACTAAATCAAATTTAGAATTCCTTTGCAACTCATATCAATGTTGAACAAATTATCTTCTTCCGAGTCTAAACTTCCAAACTCAACTCAATTTTGCATGACCCGTAAGTCGCCTGAAAAAAAAAAACATCAAGTTGAACAAATTAACCTAATTTCGGAGGATAATAATTTGATCACTTCTCTCAAACCAATCATTAAATCAAATTTGTGATTTTGGAATCAATTTTTGGTAAACAAAAAAACACGATAATTTACATTGCTACCTATCGATTAAAGCAACTTGAGCTGTCTAATCGTATAATCTTTAGAGATTTAAGTAGTTAATAGAGTGTTACCAAATATATGAGCCAATGATAGGCATAGAGAACAAAGTATATGACAAGATTGGAAGAATATTAATTTTGCACTACAATTTAAAAGTGAGGTGTCACTCAAGGAATCATTCTCCAAATATTTGGCCTTTTCTTTTCTCAAGTACCAGCAATATTCTTAAAGTTGATGTGTCAACACCCTATTGGTTGACGATGAAAAGACAATAAATAATGTTCCAATTTAATTTTGAAAAGTCATTTGTTGTTCTACTCAAATTACTCCATTTTATTTTTAAAGATTATATTTAAAATTTATTTTTAAAGTAAAAAAAAAAAAAAGAAGGTAGAATTAAGCTAATTAAAACAAATTAATATAAATAAAATAAAATCAACCTATGTAGGAAAGACACGTGTCTAGATAAAGAGAACAGTGCAATGTCTGTGATACTGATAACTCCTATTCATAAAACGAAGAACCTTCATGTTCCTGAGATGACAATATGGTACACGTATCACTAGACCTAAAAGACCTAAAATGAAAGAGGGGTCCTTGTGATAATATATATATATATAAGTAAAATGTATTTTTTTATTATATTTATGTCTTATTGTAAGTAATTTGGCCGAATTTAAAATCGGCTCTTGGATTTACCCAAACATTGGTGATTTTTACTCCAATTTGGTTATGATTTCTCGGGTTTTACTCTCAAAGGACTAGAACCTGACTATGAATCATAATTTTTTAATGACCAAAACTAAAACCAGATTACAATTGGCAGTTTCAATCCGACCGCGATCTTAGTCTAGATGTGCACATTCTTATTGGTTCAATTTTGAAAACCAAAGCCTTACGAACCTGGTTCGGTTTGGTCCGAAACCAAGCATAACTGCTTTGCGGCAAAATTTCTTTATGGGGCTATTTGGGCTTAGACAATGGGTCACATCATTACTCTTGGGCTTTTTATGGGCCCATGTAACTTGCCATAACTTGGGCCTAGGGCTTCCCCTAGCCCAATTCATGTATGTTGTTATTAGTCATTTTCTAAGCTAAACCCTTGGCAACAAATGATAAAAAAACTCTACCGATTCAAATTTCAGCACTAGTAAACACCGAAACGACACGTAGAGAGACCCGACTAGGATAACCAAACTGACGGAAGCAAACCAAACTGACAAAACCGACATCGAGCCGAGACTCAACCCAAACTCGAAGATAATTGCACAATTTTATACAAGATTCGGGTCGGTTTACATTGGTTCGGGTGGGTTTGCAAGTTAATGAACCCAAATAGAAAGAGAGAATCTCTCTCTCTCTCTCGAACGCTGCCTTCTCTGTCGTCTTTCTCTCTCTAGAATGAATATTTGCAGGTGGTTGGCAGTAAAAGTGACGAGTGGCAGAGTAGATAAACTCACAGTTTTAACCTACGCAACTCATTTCAGTCTTTTCAAATATTCCATCTTTGAGATATTTCCATTTTTTTGAATTACCTCCCAAAAATAGTAATTTCTTTTCTTTTTTTTTTATTTTTGCTTCGATAATCAAAGCGTGCACGCATCTCTCAGCTCTCTTTTTTTTTCACTTCTTCATCTATAATTACATGATTAAGCACGTTATATGTTATTTTTATTTAATTTTTTTTAAAAACACGATGAATATATTCACAAGTTTCAGAAGGCATCGACTGGTGATTCCTGGCGGGGGTCTGGCGTTGAATCAGAAGGAAACTGTACTCTAAAATCATGACACCCGCTGCTCTCAGATCTCTCTCTCTCTCTCTCTTAAAATAGGATTTTTATTTCTTTATTATTTTTCCATATTATTCAAACTTGGCGTGACAATATTATAGAAATTACGGTGTTTATTTTCTTGGACTAATCTTAAAATGCATTACATTTGTTTTGGAGACGAACTCTACTTGTAAAGAGCCGTTAAACACAAGTTATGAGCAAATTGGGACGATGGTGCATAATAGAGGTCCTCACAATTTATCGTCTTAATTGTAATGGTTGTTATAACATATATTTTACATTTTAAAAGTCGTCAAGTTATGTTTTTTTTTTACATTTAAATATTATTTTTTGTTAATCATATATTATTTGGATTACTTGAAATTTTTACTACATATACACATTATGTGGTAAGTAGATATTTTGAAGAGTTTCACAAAAATGCATACATCATTTGAAAAGTTTTTAAACTCTGAGGATAAATCCTTCTAATATTTTCATTTAAGTTGCAATTCGGTTTGAATAAAATTTGCAAATTTTATATTGAAAGTTTTACAAATTTGGATGATCTACATATTTTTAATTAATTGTTTTATTTTTTGTGATAAAAAATTATAATAAATCGGTTCAAAGTTTAAGAACGTTCTAGAATACTTTTTTATTACAATGTGAATATGTAGTAAAAAAATTAAATCATTATGATAATATATGCTTAAGAAAATTAATAAATTTATTAAAAAAATTAAAATTAAAAAAAAACATCATCTGCGTTAATGTGACAGCCAGATGGTAAACTACTCCCACATGACGGGCTGCATAGGAGTGGTGTGCGGAGGGTGCACTATCGTATGACTTTTTGCCAGGATTTTTTTAATTTTTCTTTAAAGTTCAAGGTTTTTTTAATTTTTTACCACTTAAATCGAATAAATGAACAATCTACTCAAGAGTAAAGATCAATGTTGTAAGTGATTTTATGGAAATAATTTTTTGAAAATGTTTTAAATATGATTGTGCACACACACTTGTACGCATTAAAGACTATATCATTTATTTCATTCCGTTTTTTAACTTTTTTGATATTTCATCGCATGATTTCTATCAATCTCCTACCTACTAATCTCAAATCCAATCAATTCTGCAATAAAATCTAAAATTGAGTTAGAACTTGACCTATAAATGTTGGATTATCTCACTTGCTTTCTGAAAATTTGAATCAAATGATGGATTGATTTAACGAATATATTGAGGATAATTTTATAATTATTTTCTTATTTTACACTTTTATTGTATACATTGTTGTGTCGTCACATGATCAGTGCAATGAATATACTAAATAATTATTTGTATTTTAAAACATTAATTGTATTTTCAATGGACCAACTATAATTTAACACCTCAATGCGCTCAACGTATGATAAAAAGATAATTGTAACATTACTAATTAATTGATAATACACCTTTAAATCGTTCATAGCTAAAACTTGAGTTTTGATTTTGACTTAAAAAAAGGTAAAAATCAAATTTGCTTTGAACTATGGGTTCAGTAACAAATCGATCATTCGTGGTAAGTTCGACTGTCAACACAAAAAAAATCGACACGCAACAAGCTGTGGGTGGAACCTGCTGCGCCACGTTATTGTGTGATAGGTCGAATTAATTTTTTTGAATTTTTTGTCTTTATTTAATTTTACTATGCATATTATCTGAATAAATTGAAATATTTATCACACATTCAAAATATTATGAGATGATGCTTTGTAAAGTTTAGTGAATTATTTATTAGTTTACAATTTATTATAATATTTCAAAGGTAGAAAAAGAAAAATACACTAAAAATTCATTTTTTGCCATTTTCGTAACTAAGAAATAATACGTTAAAATAATTAGAACTATTATTTTAAAATTTTGAAAAATAAATATGATTGGTTTGTTTCCTACATAAGGGACATCTAAACACTCCAGTCAAAACCTTCTTCCGTTTCCTCCTGAATGAAATTATAATGACGAAAACGACCCTCCGCCAACTTCAAAATCCCCGGCCTGGCGGCGACAGAGATAAGCTATGAATCCCTCCAGCTCTGTCACTGTCAAAGGGCATTTTAGGCATTAAAGTTTCTTAGTTTGGGATCTTTGAACTCTCCTGACTTCCCATCTGTACCTTTCCTAAAATTCCAACCCCATTAGTTTTTTTTCAATAAAATAATATTTTTATTTTATTTTATTTTGAAATTATCATTTTTGAACTATTAAAAATAATATAATGCGTAATTAACCTTAATCTCTTGGATTTTTTATTAGGGAAACTCGTTCTTATTTTATTTTTCTAATATACACAATGACATGTCTTATATTAATTGACTTAACTATAATATAATTAATGTATAAAAATATAAATAGTTATTTATATTTATTATATCAATTAATATTTATACTAAAGAAATAAGAAAGGAGGGACTAATTAAGAAATGTAGTTTTGAAAAGGGGCTTTAGAGTAAAGACAGATGTTTAAATTGAGAAGAGTTGAGGGGTGAAAGTAAGAAAGAAAAGAGTATTGCCGTTAGAAAGGTCTGAAATCACGTGAGGTGCGTGCCACCTTCTGACACCCAACTCCATTTCGGCACTGCTCCTCCTCTATAACCATTAACCCCTCCTATGGCGTTTCACTCATGACGGTGGCCGGTGATCTTTTGAGAACGCTGTCCCGTTTTGCCTGAGCTTTGAGCTCTTTTCTTCGTGTTTGCTCGATCATGGAGCTGTCGAAGCTGCTGTTTCTGTGTTTTCTCGTGTTAGAGCTTTGTATTATGAGCTCCGATGCCATTTCTGGTACAAACAAAGAAAACCCAGAGAGTGAAAGCTTGCTTTTCTTCAAAAATGCGATTGAAAATCCTGAAGCTCTCTTTTCCTGGAAGTTATCGGTGCCGCTCTGCAACTGGGTCGGAATTTCATGTCAACTCGGCCGGGTTACTCAGGTCGCGTTGCCGGCTCTCTCTCTTAGAGGCACCCTCTCTCCTTTCCTGTTCAACCTCTCCACGCTCGTTGTTCTCGACCTTTCCTCTAATGTCTTCTCCGGTGAAATCCCGCCGCAGATTTCCGGCCTTAAGCGCTTGAAAGAGCTTTCTCTGAATGACAACCAGCTTTCCGGCCAGTTTCCTATTGAACTGACCGAGTTAACTCAGTTGGAAAGCCTCAGACTGGGTCCTAATTTTCTTACCGGGAGAATCCCTCCGGAGATTGGAAGAATGAGAGAGCTTCAGACCCTCGAGCTCTCCGGCAATGCCTTCGCCGGAAATTTACCGACCCATATTGGAAACTTGACGAAGCTGCAGTTCTTAGACCTGAGCAACAATCTTTTGACAGGTTCACTCCCATTAACTCTCTTTACAAAGCTTCCGTCTTTAAGCTCACTCGATGTTTCGAACAACTCATTTTCCGGTCAAATCCCGCCGGAAATCGGTAATCTGAAGAATCTCACTGACCTTTACATTGGCATTAATCTATTTTCCGGTCCTTTGCCTCGGGAACTTGGTGAGCTTTCGCAGCTAGAGAACTTTTTCTCACCTGATTGTTCAATAACTGGTCCATTGCCCGAAGAACTATCACAGTTAAAATCCTTGGGTAAACTTGACCTTTCCTATAACCCGCTTCGATGTTCTATTCCCAAATTCTTTGGGAAGCTTCAGAATCTGACCATTCTTAATCTTGTTTATTCGGAGCTTAATGGCTCGGTTCCCCCTGAGCTTGGAGAGTGTACGAATTTAAAATCTTTGATGTTGTCCTTCAACTTGCTCACTGGATCGTTGCCAAAAGAGCTTTCGAAGCTTCCTGTGTTGACATTTTCCGCAGAAAAAAACCAACTTTCTGGTCCATTGCCTAACTGGCTTGGAAAGTGGAATCTGATTGACTCGCTTTTATTGTCAAGCAATCGTTTTTCTGGGTCAATCCCTTTGGAGATTGGCAATTGTTCTATGCTGAAGCATCTCAGCTTGAGCAATAACTTATTGACGGGCTCAATCCCTGAAGAACTATGTAATGCAGTGTCTTTGACTGAGATCGATCTTGATAATAATTTTTTGTCGGGTACTATTGAAAATGCTTTTGTGAACTGCAGAAATCTAACTCAGCTGGTTTTGGTGGATAACCAGCTTGTTGGTTCAATCCCAGAGTACCTTTCAAAGCTTCCTTTAATGGTGGTTGATCTTGACTCAAACAATTTCACTGGCTCTTTATCTGTAAGCATATGGAGCAATGCGAACTTGATGGAATTTTCTGCTTCAAATAATCAACTTAGGGGGCCTCTTCCATTAGAGATTGGCAATGCTGCTTCATTGCAAAGACTTGTTCTTTGTAATAACATGTTGACTGGCACCATACCAAAGGAAATCGGAAATCTCTCAGCTCTTTCGGTTCTAAATTTGAATTCGAATCTGCTCAAAGGAACTATTCCACACGAAGTTGGAGAATGCTTTTCATTGACCACCCTAGATCTCGGAAATAATGGCATAAATGGATCGATTCCTGAAAAAATTGCAAATCTGGCTCAATTACAGTGCCTAGTTCTTTCACACAATATATTATCAGGGGCTATTCCTTCTAAGCATTCTGCCTATTTTCGACAGGTGAATATTCCTGATTTGAGCTTTATTCAGCACCTTGGAGTTTTTGATCTTTCTTATAACAGGCTGTCTGGCTCAATACCTGAGGAGCTAGGCAATTGCAAACTGATAGTGGATCTTTTGATCAACAACAACCAGCTTTCTGGGAAGATTCCGAGCTTGTTGTCTCAATTGACAAATCTTACAACCTTGGATTTATCTGGGAATATGTTAACTGGTTCGATTCCTAGAGAATTCGGTGATGCAATCAAACTTCAAGGCTTGTATCTTGGAAATAATCAGCTCATTGGAACTATTCCAGAGAGCTTAGGTCAATTAACCAGATTGGTGAAGCTGAATTTAACCAGGAATAAGCTATCTGGTTTAGTTCCTGGATCCCTTGGCAATCTGAAAGATCTTACCCATTTGGATCTAAGCTCGAATGAATTGAATGGTGATCTTCCTTCTTCCCTTTCCTCCTTGCTGAACCTCGTGGGCCTCTACGTCCAGCAGAACCGATTCTCAGGTCAGGTCGATGAACTGTTTTTGAATTCGACTTCTTGGAGGATCGAAGCGATGAATTTGAGCAATAATTTCTTTCAAGGAGTGATTCCGAAATCTCTGAACTATCTATCCTACTTGACTTCCTTAGACTTCCACAGAAACTCATTTACAGGATCAATTCCTGCAGAAATCGGAGACCTAATGCAGCTTGAGTATTTCGATGTGTCGAGAAACAAGCTTTCTGGGCAGATCCCCGATAAAATATGCAATCTGATGAACCTATTTTACCTGAATTTGGCAGAAAATAGACTGGAGGGTCCCATTCCGAGAAATGGTATTTGCCAAAATCTATCAAGGAATGTTCTGGTTGGAAACAAAGATCTTTGTGGTAGAACACTGGGTCTAGATTGTGAGATCAAGAACATGGAAACTTCTGCTTTGGTGAATGCTTGGAAAGTTACTGGAATTGTCGTTGGATGTATGATTCTCATTTTCACTGCAGCTTTTGCCATGAAAAGGTGGATTAGAAGAACCACCCGGCGAACCGAGACAGATGAAATGGAGGAAAGCAAGCTTAACGGCTTTCTAGACCCAAACATTTACTTCTTAAGTAGCAGCCGATCGAAAGAGCCCCTGAGCATCAACGTGGCCATGTTTGAGCAGCCTCTCATGAAACTAACGCTGGTCGATATTCTTCAAGCTACCAACAATTTCTGCAAGGCAAACATCATAGGAGATGGAGGGTTCGGAACTGTCTATAAGGCCACTCTGCCTAATGGAAAACTAGTTGCTGTGAAGAAGCTGAGTGAGGCTAAGTCACAGGGCCACCGAGAATTTATGGCCGAAATGGAAACTCTGGGCAAAGTGAAACACCAGAATCTCGTTTCGCTTCTCGGGTATTGCTCAATTGGAGAGGAGAAGCTTCTAGTCTATGAATATATGGTGAATGGAAGCTTGGATCTATGGTTGAGAAACAGGACCGGAACTCTAGACGGTCTTAGCTGGGAGAGGCGGTTCAACATTGCTTCTGGTTCGGCTCGTGGGCTAGCATTTCTGCACCATGGATTCATTCCCCATATCATTCACAGGGACATCAAAGCTAGCAACATTCTCCTCAACGAAGAATTCCAGCCAAAAGTTGCAGATTTCGGGCTGGCTAGACTAATCAGCGCTTGTGAGACTCACGTCACAACTGACATTGCCGGAACTTTCGGATATATTCCTCCTGAGTATGGCCAGAGTGGTCGGTCCACGACGAAAGGCGATGTCTACAGCTACGGCGTGATTCTGCTCGAATTGGTAACGGGAAAGGAGCCAACGGGACCTGATTTCAAGGAAATCGAAGGAGGAAACTTGGTGGGATGGGTGTTTCAGAAGATCAAAAGGGGACAGGCTGTTGATGTTCTTGATCCAACTGTTTTGAACGCAGATTCTAAGCAGATGATGCTTCAAATGCTGCAGATTGCATGTGTTTGCTTGTCCGAGAATCCTGCAAACAGGCCAACCATGCTTCAAGTCTGGAAATTCATGAAAGGGATGAAAGAGTGAGAAGATTATGATCCAGTTAAGTGTGTAAGTAAATGAATCTCCCAGTTTCGAACTCTAGTAATTGTCTATCCTAGTTTATATATATGAAAATGCCGCAAATACAATGATTTCAGCACTTCGGGCTGCTTTATACAACTTTTTTTTTTCATATTTAGTCATACAATTTGTTTTTTTTTTCATATTTAGAACCAATATTATTAGAAAATCAACACCTTGGGAAAAATATTATCACCCTGCTGACCATGATCCCAACATTGCACTACCAAAAAACAGAGTTAAATATTAGATTACATGCTAGATGCTGGACATAGCAGAAAACAACACTACAACTGCAGAATGTTTGCAGGGTGGGAGATTTGTGAGTTAGTTTCTGCTCAATTTCAGAATGTGAAGACATCTCAGCCGTTCATCTGTTCAAGATCCTCCATGAATGGTTGGATTGTCGGCTGAGATGGTTTCCGATATCAACTATTACCACTCATTGATCCTGCTAACAAAACGATGTCAACAAAAAACTTACAGAATCAGAATCAGCAAGTCATCCATCTTAAAAACTCATTGTTTCTCTTCCCCTCCATCTCGAACCAGAGCATTTACAGGCTTTGCCTTCATAATGTTCTTCAGATTGTGCTCAATAGGAATATCACCAATGAGCGTTTTGATGGCAAATTCGATACAAGGATCTGCCCATATCTCCCCTAGAGGTGCCTTGAGTGAAGGGTCTGCAATCTCATTGGCCTTCTTATTGGTTCCATCTTTGGAAAGAGGTGAACTGGGAGAAGGCAAACCAAAAGAGGAGACTTTCTTTTCCTCAGCCAAACTTTCAGGAGGATGAACTTCATCTCCGGTGAGAGTTTTAATTGCAAATGCAATGCATGGATCAGTCAACAATTCCTCTAACGGCAATCCAACAGCAGGTTTGGGTTTCTTTTCTGCTTTAGTTTCCGTCTCAGATAGTTCTTTACTCACATTCCCATCTAAATTCTTCGATTTTTCACCAACATTGTTCTTGCTTGAGCTACATGATCCTTGAATTTTGCTCTTTGTTTCTTGATTTGATGAACTTTCAGTAGAATTGATGATTACTTGCTTTCCATTTTCTTTTTCCACAACTGGTTTCTGCTTTACCAATGATCTTCCAGTAGATTCGACTATTTTTTCACCGTTTTGTTTCTCCAGAGTTCGATGACCCCTGTCTCTAACTTTCAATTCAGGTGTTGGATCAGCTTTCAGCCCAGCAAGTCGTTTTGAAGTTCGACGGGGCAAGTTCATCTCTTTCCGTTTTCTGGATTTCTGATTACCAACTTCTGCATTTTTGGTTTCGTGGAGCCTGTCTTTTGTTGATGAAACAAACACGGTTTCAGAAAACCCGCTCTCTCCCATGAGTGGCTTTGAGCTATTAACTTCTAATGTCTTACACCCTGAAGAGCGACAAAGATCAATTCAAATTTGTTAGATTTTCGACCAACAATCGCAATTTATCAATCAAAAGACAAGAAAAAGAACAAATATGATCGATTTAGAAGATCAGACTATACCGTTATCGGACAAAACAGGCGTGCATTCTTCAGTGCAGCTGCTTTTAATTACATCGTCTTCTTTTATCTCGTTTTGTGGGTCTAATACCTTATTGTCCCAAATAATCCCCCTCCTTGCTTTGTCAATAGCTAATAAATCTTTCTTGGATTCAGCTGGCATCTAATACAGAGGAAGAGGCTCATCATTTAGTCGTTTCTCACACAGTTAATGTAAGCACAATGAATTTTGGCTGTCCTTTATTTTGCAATATCATTTTTTATACCAATCTGTTACAATATCATATTTTCATGGATCTGGAAAATAGATTCATCTAACATAGGCGCAAGTCTAGCGAGCGATAACATAAAAAAAATATCGATAACTTAGTGAGATATGCGAGAATTTACCAATAATTGTTTCCGTTCGGACTTAATAGCGGATTGCTTTTTGTCTTTCAGCTTAAATGCCTTTCTTTCGAGCTTCCCGGACTTGACATAACGAAGAACGCCCTTCAAAGAACGGAACACGTATCTACCCGTAGGATCTGTATAAAACTGCCAATTCAAACATAAGAGAGAATTAGAGAGGGGAGAGAGAGATTAAAAGCTACTTAGAATTACACGGTGCGATTTCATTCGATCTAAACTACAAATGTGATGAAATAGACATCATATGCTATCGCCAGTACCGAGTCTTTTCTGATCTTATTTTTGTTCTTCGTCACTCTGATTTCTCTCGTCCATCCGGCAGGTAACCCTTCCGCCACAGCTTTCTCAATTGACACCTAGATTGCTTGAATAATCAAAATTCCAAAAACAAAAATGAATAAAATCTCTTACTAGCCGAAGACCAAATTACTAGTAAAGTTACACAGAAATTATGCAGCAGATAGATTGAGTCAACGGACATTTTTGGCAGATGGCTTAGTGCTGCCTCCCTTTTGCTTAGATTTGGGATGGCAGATTCGTCCACTATTGACATGGCGGAAGACCTCTGATCGGGATTTAAATTTAAATTCTTTCGAAGGATCAAAATAGTACTGAAACAATGAATTAAGCGATTCAAGCTCAACAATCAACATTTCTCCTTGGATAAAACTATCACTTTTCTTCCTCGAAGCATTTGTATGAATTCGATTTGAAAAAAAATGAAAGAAAACAAAGAGGAAGATATTTTTACGACTTTTATACGAACGAAAGCCGCACTTACACGACGAGCTGTCCCTAAATTCTGAAATTGCAAGGGAAAATAAGAATAAACTTTGTCTTTCAGATCAGCAATCTAAGATAGAAATAACAGAACTCATTGTTCTTGAATATAACTTCACCAAATGATAATACTTAGATGATTTTCGAGGCATCAGAATCCCATTTTCTGAAACTAATTTTCATGGAAAATATCACTAATCAGCCTATTCTTCTTCACAGCTAAGTTTCTAGCAATCCAAACAGAAGCCCATCTCCTGAAACTAGTTTTCGAAGAAACTACAATCAATCAGCAGATATTCCCCCTGCACGTTTCTTTCACAATCCAAATTTCTCCATTCCAAGCAGCTAAATCCAAAACCCTATTTCAAAATACGATTCTTGTCGGAAAACAAAAGATCCACCATCGTTTTCTTACCAAATTCAAAAAGAAGAGACGGTGAATGACATACGGAAATAAGCTCGAAAAACTGAAAACTCGAGAAGAAAATCTAATATTTTTAAGATCCAGAAGGATGGGAGTGAAATAGAAGAGCAGAAACGCAAAAATCGCTTACCCTGTCCTTTTTACCATTTTTTCTCACTTTAACCTTCGCAGTCCAGCCAGGAGGTAGACAGTCATCTGGCTTCCGGCCATTCATTATGCCGGAATCGTAAATCGCCGGTGGAGTCAGGCGGCAGATCGGCCTCGTTTTCAGCTCTCGGATTTGAAAGATAAAAATGGAGTCTTGACCCACTGAAATGCAGAAAGCATGTGTCTTTATGCGCTCTCGGAAGGCCCAAAGCGTGGCAGGAGCCTGATGCAGGCACGCAATCCTCTGGACCCGTTCTTCTATCGACTTTTTCGAAGCTCTCTCTCTCTCTCTCTCTCTAGAAACTTAATCTCTTACGTAAAACTCCCGAATCAACGTAACTTGTTTTTCCCATTTGAAGTTAAGATTTTGGGCTGCTGCAAGAGCTTATCTAAAACCATGCAGCTTCCCTTTATCTGATCCAGGTCACGTACTCTCCTTTAGGGTGGGCCATGCTGATTCAAGTTAATTTTATTATTTTAAATTTTTAAAATCGACATCGAAATAAACTGTTCTAATTATATTCTAATTTAAACTGATTTTATTTTATATTTTAAAAAAAATAAAATATAACAATAAAATATATATTTTTTATTATATTTAAGTCATGTTTTAAGTAATTGGACAAGTTTATAGCTAATTTTAAGATTTATATAAGATTTTATTAGGGTTAAAGTCGAGTTTTACTCAATTTTATAACTTTTTTACCCACGGTCTCATTTTTGGTTTTTTACTCATAAAAATCGATACTGACTCATAAATCATGGTTTTTTAGAACCAAAACCAAAATAGCTAGAGGGTAAAATCGGCTCAGACCATACCAAAATTGATTGTTTTGGTTTGATTCTGCCCATCTCATTGCTTCATTGATCTCGATGTAGTAGCAGGATAGTCTAGATTTAGTCATGCGCTCTCAGCTCCCAACATAAACTATGGTGGGACCCGATTCGGTTTGAACAGGGTGATCAAGGAATCGACAATCAAAACATGAATTCAAAATCGAAGTTTTTTACTGTTTGGTTTTGATTTTCTTGAACTAAAACCGAACCGGCTTCGGCGATACTCCTCTTGTCAACCGAACCGATTCAACCTCGATTTGGAGGTGGCATTGTCATTTTTGTCCATTTTTCAAAGGAAAGTCAGTCCTCTTTTCTGATTAATAAACTTAGATCTCTAGGTTATGAATTTCGTCTTATCAAGAGGACGACATGTCGTCTTATATTTTCGATAAGGTTCATCGCATTTCAAAGCCCAATTTTGTTTTTAAATCGACCGTTTCCCTTTCTTCCCCCCTCCCTCTCTCCGAACTCCATTGAAGCTAAGCTCATTTGGAGAACCATAATCACCAACCGCCCTTTCCAACCCCCCTCCCCCCCAGCAATCATGGGCGTTAAGAACCTATGGGACATCTTGGAATCCTGCAAGAAGACGTATCCACTTCACCAACTTCAGTGAGTTAATTGCCTTTTTCAATCTGTAATTGCCAACCAGTGGAGCAAGGTGTTGATTTTCGTCGCGCTTTCTACTGGGTCTTTTTCATTTTATTCTATTTTTTTGTGTTTGGGTCGTGATGCAGGAACAAAAGGTTGTGTATAGATCTCTCCTGCTGGATTGTGCAGCTTCAAAATGCAGCAAAATCGCACCCCTTTATGAAAGACAAGGTTTCTCTCAGAGGCCTCTTTCATCGCCTTCGAGCTCTTATTGCCTTGAATTGCAGCCTTATTTTCGTCACCGGTCTGCTCTTTTTCCTTCTTTGCATTTTCATCTATTGAATTTCGTCTTCATCATCATCTGGTTTACTCAGATCTCTGTCATCTGTAGAATACGATGGTTATTTTTTTTATAAAATTAAAAATTTAATTATTTTGCTGCTAAAGAGAATGTCGTTGTTTCATACTAAAAATTAGCTTCTTTTCTCAACCTCAATTTTTACATCGGGATACTTTTTTTCTCCTGTAGATGGAGCAATACCTGCTATTAAGTTATCAACTTATAAAAGACGTCTAAATATGAGACATGAGGTGAGAATCTCTCATGATCTACATGATTTTTAGTTTTTCTTCTTTTGTTGGTGGAAATTAATAACTAAAATAGCTAATGAAGGCAGGCTACTCAAGATGACTCGAATTTGGCGCAAATTTCATCATTGAAAAGAAATATGGGTTCCGAGTTCTCGATGATGATAAAGGAAGCTAAACTCTTGGGGAAAGCACTGGGTATCCCTTGTCTAGATGGGTAATTTGTGCTACTTTCATGGAATTTTATGCAATTTCTGGCAAATTTGATCTACTAGAAATAAAAAAGGGCATCATTGTCTTGTTGCTCGAAACATTTTTTCCAGCACTGTAGTAAAAACTAAATACTGATGATAATTAGACGAAGCAACGATGGACATTCTTGTCTTTGTTAGAGCAAAAACTTCTATTAATTTCTTTGAAACATTTTATGATTGGATCAGGCTTTTGGTTCATTTATTTTTAGTTTTTTTTTTCAATGTAGGCTCGAAGAAGCTGAAGCACAGTGTGCATTACTGAATGCAGAATCTTTATGTGTGGGTGAAAACTTCTAAGTCCTGTTGTCGTTTAACTATCTGCCAGAAAGACAAGACTGTTTATTATCAACGGTTTCTAGTATTTGACTTTTTTATTTTGGGATCAGGATGGGTGTTTCACTTCAGATTCAGATGCTTTGCTTTTCGGTGCGAGGACTGTTTATAGAGACATCTGTCTTGGTTGATGCTAATTTCCGCCTTTATCATGAGTTTATTTTTTAGTTGCTGATATATAATTTATTTCACTTACAATGTTAATCATTTTTTACCGTACTAGAAGACAACGGATATGTCGTTTGTTATGAAATGTCCGACATTGAGAGAGAACTCGGATTCGGAAGGAACTCATTGGTATAAACCAAATATTTTCTTTTACTTGATAGATGTCTTAATTGTTCCATTATAGATTGTTGCATTAATATATCAATTAGTAGCATTGTGATGATTATTTTGAAAAATTATTGACTATCTCATTATTCTGAGCTTATGAGTGAAAGATAATTTAATCATTTGTATATTATCTTAATAATCTCCCTTCACATGTATGCTATTTTATTTTGTCTTTCTATGTAGTTTTTTTATGAGATTATTTTGTTTTTTCTGAGGATCAAACTTACGACCACTAATTATGATATCATAACAAATTATCAATTATTTCAAAAATTTAAGTTTATGGGTGAAAAATAATCTAATCATTTATATTCATTCTGTTAACATTCTTTCTTGTGGCAGCTCGTATATTACCATAATTATGTTATCTGCAAATCACCCTTTATTCTATATGCTTTTCAAAGGGTAAATTTTGGTTGAAAAATCTCTAGACATCTACCTCGTAATCTACAAACTTCACACAAACCCATTTTTCATTTTTCTCATGTAGTATTTCTAATTGCTTTCTTTGATGCTGCCACTTTATCTCTCAAGTTAGATTCTCTGATGTAGTTAGATTATATTCTTGGCTCAGAAACTTGTGTGTATTTCAGATTACTTTGGCTTTGATTCTTGGCAGTGACTACTCTAATGGAGTCTACGGCCTGGGTCGTGTATGTACTAAAGTTCATTTTCTTCATTTTTCGTGCAAAAACCAGTGGATAAATGACTATTATAACTTACTCTTTGTCACCATTTTCACACTGAAAGTAGGAATCGGCTTGCCAGAATGTTAAGTCGATCGGTGACAGTGGTGTCCTTGAAAGAATTACAAATGACTATAACTTACTCTTTGTCACCATTTTCACACTTAACGTAGGAATCGGCTTGCCAGATTGTTAAGTCGATCGGTGACAGTGGTGTCCTTGAAAGAATTACATCTGAAGGACTATCGTTTGCAAAGAAGAAAAAAGCGCCAAAAAAGGAGAACGTGCCAAACCATGAAACGAGCGAAACCGGTAGAATTGATTTTTTAAGGTTTCTGTGTTTTGTTCCGTTTCATGAAAAAAATGTTACATCTCAAAATATTCAATTGTGAATTTAGAAAACAAACAAATCCCAACTCGAGCTGATCATTTTTTGCCGGTGATTGATGCATATTTAACACCGAAGTGCCACTCAGCAACTTCTGATGTTGTTCAAAGGTGAAACTTTTTTCTCAATCCTTGTTCTGGACTAAAGATTATAAACATACTAGCTTATCAATCTCTTCATCTTGCTAGAGTTCTCGTCAATTGTCCATTTCGGCGATTCGAACTCCATCAGATATGTGCTCGGTTTTTCGAGTGGCCGTCTGATAAAACAGGTTCTTGAATTTTCCATCCTTACTCATTTCTTGTACAACTAAAACATTGCTATTAAAGAAATATGCCTCTAAAAAATAACTATAACACTATGTTTACCTTTTAGCTTACATTCTTAACATATTCTCTCACATATCAAATTATAATTGGTGTAGTAAATATTATACAAATTATTTAAATTATAATACATTAATTATACTTTAAATATATTAATGATAGTTTGGCACGTCGGCGTGTACAATAAAAGAGTATGCTAAGAAGGTAAAATTAGCCTTACTCGAAAAATAATGTTTAATAATATTGTTGAATCAGTTTAGCTTATGATTTACTTTTGGTTCAGATGAGTACATTCTTCCAAAGATTGCTGAACGAAATTTACGAAGATTTTCCAATCTACGATCAATTTCATCGGAACTTGGGTTGAAGCCTCCGCCGGAAGAGGTATTTTAAAACGATAAAATACGAAAAGAAATTATACTGTGTTAATGAACTAAAACTATCCCAGACAAACAGAGTATTACCAGTGTTTTTCACTCATAGTGGAAGATTGTTTTATTCTCAATTTAATCTCAGATGCCAATCAAGTGTCCAGTGTTGGAAATTCTAAAGAATCGAAAAGTTCAGGGAAAAGAATGTTTTGAGGTTTCATGGGGAGGATTTGAAGGACTTAAATCTTCAGTAATTCCGAAAGATCTCTTAGAGAGGTAAAAAGTTTTCTTAATTTTGACCATGAAAGATCTTTTTTTTATTTTCCAAGTGTTTTATTTACGAACTGTCATTTTTTATCTGCTTCAGTGCTTGTCCTGAAAAAATCATGGAGTTTGAGGAGAAAAGGGCTCAAAATCGTCGCAAAGCCAAACCAAAGAAATCAAAAGAAGGGTCTGCCTTGATCGAACTCGATGAAAAACTCCAAGCTTTGTTGCTCGAAATCGAATCAGAAGACTGGGTGGTTTGCTCCAGAGGAGTTTCAGGCACTAGAAATTCCAGCTCTTGTTCTTCGTCGTCCAGTAACGTTGGTCCAAGTGCCATCACCAGTGAAGTCATCGATCTGTCGAGTCCTCCCCCACTGCCTAGGCTGCGTAATCCTCGGAAATTCGAACACGAAAATGGTGAAAACCATAATGTTATTGATTTGAGTGAGTCGGAGAATGATGAATCTCCGGATGAACATGAGCGGAAAGCAAGAGAATTAAGAGCGTTTATCTCTAGAGTTAGAGATGACTGAATCGAAACATCAATGTAGAATCTTGGTGGAAGAAGATTCTGGCTTCTCCTTTTAAGAATCTATGTGATTATTCTCTCATGAAGAAAGATTCCAATTTCTTTGAATCTTTGTAGAATCACATGTATGCATAGTGAATAAGTTGACCTTTGATCTCTGCTCTCTAATGCAATATTGTTTATTTTTTTATTTAAATCGCATACTCATAAACCATTGATATAACAATTTGGTCAATTGGTTATGATCGATACGACATTTACTAACAAGTATTAGTCGCCCGGTCGATTATTTTGAAGATTATCAAGCATGAATGATATAATTAATGAAAATATTATAAAAAATCGTAGCAGTTTGTTGTCGGTTAAAATTAGGGGGGACAACACCAACAAAGTAGACCAGACTAAAATCTGTTAGTTCAGTTTTGATCTTTTTAATCATGTCTAATCGTGATTGCACTTCTAATTAAAATTCAGTATTAATGATGTAGTGATTAATGTTTGTATATATGTATTTTAATGTTAATAATTATTGTAATTTTATTATTATTTTAATTAATTTTTTATATTATATTTAACAATTATTGAAATTTTTTATATTATTAATTTTTAACATGTAAATATGGGTAATTCAGGGTAAAATATGCACTTAAAAATATTGAAATAAATGAATAAAGAAATAAAATTGGGAACGAAGAGGAGGGCGTGTCCTTGAACCTCAGCCCTGAGATTCTCTCTCAACGTGCCGGCGGTTCAGTTTAGAGGGAGAAGATGGTGGCTTCTTCGATAGTGAATACGTATCCATTATCGAGCTACACCTTCGGGACCAAAGAGCCTAAGATGGAGAAGGATACCTCTGTTGCTGATCGACTTGCTCGTATGAAGCTCAAGTAACGCTTCCTTCTTTCTTCTATTTATTCCTAAGCTTTATGGAACCCTAGAAAAGATTTCGGATAGTTTAGTTTTTTTTGTCCGTCGTTAGTTTCGTTGAGGCAGAATATGATCGGAACTTTATCTTGTACTTTCTCTTCAACTGATCCAATCTGTATTGATATTTTTTGTGTCTATGCTTTTTGAAATGTGATTTTGTTCCTCTATTTTCTGATCTGCAGTTATATGAAAGAAGGGATGAGGGTGAGCGTTGACGCCATCTTGTTGGTAAGGTTTCTTTTTCTTTGGTTATATTCAGTTTGGAAAAAAAAAATGTACGAACCGGTGAACCATGAAATGTTTACACAAATTTCACCCCAAGACTCTATCCTACCCAAACAGGGTCTTGTTATCTTTGATTGGTGTCCCAGCAGAATGCTGATATGGTTAATTCGTAATGGTTAAGTTAATAATATTTCACTGGAGAAAATGGATAAAGCTTCTGAATATTGCATTGTAAATTGATTGCATGGGGTTGAAGTTTTTGAGTTTTTCATATTCTGTTTTGTGAACATTTCTCTTCGAGTAAGTATCTTAGACTGTAAGTTTAAGCTTTTTGTTGGCATGTAGATTCCAATAAGATTGAATTCTAAAGTTTAAAGAGAGGATGATTAATTGCAAAAGGTATAAAATTCATGTTTGATTTTGTGCCATTTTCTCATCCTTCATGGAGATCGGTGTTTTGTTACCGTTCTTCTGCTACCATCTTAATACTGTCCACTATACCTTTTTACCCTTTAAACATCAGGGTTTTATTAAAACAATACATTTTCAAGCAGGTAGTAAGTATGTATGGTATATTCATGTCTTTTCATGGATCTTTAGGTTCAAGAACACAATCATCCTCACATACTTCTCCTGCAAATTGGCAATACATTTTGCAAACTTCCAGGTGGGCGTCTGAAACCAGGAGAAAATGGTATGATCTTTCTTTTTGTTAGTGTATCATTTTACGAATCATATATCTTATGTGTTTCTCGAATTGACCCTATTCTCTACGTGGGATTTGTCTGTTACTTCATGTTGCAGAAATTGAAGGTCTAAAAAGAAAATTAACTAGCAAGCTTGGTGCAAATTCAGCAGCTCTCGTACCAGACTGGCAGGTACTGTACGAGCCCAAAGTTTACTGAACTAGGTTCTAGAAACTGATTTAAACTGTCAATCTGATGAATGTTGAGGATCATGATTCGCAAATCTCTTTTCTCCATTGATGATTTTTTTTTTTGTTTTTGTTTTTTTTTTCGTATGTAGATTGGTGAATGTGTGGCTACATGGTGGAGGCCAAATTTTGAGACCATGATGTATCCATATTGTCCTCCCCACATTACAAAACCCAAGGTTACAGACACTGGCTTTGATATATGTATGCTTGTTTTGAAATGGATCAGAGGCTTATTAAAATTTCTCTCTCCACTTCCCCATTTTTCCATCTCAACAGGAGTGTAAAAAGCTTTTCCTTGTGCACTTGTCTGAAAGGGAGTACTTTGCAGTGCCTAAGAATTTGAAACTTCTCGCAGTCCCCTTGTTCGAACTCTATGATAATGTCCAGGTAATTTACTAGTTTCTATGTTAGATAACCTTCAATACATACCAATGACAAACATAAGATATTGAAATGAAAATCTATTAGTGGAGCTGTTTAATTATGCATTATGTTGATGTTCTGGAGAAGTTAAAATAAATTAAAAAGCGAAAAAATGATACACCTCCAAAATTCAAGACCTATTCTTGAAAGAGAGGGACAACTGACAAATCATAATCACTCTCAATGATGCGTTAATTTAATATCCGTCTTTTTGAGTGAAAGTTAAGTCTATATATGCTGTCTGGATATCTCATGAAATTGCAAATCCATTCTAAATTTGCGCAGAGATATGGGCCGGTAATATCGACCATCCCACAGCAGTTGTCGAGATTCCAATTCAACATGATCACTACATAAGATTTCGTGAACATCAAAGCTCAGACTGGACGTAGGTTGCTAGAAGGTAGATTTTCCTTTGGAAGTCTTCTTAACTATAACCAAAATTAGATTTTTTTTTACGCAATCTTCTTGTATGGGCTTCGTGTTTACTACGAAGGATTCACCGTTTTGCAAAGAATCTATGTCGAAACTAGTGTGAAAACTTTTGTTGTCTGATTTGCCAGTGTCAAAACTAGATTATTTTGCTCGAGCAATGTTCTTAAACTATTGATTTTGTGATCTTTCCCTATAAAAAAGAACAAGAAACGCAGGCGTATCTTCAGGTAGAATTCAAGATGATCTAATTCGATTTCCATGTCATTTGGTACATATTAAATTATACAACTATACCCTGTTTTTTTCGAGATTTTCTGACCTTCCATTTTCGATCTAACAATCGAAGCCTCAGGCCATTGCTCAACCGATGCATACATATTAGACAAAACAACATGAATCCCGGTCGCATCCTTTTTCAGTTCATTCGCTTGTTCTATGAATTCTTCTGCAAATTTGAAATCATTTCTGACTCTACAACCACAGATCAAAGCACCCCAGATAGCAATATCAGGCACAAAAGGCATATCCTTCACCGCTTGAATTGCCTCTTCAATCTGACCATTTCTACAGAGTAAATCCACCAAGCAACCAAAATGTTCGATCTTCGGAGATATCCCATATGATTTCTCCATTTCTCGGAAAATTTTTCGACCCTCTTCAACCAATCCACCATGGTTACAGGCAAGCAAAGCTCCAATGAAAGTAAAATCATTCAGCTTTAAACCCATCTTTGTCATCAAATTGAAGAGCTTGATTGCATCTTTGGCCTTTCCATGGAGAGCTAACGATTTCACCGCCACGTTCCAACAGAACACATCGTTCGTGCTCATTTTGATGAAAGTGACGAATGATCTGTTAATATCTCCGCATTTTGCATACATATCGACGAGTGCAGTTCCGGCAATGATTCCAAGCCGAGACCAATCTTCAATCAAGAAGTGCACCCACTTTCCGAACTCTAAAGCTCCTAATTGGGAACATGCGGCCAAAACCGAAACGAAGGTGTGTTCATCCGGAGCTATCCCATGAGATTGCATTTCTTTGAAAAGATTCAACGATTTTTCAAATTCTCCATGATGGGTGTAGCTCGAGATCATTGAATTCCATGAAATTACATTTCTTTCAGGCATTTGCTCAAAAAACTCTCTGGCTGAATCGAGGCTTCCGGCTGTGGCATGCCCTCTGATCATGGCAGTCCAAGAAACGACATTCTTCCAAGGCATTTTTTCGAATACCTTGGTGGCATTTTCCATTTCTCCTACCTTAATATAACCAGAGATCATGGAGTTCCAAGTTACTATGTCTCTCTCAGGAATTTCGTCGAACAGCTTTCGCGCACTCATAACATCGCCCACTGCCACGTATTCTGAAATCATTTGGTTCCAAATTTCCACAGGTCTTTCGCGCATATTATCAAACACCTTGCGGGCATGAGTAACCTTCGCATCAGGGCCCAACGATTTCGACATTTCTATGTACATTTTCAGAAGCGATTTAGAAACTGCGAAATTTGACTCAAATCCGGTTTTGCTGATCCGGCAATGCACCTTTTCAGCGACCGTAAACAAACCTAAATCGGAGCATGAGTTCAAAACATAAGGATACGTGAAATTATGGGGTTTGATTCCTCGTTGAAGCATCAGATCGTACAATGCCAGAGATTTCCGAGGACGTCCGTTGAAGCCGTACCCTCTAATCATAGAATTATAGAGTACGACTTCTTCCCCGATTCCACTATCCAGGCGGGAGAAAATTTGATGGGAATACTCCATTGTTCCGAACTCCGTGCTCCGCCGGAGTAACCTGGAGACAATTGGGAAGTTGTTGATAGTGGCGGTTGTGACGACGAGGCCATGGATCTGTTTGAGTTGATTGAAAGTGCATTTCGTGAGTAGCTCAGAAACTACGGGCTCGAAGCTGAAACCAGAAGCCATCCATGGCTGCAAGGTTTAATCCATCTTTTTCATCATCACCCAACCCACATCGCCGTAAAATATAAATAATTTCAATTTTTTTTTGGTATTTTCACCGCGCTAAAAATAGTATTATTACATTTATTTTTTATAATATTTTTTTTATTATATGCATCATAAATAATATAAATAATTATTTTAATTATAATACATTAAATATATTTAACTTGATCAATCATAATCAGATCTGTCAACGTGTACAAAAAATTATGTGAAGATCCAACGAAATGAAAAATCATGGTCTAATTTAGGTTATTTATATAAATTAAATTTGATATTTTACAAACCTAATTCGATCAAGACTAATCCATATCCAACTTAAACCGAACAAACTAATACAGAGTCGAGCTTGACTATAAAAACAATAGAACGGTTCGATCATTTCGAATTGATACAAATTGGTTCGGTTTATTGGTTGCAATCGAACAAACCCAAGTGATGGTATCCAAGAAATGTACGTGTTCACTAGATTTATTGGTGAGAATTTAAAATTGAAATTCTTCCGTGCTCTCGAGGGCAAATCGAAAGAGACAAATAAGTGTGTCAAAAATCAAAACTATGGGAATAAAATAAGAAAGGGTGGTTGTTGAGTGTCAAATTTCACAATGTTGTCAGCAAAAATGACATCTTTCGTCCCTCTCCTCTGACTTCGTTGTTTTGCTTATCCAATTCACAGAAACCAGCCATGTTCAAAAGCTTCGTCTGCTTCCAACTATAATACCCACCTAAGCTCTCTCTCTCTCTCTCTCTCTCGCTCTAGTTTTCTACGTCGGAGCAAAGTTTTTCCCCGTGAAGAAATGGTCGAGGAATCTGTGAGGGTGGAGTCGGAGACTGAAACGGAGACTCCGCCGGCCCCGGCGCCGGTTCCAGCCCAGGAAGTTGGGGAGGATGTGGGGGAAGAGCTATCGACGGACCCACTTCATGCCCCTGAGGAAAAGCGCGAGGGCTGTGAAGCTCCGGCTGTCGTTGAAAGTAAATTATTGTTTTCTTTCAATTATTCCTTTGATCTTCTTTTATACCCACGATCAGATCGCCTAGGGTTCTTCATCTGTTTAGTTTTGTTGCCCAGAAACTTTACGTAAAATATATAACTACCCTTAATCTCCTTTTTTGACAGAGGATCCAGATTCTGGGTCTGCAAAGCGAGGTAAATGGACGATAAACGAGTAGATTTTTTTCAGAATCAACGTCGAAGAACATGGTTAATCATTGTTTTTCTTTCTCCAGAAGAAGCTCTGGCAAAAGTTGCGACGGAGAAGAGACTATCTCTCATCCATGCATGGGAAGAGAGCGAAAAATCAAAAGCTGAAAACAAGTACGAATCGTTAAGGCTGATTAGTTAATCTTGAAAATAGATGAGGCTCTGATGTTCTTCGTCTTCGCCGTTGAGCAGAGCGCACAGAAGGGTGTCTAAAATCGAGGCATGGGAGAACTCCAAGAAAGCATCCAGGGAAGCTGAACTGAAAGCATTCGAGGTATGTGCATGATGACAAACCAAATATCTCCACCTAATTTTAATTAACCATGTTCTATCAACATTTTTTTGAATTATCGAGTCATAATTTTAATTTCGTTTCATTTACTTCTGATTTACTTCTAATTCAGGGATATATAAGCGCGACTTTAGGTATGTTCGGTCTGATTTTATCTCAAAATAAAATTAAAATAGAAACTCACATTTCTGGATATTTAAAACTAGAATCATAATCAACAATTCTGATACAATTCTGATTTTAACATGATTTTATTTATATTTAAAAAAATTAAAATATAATAATAAAATATTTTTTATTATATTTGAATCTGATTTTTAGTTATTAAGCATATTTATAACTAATTTTAATATTTATATCAAATTTTATTAGGTTTAGGTCAGGTTGTACTCAATTTTAGAACTTTTTTACCAACATCCGGTTCTAGTTTCACGGTTTTTTATTCCTAACGACCGAAACCGACCCATAAAGCTCATATTTTTAAAACTTGAAACTAAGATCAGATTAAAACTGATAGTTCCGGCCTATTTTGCAGTTTCGGTCCAGTTTCGCACACATGTAGAGATATTATGCTCCATTTCTTACTTTTTTCTTAAAATATATGCTATTCTTAATTCTTACGAAAACATTCTTAATTCTAAACACGGCAGGAGGAACTCGAGAAGAAAAAGAGCGAATATGCGGAAAAAATGAAGAACAAAATAGCATCGATCCATAAGTGTGCAGAGGAGAAGAAAGGCATCGTCGAAGCCAAGAAAGCCAAAGATATTCTCCAGGCTGAGGAAACGGCAGGAAAATATCGATCCACCGGAACCGCTCCGAAGAAGCTTCTCGGTTTCTTTTGACGGCATCGCTCTCTCCCCTGTTTGACTTTAGTCGAGTCTACTTGATGATGAACAAAATATCGTGTTGTTTGATTTTTATTATTTGGTTTGCATAACGATTGATATGTACATAATACTTTGCAATAGTAATGTAATATCGTGCAGCGTTGCTCGTGATTTCGCTCGGGTCTTGACGGGAAATATAAGATGAGTAAACGTTTTTATAATTTGGTCGAATTTAAAGGAGCGGGAATCATATCATTGGGACAAAATAAATATGAATGTGTTCATTGATCATCTTTTTCCGCACGGTTCAACTCGCCGGGTAATTTTGTTGTGCATGTAACTATTTTGAAGGGAAACTATATCGAATTGTAGGTTAAAAATACAATTCAAAAACTCGTTCAAACCCGACCAAATTACAAATAACCGGACTACACTGTTAATTGAATTGGTTTGGTTAAAAATATGAATCTTTTTCTAGTTTGTTATAATAATTATTTATATTATTATTTATTAATTAAATTAATTTTTATTTGACACATAATGTATATAGTGAGAAAGTTAATAAAGTAAATCTACAGCTAATTTTCCATTAAACATTCTTTCTCAAAGCACTTTTACGGTTCAGGTTCATTGTTTAGGTTTAATTCCGGTTCATTTTTTTGCGCTGGGTAAATCAATGATCAACCAAAATCTTTGGAAGAACCAAACCGAACCAGATATAGTCCGGTCTGTCCAACTAAAAGTGTTATTAGAATATAATAAAGTTTGATCACAGACCGGACTATATCTGGTTCGGTTTGCTTCGTCCAAAGATTTTGGTTGACCATTGGGTTACCTAACCCAAAACGATGAACCGGAACTAAACCTAAATTTTGACGAGATTTGATGCGCCTCTTTGCCGGGAGTCGGTGTTTCTCTCAATCGCAGATCACTCGGACTCCGGCCATCGTCCTTCCTCAGAGACTGGTCCGCTCGCAATCGTCGTTTCACGGAAATTCTCTAATTTTCGTGAGAAACTTGATTGATTCACCTCGATAATGCTTTGATCTTGCTTGTTCTGTCTTTTATCCTTCGCGTCTAGATATTTCCGATGGATTTTTGGTGTTTCTGGTTTTTGTCTCCGTCCGATTTAAAGGATCTCAGTGTATCTTCTTGAGGGGATATTCTGCGGAATAGATTGTCGGAGTTGTATTCTAACATCCTTTCCCTAGATTTTTTTTGGTAATCAGTCATCCATTGTGCACTGATTTTTTTCGGATTAATTATGCTGCGAAGATTAAATGGAAAAAATAAGTTTATTCTTTTCTTCGTCATTTTATCGTCAGCCTTGTAGAAGAGCAGGTGTAAATTCACTACGCCTTCGTCGTAGAGTTAATGATTGCCTTTCAATGTATTGAATAGAGAGCCTCGGGTGCCCTTTGAATTGGTGAATGCTCTCCTATTATTGGATTGCTTTGCTTAAAGTTGGTTCTGCAAGTCTGTGGAGAGAATGATGGACATCAACCATGAATTCAATATCACGATTTGGTCTTCAACTTTTTCATAAAGTTTCAAAGTTTTACATGGTTTCTCGAAACTTATGCTACATACGCTTTAATGGTGATAAAGGAGATGATGATGTTGGGAGTTTTGAGGAATCAGTTGAAAGGCTGTGGGAAAGTGATGATCTTGACTCTGGTGATATTGACACACGCAATAAGGACGACCATGAGAGTCGTGCAGATGCAAATTTTTCGACTGGAAAGGGTATTTTTCATGACGCGAGAGTTCATGCTAAAAGGGTTCTTGAAGTTCTAAGACAAGATGGTCCTGGTTTTGACACGAAAACAGCTTTATCTGAGCTGCAAATGAGGGTCTCGGGGTTTCTTGTTAGGGAAGTTCTTTTAGGGATTTTGCGAAGCATAAATTATGTGGATAAAACCCGCTGTGCACAATTGGCCTACAAGTTTTTCTTATGGTCTGGAGAGCAGAACAGTTATAAGCATGCAGTTAGTTCATACCATCTAATTATGAAGATATTTGCTCAATGTGAAGAATTTAAGGCAATGTGGAGGCTAGTGGACGAGATGGCTCAGAATGGGTACCCTTTCACGGCACGTACATTTAACATCTTAATATGTACTTGTGGAGAAGCAGGTCTAGCTAGAAAAGTTGTGGAGAGGTTTATAAAATCCAAAACATTCAGTTATAGACCATTTAAACACTCTTACAATGCTATTTTGCATTCTCTCATCGGTGTAAACCAGTATAAGTTGATTGAATGGGTCTACCAGCAGATGTTGGTCGAGGGTCATGATCCCAACATTCTGACTTATAATATACTTATGTGTGCAAAGTTTAAGTTGGGAAAGTTGGGCGAATTTCACTCACTGTTAGATGAAATGGGTCAGAGTGGGTTTTCTCCGGATCACCATACATATAACATTCTCCTTCATGTTCTTGGAAGAGGGGACAAACCACTCGCAGCTCTTAATCTTTTGAATCACATGAAGGAATCAGGATTCGATCCTAGTGTTCTTCACTTCACGACATTGATAGATGGACTTAGTCGGGCTGGAAATTTGGAAGCATGCAAATATTTTTTCGACGAAATGGGAAAAAATGGTTGCAATCCAGATGTTGTTAGCTACACTGTAATGATAACAGGCTATGTCGCTGCTGAGGAGCCTGAGAAAGCTCAGGAATATTTTGCTGAAATGATTGTTCAAGGACATCTACCCAACGTATTTACTTATAACTCCATGATTCGTGGGTTTTGCATGGCGGGTAAATTCGAAGAAGCATTATCTATACTCAAGGAAATGGAATCTAGAGGGTGTAGTCCGAATTTCGTAATTTACAGTACTCTTGTGAGTAATTTACGAAATGCAGGGAAGCTATCTGAGGCTCATGATGTGATCCGGCATATGATGGGGAAAGGACAATATGTTCACTTAACCTCCAAGTTAAAGAGATACAGGCGATTGTGAAACTAACAGTTATTGAGTTGTAAACTCAAAGATAAAGAGCTCTCAGACTCTGCTCCATCAGCTATGTGTTTCCTCTGCTATGGAGTCAGCAACAAGTATGTTGACTTTGATGTTTTTTCCTTTTTAGGCTCAAGTTTTTCCTACTCTGAAAAAAAGATGTCAGTGATGATCACAAAGGTATTATAATTTTGAAAAGACCAGAGTTTTCGATATGTTTTGCTTTCTTTTGTCTTTTATTTGTAAATAAACGTTTTTCAGTCATGATAACGAATAACATTGATCGTGAAATACGCCAAAGCTATAAATGGTTGCTCAACTATAGCTTATAACTTGAGGGAAGAGGTCGTTGAACCAATTGTGACTTGAAGCACTTGGTTAAAAGAGCTCTTCCAACAAGTATGTTGACTTTGATGTTTTTTTCCTTCTTAGGCTTAATTTTTTCCTACGCTGAAAAAAATATGTCAGTGATGATCATTAAGGTATTATAATTTTGAAAAGACCAGAGTTTTCTATATATTTTGCTTTCTTTTGTTTTTTCATTTGTATATAAACGTTTTTCTGCCATGATAACGAATAACATTGAGCGTGAAATAGGCTAAAGCTATAAATGGTTGCTCAACTATAGCTTATACCTTGAGGAAAAAGGTCGTTAAACCGATTGTGACTTGAAGCACTTGGTTGAAAGATGATCTAAATTATTGGGATTGGGTTCAAACCCGGTTGTCTGAGGGTGGATCTCCTTCTATGTTACAGTGCTCTGTTGAAGATTCTGATCGGCAGAAGGCTTGGTAAAATTTAGAAAAATAGAGAACATTATTTAGTTACGAGAAACGTTTGTTTGGTTGAAAGATGTAGGATGCTAATTTGTTGCTTTTTTTAAAGATTTTTGCGGCTATTACTTTTGTAGTGGTTGGATTTTTTATATGATTGGAGGATATTCTAAATTACGTTGGCGTAGTCTCATTAGCTTCTGTTTGCATATGCAGACTTCACCCTCAAAGTCTGGTTGGTTCAAGGCAAGCTTCTTTTTGAGGTAATCCTGTCTGGTTGATCCTGTTTGGTTCAGAGATTTTTGCTGTCGTGTGGAGTGTTGTCTTCAGTTTTCTTAAATGTTTGATTCTTTGGAGCTGATTCAAGCTGGTTTTGAAGTTGGGAATGGGGAGAGAGAAGATATAGAGAGAGAAAGAGAGAGTTCTTGGGCTGTTGCTTTTGTCGTTCATACAAAATTGAGATTTCGATTTTCAAGCTCAATATTTAGGCCCTTCCACCCCCGCTCTCCAAAAGTCGTCACCTTTCCTTCTCTGCTGGGCCCACGAGAACTCCATTCCAGGTTCCAGCGAAGCTTTCTCTTTCTCTCTCTAGAAAACTTGACTAGATCTGGAGATTTTGGGAAGTTCACGAGCTGAATTAATAATCTCTGAATTCAAGCCACTCCCCTCTCTTTCTGGGAGCGGAAAAATACCCCCGTTTATCTGTCGATGGCGGATCAAAGCTCTGTAATCATCCCAACCCACTGAAAATCTTGGTTCCAAGTCGGCAAAGCTTGCAGCTTTAGTTTGGATTTTCTGCCATTGCTACCTAGAAAATAAGAAAGGGAACCAGAGAGGGGGGGAAATATGAGGGAGAATCCTGCTCGCCTGAAAATTTCAAGGTCCTTTCGGAATGAATATGCTCAGCTCAAAGACGCTTTCTGGCGGTGGCCGCCATCAATGAAGTCTCAAGCCCGACTCTCCGTCATTGTCTTCCTCGTCGCCGTCTTCCTCGTCGGAGCGTTCTTTACCACGCGCCTCCCCCTCTACTGCAACAATGTGAGTATTATACTTCCGTTTATGATTTAAATAGTCTATAATACGATAAATTACGAAATTCAAGAAAAACGGCTGGAAAACTCTCAAACGACGTGGAATGCATTACACCTTCCTGTCGCCGTGGCTCCCGGAGAAGATATAGGCTTAATGGGTTATTTTTTTAATAAAATATTTTTATTTATTTTATATTCTTGAAAAATGAATTATAATTAAAGTTGTTTAGTGTAGACAATCTCAACAGCTCATCAAACATTGACTTTTTGCACTTGCAGAGTTTTTCCGAAAAGTCAACCATAAATGAGACCCCATTCCATGTTTATCCTCATAAACTTCCTGAAATCCCGGAACCAAAGATCGAGTTCCTACTCAACTGCACGGCATACGATCATATATGCCCCGGCAATTACCCGAACACTGCCGGCTTAAAAGATGATCCTAGCCGTCCATCACCGCCCACATGCCCCGACTATTTTCGTTGGATCCACGAAGACCTACGACCGTGGGCCCATACCGGAATATCGAGGGATATGGTTGAGAGAGCAAAACGAACGGCCAACTTCCGGTTAGTGATAAATTATGATGACATTATAAAAAATTGGTATGATCATGACATGATTATGTTACATAAAATTTGATGGTAACCTTAGGCTAGTGATCATGAATGGAAAAGCTTACGTGGAGACATATCAAAAGTCGTTTCAGAGCCGAGATACATTTACGCTATGGGGAATTCTACAGTTACTAAGGACATATGCGGGGAGATTGCCGGATTTGGAGATCATGTTTGATTGTGTTGACTGGCCAGTTATTTTGTCAAACGCATTTACCGGGCCCCACTCCCCGCCCCCACCTCCGTTGTTTCGATACTGTGGAGACGATGCCTCGTTGGATATCGTGTTTCCAGATTGGTCGTATTGGGGATGGTAAGTAATTTGCGATAAAAATAATTATTGTTTGACATATCAGCATGTATTTAAGATAATTGAATAATATGGTAAAAATAATGATGAGTTTACTCTTATAGCATATTTTATGACGTGTTAAGTTGTGATTGGTCGAATTACCATACAATTCAAGTATTAAAATTAAATTATTTATTTATAATATTTATTATATCAATTACAGATTAACATGTCATAAGAATAGGTTAAGAGGATTAACGTAGCATTAGCCATTGGATAAATGTAACATTACTCGTAAAAAAAATGTCACCTTTGGTGAGATCTAGTGATTNGCTTAATTTTTTCCTACGCTGAAAAAAATATGTCAGTGATGATCATTAAGGTATTATAATTTTGAAAAGACCAGAGTTTTCTATATATTTTGCTTTCTTTTGTTTTTTATTTGTATATAAACGTTTTTCAGTCATGATAACGAATAACATTGAGCGTGAAATAGGCTAAGGCTATAAATGGTTGCTCAACTATAGCTTATACCTTGAGGGAAAAAGGTCGTTAAACCGATTGTGACTTGAAGCACTTGGTTGAAAGATGATCTAAATTATTGGGTTCAAACCCGGTTGTCTGAGGGTGGATCTCCTTCTATGTTACAGCGCTCTGTTGAAGATTCTGATCGGCAGAAGGCTTGGTAAAATTTAGAAAAATAGAGAACATTATTTACTTACGCGAAACGTTTGTTTGATGTAGGATGCTAATTTTTTGCTTTTTTTAAAGATTTTTGCTGCTATTACTTTTGTATTGGTTGGATCTTTTATATGATTGGAGGGTATTCTAAATTACGTTGGCGTAGTCTCATTAGCTTCTGTTTGAATATGCAGACTTCGCCCTCAAAGTCCGGTTGGTTCAAGGCAAGCTTCTTTTTGAGGTAATCCTGTCTGGTTGACCCTGTTTGGTTCAGAGATTTTTGCTGTCGTGTGGAGTGT